>JACBWW010000040.1:251953-638526 GCA_020086605.1 Lanius collurio
AGGAAGGAAGGAAGGAAGGAAGGAAGGAAGGAAGGAAGGAAGGAAGGAAGGAAGGAAGGAAGGCTGATTATCTTTAAGACTGAGCAAGTGGATAGGATTCCATTATAAGAATAGATTGCACAATCTCAGGAGCCCCAGCCTCAACCTTCAAAGCTGTTCCCTGTTGACAATTTTTGTACATTAGAGAGGCCAAAAAATTAGTGCACAAGAAAAAGGCCCAGAAATTCATTTTTTTATGAGTATGTATATGTCTTTCTCTCCTTCTTCACACACACTGCTTATGCCATAAATGCATTAACCTGTAAGAAGATGCACTCTCTACCCTAATTTTAAAAAATAATCAAGAATTTAGCCTATAAAAATAATGACACTAATGAATTACATACCCAGCTCTTCATTCCTGACACGTAGACACATCAAAGAAAAGGTAAGGAACAACTGGAAGCTATCTGAGGATATTAATTTATGGAAGATGGTTTATATCTGTTTTCTGTCATGTATTTCTTGTTAATAATTTACAAGAGCTACAGCTGAAGTTCAGTGTGCAGTATATTACAAGTCGGTCCACAGCATTAAAAAATCTGCTTTATTATAGGAAATACCAATGAGACCAGCAAAGGTCCCTCATTTTAAATGCAAAAATTAGCTCTCAAATTACTGAAAAGTTTCAAAATAGAAGAAACTTTTGCAATATGTTTACATTTTCCTCCTAAAAATGCAGAACCACTTTTCCACAGAATTCTTCTATCTTGAGTACTCCTCTGAGATTCAGCCATGGTGCTGAAATAGCTTTTCTAGTTAATGAAAGGTTACAATTTCTCAAAAAACAGCATTCACACAGATGGCAAGAAATAAGACATTTGCTTTTAGACTCCTAGTTTTTCAGCAATCTTAAGCACTGCAAACTTGGGTTCACAAAGAGCAAGACACTCAACTTTTCCTAATATTTCCCAAGGATATATAAAACAGGCAGTAGTATTGTTATGCTACTTGTCAAGTCCTTTGAAGTGAAAAAGTTCAGCGTTTCCTCTGTTGTACAAACTAAGATTACAACAAAAATGTTTGTTCACATTTACCTTCTCCATGAATATGTATTTTTTATTTTTGTGATTTTACAGATTTTTAAGTTGCAGAGAAATTAGAGGAAATGGAGTTCTATCTCCAGTCCTGTAAGCTGACACACAGCCACATGCTGAGCATGAATCCAGTGGTCTATAATACCTTCCTTAGCCCTTATTCTAAACAAGCCAGTATGGATACAGCTGTAGGCAAATTTTTTCTTGCTCACAAATTAATATTTATGTTATTTCTTCAGCTTTTACTACGTTATCACTTCTATGTTGAAAAACAAATCACCATCTAATTAAGTTCAGAGACTGTAGAGTCACCCATTCTAGCACTGTCACTACTACACCCAGAATGACATCATCATATTATTAGTAAAAGTGAAATCTTCAATGTAATTGTTTGAAACTATTAATGTGAATAAGGCTTTTCTATGTGCATGTGGTGTCCTGGTCTGTTCATCCCTTTGCTGTTGACAACCTGAGACACGGACAGGCCCCCAGTTTGCACCATAATGGCACTGAGTCCCCACTTGTGTCTGTGTTTCTGCTGTGATGCCTGGGAAACAGCCCTGCCATGAGCTTCAGCCTTTTGTGAGTCTCCCAACTATTCCACTTTGCATCTACCAGGAGTTGTTTCTTATTGCTGATCTATTCACTGTTGGTAGCAGTGTTCCCTCAAGTCTCCCCATCTGCCTCCCAGACCTGCCCCACCCCACTCTCCACAGCCAGCCCAGACACTGAGCACAGTGAACTGCAGTGAGGAGCTGATCCATCAGGAGTCAGACATACCAAAAAACTGTGCTTTCTCAGCTGCCAGGCAGGCAAGGCATCTGTCACAAGAGGCTGTGCTGGCCAAGTGGGTTTTCCCTCTGGTTGTAAAGGTGAAAAGCAGGGACCTTGTGCGAGGTATTCCCTGCAGAGCGCTGGCTCCAACCCCAGCTGCAAACAGCATGGCATCTACACTCAGCCCGCTCTCTCACTGGGTAATATGTACAGCAGGCAGTGTGAGACCAATTTGTTGTCTCCTTTGCCTCTGTGCACTCATTTCATTTCCAAATCTCTTAAATTCAAGCAAGGAATTGAAATTTCAGGTGACTCTGTCAAGAAAACCATTTAAAGACTTGTTACTGTATGGCATGATACTGATTCAGTAATGCTCCTCCAGCTCCTGCTTTGGGTAAATGAGACAGACTACCTACAGCTTTGCAACACAAACCCCAAACTCTTTCAAAGCCTAGTCTTGCAATGTCTATAAAACACACATCATGTAGGTGCTGTTCATCCATGGGAAAGCCCCATAACCTCTCTTGCTTGGAGGAACTTATATTTTAGAACCAGGAAATATTCAAAAGTGGTATTGCCTTGTTATCGTTCTTTGCTTTTTTTTTTTTTTTTTTGCTAGTACCTGGGTTTGCCTTTTATGTGATAGTATCCCTATCTATGTAGAGAAAGTTTACAGCACTTAAAGGCATCTTTACCCTCCCTGGACATGAATACACACTAATAGCTTAAAACCTCTCAGATCCTAGATAAACCTGTGCCCTTGGAACATCCTTCTGCACCCTTATCTGTGGTCTATAACATGGCTAAAATCAGCTACAACGCTTCTCCATAACAACATATTCATACTGATTTTTAAAGTGGATTATGTGAATTTGCGAGCAGGTTGGTGATGATGGGATGGTGGGCATGGCAGCTAGCTCCTTCCCAGGGACTGCAGCTCTCCCAGGCTGTGCTTCTAGAGAAGGTAGCTGTGCTATAACTGCACATCAAGAAATGGAAAGTAACAAAAGTATATTAAAAAAATGAGGAAAAGGTGGCACCTGCACCAATTCAAGTTCTCCATAGTGACAGCCTCAGTTAGCAGTCCCAGGATGGTCACACACAGGACTTGTCAGCCCACACAGCAGGTTTAAAATGGCTGGGGATGTTCACAGCCACAATTTGAACCCCAGCAGGGCTGCCTCATGCCTTCATCTCTCTAGGAAAAGCAAATTGCAGAGGGTGTGCTTTAGGGCATGGGGGTCATCTCATTCCTTTGGCCCTGCACACTCTAACTAGGAGCAACACTGATTTCTTTTCTCCTGAGTAATTCAAATGAAGATGCAGAAATTGTTAAAAGATGGGGGATAGAGGAATACATACATGTTATTACCAAACTCTATTTAGCAGTAAAGAAAAGAGATGAGTAAATCTGAAGGTTTTATGCATCTTTAAAGCCAATCCTGGTGTCCTCCAGAAGCCAACAGTCGTCTTTTAAACACAGTTATAATATACCTATACATCACCTCTCTGTTGTTTCATCTGAATCGTTAATGTCACAATGAAGAAAACAGGTAATTACTGTATATCTATTAAAATGAATTATGTCTCTATTGAAAAGGCTTGTTTGCTCTATATCCATCCTGCTAATGTGCATCTTTTCCTTCATTATGTCTGGTAAGCTGTCAAGCTCACTATGTTGGGGAAATCAATAATTAAAGAGCTTTACAGTAATTACTCCAACAACACGCATTCTTGCCACTTAAAATACAAATTAAATCCATTAAATTAAAATTTACACTGTCAACAGACAAATATAGGTCTGTTAAGCACTAGCCCTCAAAGAGTATCGACACTGCTCAGAAAGTCATTATATTGAGCAACAAGTATCCTGCAGAATATTTAATGGAGTATTTTATCTGCTCATTGGTGTTTTTTGTCAGTACATTTCAAGATATGGGATGTGAGTCAATAACAGAACCACAGCAAGCAAGGAAAAGACGGTGCTTTTCTTATATTGCACAAATTAGTGTCATTTGCAAACTAATTCAGTACAACTGACCTCCCTGCAGCTGATCCAGTATTTACAGCAAATGCCTACATGGACACATAAACAATATGAATACAATTTAAAATATATACACACAAATAAATATTTTCATGTATTTATTTATAAGTATATATTTACTGATTTGATAACATGCATGTTCAGATGCATAAGATACCAGGCATTTTTCTTATTTCAGGAGGGCTCTTTTAAAATGAACTGAATACAGGTAATTTCATTATTTTATAATTCAAAAAATTAATATTTTGGCATATTCTAATAAAAAACCCCAACATGCACAAACAAGTGCAGATGGGAACATGTAGGCATCTTCATCCCGAATTACACTAAATGCTTAAATTGCAGTAGCTAATTTCACATTATTAATCTCCTAATTATAAGGGAGACTGATGATAAATTTTTAATAACATGGGTTCATGGATACGAGAGTTGCACAGCTAAAATAAGACAGCCTGTTCTCTCACACCCACCCCAATTGTTTCCCTACTCCTCAGTCCCTTTCACCCTGACACAACCTCACGTTAAAACTGATTTAGGATGAGAAGGTCTAATTTTCCTTTCCATCATTGTCATTCCCCATCTCCCCAGGGCTGGAGTAAGGACGGAATCACCATCCCTGGAAGTGATCAAAAGGCATGTGGATGTGGAATTTGGGGACATGGTTTAGTGGTGAGCACTGTGGTGCTGGGTTAATGACTGCACCCAATGATCTTACAGGCCTTTTCTAACCTTAAGGATTCTACGAAGGTGGGACAGGAGCCAGGGATAAGTCAAACTGCTGCTTTCTTTGCTGGGTGGCAGAGAAAGAAATCATGACCTGAACATCGTAAAACTGAGATATCTGGAAGTCTTGCTGAAGGACCAGCTCCAGCACTGTGTTTTCCTTTAGACTAAATTCTCTATGGGGGCAGTAATTTTAATGGTTGAGGCATATCTGTTGAGATATGAACATTTCTTATTTTTAGGTTCTTATTTTAGAATGACGAATAATTTTATCTTACCTACCTCAGGCAACATAGGCAGTCCTTTTTTCTAGAAGGGGAATAAAAATAAGCAATCCTAAACCCCATCTGAAATCATGACATGGGCAAAAATCCTGAAATTACTTAGAAAAAGAAAAAATCTGACATGAATATGCTATATTCAAACCTAGTTTCATTTAAAGTATCACTTTTTCATCATTTGTAATAGGTGTCTGTGCCCCCCATGTGGAATTAACCAGCAAATTCCAATTTCCCAATGTGCTGCAGTATATATTAATGTGATCTTGATTTTCCTATTATCATATATATAGAACAATTTTCTTTACTGGACATCACTAGCAAGGCTTGAGAGATGTAGCAGTGACTTCAAGGTCCCTGTCTGAAACCATGTTCCTATCTGGGAAGCTTTTTGTTGTGCTTCTACAATGAACTGGAGATCAGGGCCCACAGAGCTATTTAGGCTTTTCTCTCAGTTATGGAAAAGATGAGGTTCTCTCTTATTTCTTTTTGTTCGGGTAAGCCACTGATATTTAATTTTTGCTGAGATAATCACTTGACATTTCACAAAATATCACAGTATTCTTCCTTACAAAATAAGCCCTCCTCATGCCTTAGGTAAAGGAAATGAATGTACTAGATCAGTGTCACTGAAAGACTAAAACCTTCAGCCCATGCACCTTTTTGGGAGGCAACCACAACTCCTTCTAGTCTATTTACATGACTCCTGATGTTATTGGCTGAACTTTTACCACCAATTACTGAGTTAGTTTCAAGGCCAGTGGTTTACACAGGCACATATAGGATTATTTTAGACTTGGACGTGAAAAAACTTTAGGTGAGATCGAGTGGGACACAGAGGGAACAGGCAGAGCTGCTGTCTTATTGAAGAACCATTAAACAGTTTGGGTTGAAAAGGACCTTGAAGATCATCTCACTCCAATCCCCGTGCCATGGACAAGGATGCTAGACCAGGTTGCTCAGACCTCCATCCAGCTTGGCCTTGAACACTTCCAGGGCTGGGGGAACCTTCTCTGAGCAGCCCATGCCAATGCCTCACCACCCTCCCAATAAGGAATGTCTAATACCCAAACCAAAACTACTCTTGTTCAGTTTGAAGCCATCTTGTCTCTACCCTTCCATTGGCTATCCTTTGTGTTTCTATTTTCACCCTGTGTTGGGCTGCTGCTCACACTGAAAAGGGGGCTTTGACAGCAGGGAAGTGATTCCATGGCAGAGCCTGAGCACCATCTCTGCTGTCACTGAACCTGAAGGCAGTATCTGCATTAGATGGGGGCATCCCACATGCTCCATGTACTGGCAGTATCACACAGGTCAGGAAAGCCTAAGAGGTGTGGACGAGGCCAGAGAGGGAGTAAAGTGTAATCACAGGGAGAAAGGGGGAAAAAGCAGCAAAAAGATGAACTGTGAAAAAAGCTGCATCCACTGATGCTTAACACTGCTATCACACAGCACTGCTTCTCTGTTTTTTGTAATACATACATTTTTTTGCATTGTATGCTCCTATTTATATTTAACAAGACCTTTTATTCACCCTCTCTGCACCCAAGTAATAAAAAATCAGAAAGTAAGCCCCACTGGGACTCTAAGCTAATGCTCATACACTTCTGATGGCAGCATCAAGAGAGCAGCAGCATCCTGGTCTCTTGACCTACATGGGAAGCACTGCTGTTGTGCTGAGGCAGCATAGAAAAAGAGATAAAATGCCTTCCCTTGAAACAGCTATGAAGTAATGCAGACACTGCTGTGTCCTAAGTGTACGGTCACTGCTGCTCCGGGAAACGCTGGAATGCTTTTCCCCCACACATTGCTTCAGGAAATAAAAACTAAAAAATCCAAGAAAACACTTGAAATAGAGCTGAAGTTGATTTTTTTCTGCCTTTTCAGTTTTGATGCTAGATAGGTGTTTGACATCTCCCTTGACTACATCTGTGTTACTCTAATTCATTATTCTCACCCTGATTTTTAACTGGGTGAATGTTATTAATTAAGAGGATATGGCAGCAGCTTCTGAACTGATGCCCTGCTTGTATTACATCTGGGAAATGGGATTGTGTCAGCCTTCAAAAAATATAAATAGTGTGTGAGATTTGTAAGTTATGAATTATCCATGCCTACTAAATTAACAACAGATAAATGAAGTGTACCCTTTTCATCATTAAAACAAACAAACAAACAAAAACAAACAAACTGCCAAGCTGCCATTAGTGGCACAATTTTCAAAATAAAGCTGTCCTTTCTGGATGTTTGATATTTCTGTCACATCTTGCTATTTGTGAGGTATCTGTCATTTTGGGTCATGCTCTCCCCAGACTGGAATCTTCTCTGCCCTCTCTGCTTATTCTCCACAGAAGGGTGATTACTTCAGGAGGGTGAAGTATCATTTTTAATAATTTTAAGTTAATATTTCTGGCAGAAATGGGTAAAGACAACAATTGTATCTCATTAGCTCATTAGCTAATTATTTCAGAGCTGGGAATAAACATATGTTTGTCAGCCCATTTCCCTGCTTTGTACCAAAATCTCAACCACTATCATTGAGTGCTAGGAACTACAGTGCATCTCCTCCTTTTGGCTGAAAAGAACTTTTTCTAGCAGTTTCTAAAAATACTATAAAAGCTACACCACAAATGAATAATCCTTGAAATATCCAGCACAGAAGTTAATATGAAACTTCTTATAAAAGAATGTATTTTCAGATTTTCTGTGAATTTATTTAGGGTATGGATTTTCCAGGAGCCAAATCTAATAGTAAATACAAATATTTATTAAACATTGTAATGATCCTGAAAGACATAACAAATACAAATACCAGACATGACATGCTCCTATTTTTTATATTGGTAAAGAAAACAGTAATTTTTTAATTATACCATGTTGCTTATTTCAGTTGCAAAAAAAAGTAAAGAAAAAGAGGTGCTCACAGAGCCACACCAAATTTATACATTTTCAGATCCTGAGCTGCTGGTTATGGTAGGTTCCCAATAAAGGGGTTTAGTGGGGTGACAGCCTCCCCAGCCACAAGGCACACCTATAAAGACCAATGAAAGAAATTCTTTGTTCAAGCCAGTTTTTAAAAGTAATGATAATAAAAATTCCAACCTTGCTTTTTTACATTATTAAGTGGTCCCTTCAAGCAGTGAGCTGGAGCTGTAATTTTTTCTCATTAAGATATTATTAACCTGTGCAAACTGCTCAAAGGAGCTTGAGAATGTTAAGGTCTCTGAAGAGAATCCCTTACTCTTTCTGCCTACTGATTTTTTTATATCTGCCTACATACCTTTTCTATCACTAGTAAACACCTAGGATTTATTCAGTCCTAGTGAGCAGCAGGTTTATACTGACTGTCCAATTTTGTCCAATGATGACATGCAATCATTTTCAGTGTCTGATAGCTTAATAATAAGGACCCATTTTAATGCTATGACAACTCCATAATCCCACAAAATTTAATACATTGGAATGCATACTTCCTCTACTATATTTAGTTAGTAACTTGCTAATATTATTCATCTGTTCCACTATTTTTCCTAAAATCCTCTGCTTAGAATAGGACATTATTTTATGATTGAAAAAAGAGAAAAAATAAAATGAGCAGCTGTTAACCTTAGCAATCACAGACCACATGCATAAATGCATAAAGCACTCATTTTTCAAAAACTTCTTTTTTTTTTCTCTCTCAATTTGTTGAAATCCAAGTTTGGATACATCAAGATGTTGCCAATTAATCTAACACACACAGCAGAATGATCGATTAGCTCTAAGCAAATTGTTCATATTGCACATTACATCCCTGTTCATATTCATTTTACAGCTTTACATTTGGACATAGCCAATAAACTTGGTAGTGTTAATTGAGCTGATATTTATAAACCCAGATCAAGCAGGATGGACCTCAGTGAGAATCCGTGGAACCACTGAAACACCACCAGGTTTCACACTTCTACTATCAAACCCTGCCAAGAATGTTACTTCCAAATGTTGATTATTGAAGGATTATCCAGCGTCAGAGTCACTGCCATAGAAGTCATTCAAAAATAACTATTTGTCTCTAATTTTAAAGAGTGATTAAAAAAAAATTTGCTGATGAGAAACTAAAATAGAATGTGGGAAATGGGTCCATAAAAGAGGAGGGGGGAGGCAGATCTGTCAGGATAGCAGCTGTGAGATGGGGGCTGGCCTTGCTCTACATAAAAGGGTAAATGTAAACTGGGAGAGGAGAAAACCGTGTTAGACAGACTGGTATCGTTAAAACTGGATGAAAAACATGAGGCTGGAGAACAAGATTAGAATTCTGGCTGGGTAAAAAGACCATGAAGAGATTTGGGAGCCTCACTAGGAAAGACTTGGCTTCATTAGGCATCAAGAAAGACAGTGAGACAGGAATAATTAGGGGACACCAAAAATGACCAGGTTAGGGACATGAGCAGTTTTTCCTACAGGGTGCCAGGAGGAGGAGTCCCTGTGGCATCTTGCCATGCCATCTTCCAGCAAACATTCCCGAGAGTCTCTGTGGTGCCTCTCAGGGACTGCAACTTCTGCCACCAGCTCTTCTCTCAACCAAGGACAGAGGGCCCTGATGAGTAACAAAAGACATCAAGTGGATGCCTCATTGCAATTTCTTCCTTTAAAATCACAGGCAGCTGCAATTCAACCTCCACAAAAGAACATCAGGAAGGCTGTCATCACTAAGAAGTTAAGAAATGCATGAAATGAATGGCTCATAAAACCTCCATCCTCCATACGCAGATGTCGTGGCAACCCAGAACAAAAGCCACACAAGGCAGGAGGATTCATATTGGAAAAACACTTTCAAAATTACCATTTCTTAATTTTTTACTGTTTTGCAACCAGAATAAGAAAATTGCTTCTTTAAACATTTGGTGTCATTTTTATGTCCTTTACTAGGGGACTTCTGAATGCCATAATTACAGTGGGGCACATGCAACATCACATTCTTTGTACCTGCTCTCAGAGGCTCAGTATTGAAACTGAGTCTCCTTAAGATCATCGACCTTTTTGTTCAATGTATGTAATCTTTTCTAATATGAACTTATGTGTAGGTTTTGCAGCATAAAATTCCTTTAGGCACACACTAATGTTTTTTCCTCCTGGACTAAATAGTTGGAATGAGCTGATTTGAAAGCTGTCACAAAGACATAAAACACTGTATCTGCCTCTTTCTTCACTGCCAGTGGACAATATTATTTCATAAACAATCTAGTTCTGGGCTGATGTTGCCCACAGTTAAAAAAAAAACCAAGCCACAAAGCCAATAGGTAATCTTTTCAAACTTACATTTTAAGCATCCCATAAGGTCTAACCATATGTACAGTGTCACATAAAAATAAATGGGAGTATTTCCACACTACAAATGAAGTTGATTATGGAAGCAGAGGAGAAACAGTGGCAGAACAGTTGTGGCATCTTGCTGGAGATGCAGAGGGTTTTTCCAGACTCTTAGCAAAAATTGCCCCTATTGACACAGCTGTAAGGGGCACACATGTCCATGGCCTCACAGAAATTGCAGCTTAACCCTGTGAGAGGATCTAATGGCACCTCAGAGGCTTTGACCTTGATCATTACCCAGGGATGATCATGGTCATCATCAGGGACAATTTATATTTCAGGTGGCACTCATCCTCAAATAAGAAAAATTCAATGCTTCTCCAAAGGTAACTGCTTTGTAGATTTGCTCCACTTTTGGTGAGAAAGATTATCCTGAGAGCAGAGTCAATCCAAACCAGGCATGGAGCACCAACCACTCCAGCACCTTAGGGGAGGAACTGTGCATCATCTCTTGATCTCATTCTTTGTTCTCTGGATTCCCAAACCAGAATAGAGCAGCCTTGGCCCTTCAGGATACTCCCTTTTTTTCCCAGCACACTATTAAAATGATGAGGCCATGGCATACAGAGGAATCTGAAGGAAAGTCATGAAAAGCATTAGTGAATTTTCAAACACAAAGCTGTTTTCTGCAGAGGTGTTGCCTTTTTCCCCAAAGAAAAGGAACAAAGGAAGAACATAAACACAACCAAATAATTCATATTACCATTCATTTTCCCAACCTTAATGACTCTCTGATTCTGTACTTTCTCAATAACTTCTACAGATGGATCTTTAACCAGAGCATCTGAAATGGCAAATCACAACTGAACTTTGAGAGTATTCTTCCTTTATGATAATCTTCGACCTCTTACTTATCAGTGTAATATCTGCCTGCCTGCAACTGCAGAGAAACAACTTAAAAAGCCAGTAATATCTTGATCCTGCTTTACTCAAATGACTGCTGCAACTGAAAGGAAAGTTAGAAGTAGATGAAAACCTATTTTCACTAATGCAATAACAATAATTCCATAAACACATTAACAATTTCCTGCCTCACTCCTAATTTTATTTTCTCTCCATTATATTCACTTAGAAAGATAACGATACCATTTGTTATTCTGTCTTATCTTTGTTAAGCATCCAAGATAGGAGCAAGACAAACGAGATTGTTGGCATTTAGACAAAAAGGCAGATACCGTGGGATATAATCTGAGTATAACAAATTATTGGGCAGGTATGTACCTGTAATTGGTACTTAGTTCTGCAGGTTAATTACAAATATGGTACATTTTCAATAGGTCCACAATGGGCTTCCAGGTATTATTTGAGAGAGTAAATATTACTCAGGCAAGTTCAACAGGATTCAGGGCAAATCCTCAATGATGAAAGCTCGCAGAAGCCAGTGCTGCATAAATTGGGACTGACCAATATGTGCCATGTAATTTATGGGAGTTTTTTTGTTTGTTTGTTCTATTTTGATTGGTGTTTGTTTTGTTGGGTTTTGTTTGTTTGTTTGTTTTAACTTTATTACTTCAAATTAAATTTATCTCTAATTTCATTTGTAGAAAATGGAGACAAACCATTAAACCAGCACGCTTTCAAATAAATCCTAATTATGTACAAATGCAAATGCATCAACAGGGCTTGGACATGCAATTAGATAGCTAATTATTATAAAAAAAAAAGAGACTACTCCAAATTGTAATACATGCTGTCAGGTCCTATATTCACAAAATATAGTATCATCTTAAATGGCCAGGGGAGGAGCTTCTGCTATTTTTCTTGGGAGAAAAGTGATAGAAAGGAATCAGCAGGGGGACTGATAAGAGCCTGCCACAGTAGGAGGTGCTGATGTGTCATCTCCTGCTTTCCTGGCAGGAGCTTACACGAGAAATGACTCGGAGGTTGGTTAGAAACATTCCTAGATTGTGGCTTTCTCCTGGGTGCTGACAGCTGCACCTGGGCTCCCATGGCAGCAACAGAGTAAGAACTGGGCAAGAAGCATATTTACCTATTCCACCATTGCAGTATTCTCTTACCTGAGGGATTTTGAATGAGGAGTTCCACTAAAAAGAATGTATTTTTACAGTTCTGCTTGTCTGCAAAGAAACTTCTTCATGAAATCTTGCCTATATAAGTTTTATTCAGGTCTGTCTGCAGTGCTTTGAAAGCCTGATGTCTCTTACAAACCCATAGTCCGACCCAGAGGCACCAGTCCAACAACCACCTACCAGGAGCAAAGCTGGGAGAAAGGGAAACTGAAGTGCTCCAGAAAATATTTCCATCCCTAGGCTGCTAAAGGAGTACAGAACTCACACAAAGACAATAAAGAAGAAACTTCCTCTGCACAAGCCACCAATCAGCAGAATATCATTAGACCAAGATCATGATAAAAACAGATTTGCCCAAAAAAAGATCTGGAAGAAGCAGCAACTTGCTAATGATACACCTCATGAGCTTCTCACTTGCTGATGTGAAGCAGGTCTTAATCCTCCTAGAAAAATCACCAGTATTTAATAAAAAGCTGTGTTTATATATTTTTAAACCATTTTCCTGTTGATAATTCCTCATTTCCAGATGTTTTGAAGACTTCATATATCATGGCTTTGGTAGCAATTGAGAGAATGCAACATTAATCCACCTGACATAAGTAATCTTTCTCTACCATGATTTTGCCATGTAATATTTCCAGCTGCATTCTTTCTGAAATGCTATTACTGCTTACAGAAATGCAAAACAATTCTGTCATTTACCTTTTTTCCCACTGTACCAAACACACAAAAAGAATAAAAAGACTGAAAGTATTTTACAGTATTCCTAATTTCCTTTGTTTATAAGGAGCAAAATCAGTTTTCCAGAACTACCCATGAATTGAGTATCATATGAAATGCAGATGGCAGCACTGCTCAGCATGCATGCATCCACACTAGCCAACTTCCTCACTGGACCACTCCATTCAATGGTGTGAGATTGATTCAGCTGAAGAATTCAGCTCATTCCTAGAGTTACACATTACAAATGACAATAATAGCAAAAAGCATGAGCAGAGATGGGGGTAGGAGAAGACAGGAGCCAGATGAACCTTGGTTTAAGAGTAAATTCAGCCTAGCAATCTTGGGCAGCTGTGGCACAATGGGATTTGTCATAGGTACTTTTAGATCCCCTATGAGCAGTGTGAGTGCATTTGGGAGAGAATGACTAACACTGCCACATGTGGCACTCCATGTACCTGACTCTGCTTCTGCCCTTTGGGGTTTTTTTAAAAAGCACTCTCCAGAATTTCTCTGCATATTTAAACCACTCACAACTCCCTTGCCTTTTTAAAGACAGTACTTTGAAGCAGCTACTCAAAATAAATAATATTCTACTGTGTGAGCAGCCCTATTATAAGCAGGGAAACAATACCTAAGGTGGAATTGCCCACAGGGATTAAAGGACTGCAGCACTTTCTCTTTAATCAGCATATCCCATTTTTTTCCAGGTATACAGTACCACAGTTACAATAACTAGAGTCTGAGATAATTTTCCTCTCAAAAGCTCCTTCTGTTTCCCCTTTTTCTCACTCACATACTTCCACTTTATTTCTGTTTTCACAAAGCTTAACTTGGCTATAAGACTAACTTCTGTCCTCATTTAAGTATTCTGGGGACTCGTATGATTTTTTGTTTTTCAACAAAGGAACAAGGCCAAGCCATACCAATTGCAGACACCAAAAACACAGAGTAGGAAAATGCTTATAGTCAGGAGCCACAAGCGAAAAAACCCTCAAGTTGCTTAAACACCATACAGACTGGATATATACATTGTATATCCAGTGTCCTATTCCTGCTGATATCTTTGATTGTTCAGGCAATAGTCTCTGTCAAAATCCATTTCAATAATACCCTAACTGGCACAGCAGCCCTTTTTCATTTAGTAGATGCAATCACTACTTGCTGATGGAAGGCAGAAATTACAGCTAAAAGATGCCATTTACAATATATTTCTCCCTTGACTGTAATGTTTTTATCACTTACAATCTTTTGGACAAGATTCCATATCTTGCTCAATGTATCATGAAAAGGGAAAACAAACGTGAGGCAGCAGCAACAGCTTTGTCACATCTTTACTGAAGTCATCAATCAATATTTGTACTGTTAGTGAACCAAAAACTGGCCTGGACAGCAAAAACCCCAGAATAATGCCTGAAGCCTTGGGCCTTTTTTTCCCTCCCACGTAAATAATTTGCCTCTCACTTCATATTGCTAGAAGTCACATCTGTTATTCAATTATTCAAAATACTTTGGCATAATTCATATTTTATGAGTCCAGAGTAAACCCGGGTTAATTGTTTTGGGTCAGATTATAAATCTAATCTGGGTACTCAAAGCACTCAGGTCAGATTAGCAGTATTTAATTTCTTTTCCCAGAAAAATTCATTACATTGAAAAGTCCTCATCATGTACAGTTGAAAAGTGTGGGAAAACTGTCATTAAATTAATTGTGTTGGTTTAGCACAGCCTGGTTTTTGGTAGCAGGGGGGCCACAGAGGTGGCATCTGTGAGAAGCTGCTGGAAGCTTCCACCATGTCCAGCAGAGCCAATCACTGATGGCTCTGAAGATGGACATGCTGCTGGCCAAACCTGGGCCAATGAGAGGTTGGAAACACCTCTGTGATAGTATATTTAAGAGGAAAATCAAAACAAAGCGTTGTGGTGGCCCAGCCCACTAATGGGCTGAGGCAGATCCATTGGGTGGATGTCCCTGCCCAAGACAGTGAGTCGGAGGGTGGGCTGATGGGCAACACTGAGGTCTAGGCTGAACCCCTTCTGGGGGGCTCCCAGACTCAAACTGCCTCCCCCTGTTCTGGAAGGTTCTCTCTTGTTTAGTTGTTTATTGGCTCCCTGTTGTGGCTCCCACCTCCCTGTTTCCCCCATTGGTTCTTGTTTAATTGTATCCCCCCCCTTAATTGTAGCCTATTGGTTGCCTTCCTTTTCCCCCCCTATAAAATGCTGAGCACAACCCACCCCAGGGTCTCTCTGGTCCCTGGACCCTTCTGCAATAAACCTGCTGGAAGATCAGGGGCCCTTCTCACCTTCTTTGCCTCTGGGGTGACACAAGCCTAATCCCATGGCTACCCGACGTGGAGGAGCCAGCACGTGCCCCCATCCAGCACCTGACCCTTCCCAAAGGTGTTCCCTGAGGACGTCTTGGAAGTAACGCTGTGTCCCCTCTGCACGAGGGCACGCTGGAGCTCGGGCTAATGAGCCCGGATGAAGCGTTAACAACGGGCACACGGTTTTTCTTCTAGCTGGAGAATAGGAGGAGGAGAGAACATGTGAGGGAAACAACATGGAGATAACAAGGTTGGTGGAGAAGGAGGGGCAAGAGATGCTCCAGGTGCTGGAGCTGAGATTCCTCTGCAGGCTGTGGTGAGACCATGGTGGAGCAGCTGGGCCCCCGCAGCCCATGGTGATCCATGGGGGATGGAGAGATCCACCCACAGCCCCTGGGGATCCATGGGGGATGGAGAGATCCACCCACAGCCCCTGGGGATCCATAGGGGATGCAGAGATCACCCACAGCCCCTGGGGATCCACGGGGGATGCAGAGATCCACCCACAGCCCCTGGGGATCCGTGGGGGATGCAGAGATCCACCCACAGCCCCTGGGGATCCGTGGGGGATGCAGAGATCCACCCACAGCCCATGGGGATCCATGGGGGATGCAGAGATTCACTCACAGCCCATGGGGATCCACAGTGGATGCAGAGATTCACTCACAGCCCATGGGGATCCACAGGGGATGCAGAGATTCACTCACAGCCCCTGGGGATCCACAGGGGATGGAGAGATCCACCCACAGCCCATGGGGATCCACAGGGGATGCCGAGATTCACTCACAGCCCATGGGGATCCACAGGGGATGGAGAGATCCACCCACAGCCCCTGGGGATCCACAGGGGATGCAGAGATCCACCCACAGCCCATGGGGATCCACAGAGGATGCAGAGATCCACCCACAGCCCATGGGGATCCCTGGAGAATGCAGAGATCCACTCACAGCCCATGGGGATCCACAGGGGATGCAGAGATCCACCCCCAGCCCATGGGGATCCATGGGGGATGCAGAGATCCACCCACAGCCCATGGGGATCCACAGGGGATGCACTCACAGCCCATGGGGGAGATGCTCACACCAGAGTGGTTGGATGTCTGGAGGAGGCTGTGTTCCTGTGGAAGACCTGGTGGAGAGAGGGCCCTTCCTTCCAGGCTGGAGCAGCCTGTCCTTGGAGGACTGCACCCCATGGAAGAGTGACCCATGCCACAGCAGTTTTGGAAGGACTGCTTGCCTGTGGGGGGGACTCAAGTTGCAGCAGGGGTGGTGGGACTGCTGCTCGTGAGAATGGACCCATGCTGGAGAAGTTCTCAGAGAACTGGCTCCTGTGGGAGGGACCCCACGGTCTCACAGTGGAAGGAATCCTCTCCCTGAGCAGCAGAAGAAAAACCTCAGGTGATGAACTGACCAAACCTCCATGCCCAATTTCCCTGCACTGTCAGTGGGAGGGAGGTGGGGCTGGAGGGAAAAAGGTGTTTTTAGGGGCTTATTTCTCATTAGCCTCCTCTGATTCTGTTGGTAATAAATTCACTTCGCAACTTTAAGTTGAGCCTATTCTGCCCTTGAAGTCTTTTTCTCCTGGTCCTTATCTCAACTCATGGACCCTTTGTTAATTTTATTTCTCTCCTCTGCCCAGCTGTGGCAGGGGAGGGTGAGCAAGCAACTCTCGTGGGTGCCTGGTGCTGGGCCAGTGTCAAACCATGACATGAATGAAAACACTTTCAAATAATAAGACCTATCCAATCCTTCCTATCCAAGGAAAGAAATATATATAATCCAAAGTAATGTAAGTGGTTCACATATCTCTTTTCCTACAAAACAACAAAAAACCCCCCCAACATAAAAATATCTGGGAAACACTCATTTCTAACAGAAAACATTCATTTTCAGAGTTCTTTGGGGTTATATATATATTTCTGGCTGGGTAAGCAGATTATCTGAACTAATTTTCTTTCCCTGCACATTCTGTACACTGAATTGAGGAGGAAGGAGATGTGGCAGGTTTTTGCAGTAAGAAACGTTTGCTTGAGGAATTCCCTCTGATGTGTTTATCTGATGTGTTATTGACAACGTTAACTAATGACTATTCATTATATCAAGTGAACATCTTTACAGCTTGCTCCCTGGTCTGCCAAAAAGAGCAACAACAAAACCATTAGGAAGCATCTGAAAATCCTGCAAGGATACCCTTTGTGGTAAGTCCCAAATAATCTTGTCTTCCTAGATGTTCTCCTCATTTCATATTGGGAAAGGCCCTGATTCTAAGAGGTGTTAAACATTATATCAGTCAATAAAATTTCATTTGCAGGCTCGAAACCGAGAACTCCTTTTGCAAAACTATTAAAACTCCATAATATTCAGTCTGCAAAATTTGCTTTTCTTGATACCATGTTACAGCTTCAATTTCCATGACAAAAAATGTAAACAGTACATAAAGGTGCAATGGATTTAGGTCATATCTTCCAAGGACACTACCTGGAAGTAAAATGCAGAGCTGGACACTGCTTATATGTTAAAGTGTTCACAGTGGCTGTGGTTTGTTTCCTTCAACTCCCCTTTCCAACTTCACCTCTGCTCTGCTTTACCCTTTTTGCAGCTGATTTCTTGCTTACCTATTACATTGCCTATGTCCTCTGCACTAAGTTTGTAGAAGCCAAAAAAGAGATGTTTTAAAAAAATTGTCTTCAACTTTTTCTTGCAAGGAAAGAAAATTTGTCTATTCACTCTGCATAAAGAGTGTGAGTGCTTAGCCTGTCTTTGAGGAACTAGAAAGACTTTGAAATTTCACAAGAAAATATCAGGTTCTCATTACTGCTGTGAACCTTATTCAGGCTCACATTTAGATAAGCAATTAAACTAGAAATAATTATTGTCATCAACTTTTCTACTCACACTGAAGGCAAAACTCAGTGGATCACTGATGATCCTTAGCATCCTCATCTCTTAGCCTGACTTTCAATGACTAAACTTATTAGTTCATATTATCAGAAGTCTCAGGGAACATTATTTATTACTGTACCCGACTTTCTGTCATCTTTGTAGAGAGGTGAACCAAATAACAAGTTTGTGTCAAAGGCTGACAGTCATGAAGAAGCAGACATTCCAAACAGAATCTTGCATCATCAGTTACATTTTTAATTGGCATAAATGAAAACAAGACCAAATGCTTGAGGTAAAGCCGCTCTTTCAGACAGGAAACAAAAGAAGGATCTTGTCATCCTTGCATTTTGGTGATGCCAGATGAAGGGGGACAAGCACCCAGAAATAGCCAACTACACAACCTGTGTTTTCTGTAAGTAAATAATTGGCCTGCAGACATGACATGCCAAAATCAGTGAGTGCACCTGTAGGGATTCTCTAATTTACTCTGCTGCAAGACTGAGAGTACAGGGCAACTGGTTATCCACAAAGGGTGTGATTACCCAGCATGGAAAGGAATTTAATGACCTTGCAATGCCCTCTCTTTGAGAACCACTTGCTGTGTGTGTGGTCAACAGTATGAGGCTGCATGCCCCACTGCAGAGTTAATAAACAGGTTCTCTGAGAAATCTCTGCCAAACTACCAAGTGGTTACACACTTCTGTGCATACAGATGACCTCTATGTAACAGTAATGCTCAGGTGGTATCCCAAAATGACAGACCTATCTGTAAAATCCTTCTTTCATCAATTTAAATGTTTGACAGCATCCAGCAGACTTCACTTTTAAGCAGAGATATAGTAACTTGCCCTATTTTCAGCAGTCTGAAATTTGAAGGTGAACACAGATTAATTATCTCTTTTCTTAAGCCATTGCCATTTTTAAGGTAGAGCTTCAGCTATCTAACAGAGAATATGCCTATAAAGTAAGGATTAAACAAACTCAGAATTGAGTAGATGCTTTATTTGAGATCAAAAGATAGGCAGGTGTCAAAATTAATCTTTGATAACACACCATCCACAAGTTTTGATTCTCCTCTTAAAGTTTATATTTTTCTTTCCAGTGCTACAGTAATGAAATTTCACACAACACATCATGCTACACTTTATATTCTGCTATTAAGTTGATTTTCATTCTTGTTTCTAAGCTTGTATCCAAGCTTAAATCAAGCTTTACATTTTTGATAAAGAAAATCATATAAAAATATAACTGGCAAAAATGCATTATTTCCTGTTTTAGACTCCCCAGTGATTGCTAGCAAAAGGCTCTGTATATCCCATTAAGAAGCATTATGCTTCTGTATAAAAAAACTTTCTGTCTAAATGTCTTGTTCTTTCAGAATAACATTACCTCCTTACCATGGTGGAATGAGTTTGGGTAAGTGAATGGTACCTATATTGTCAGTGAAGCTGAAATGCTGTTACACATGTACTTCTCTAGGGAGATTCAAGTAAGATTTAAATCAATTCACTGCACATTTTTATTATATAGGAAGGGGAAGAAAACTGGTACATCTGGTGTGAGCTGATCTTCCATTGGGACACAAAACTATTGATCCCATTTTGTCCAGCATCTGCTGGATGTCATGGTAAATGCAATTAAATACGTGATATGCTGTAATTCTCATTTGTCATGCTTGCCTGCAGGTAGAAAGAACCTTTCCAAATTTTAATATTTTATCCTTATAATATGTGTGCCCACTGTCAAGTAACAACAGCTGGACCTCAGTAATCATGAAGAAAGTTCACTTTACATTCCCTTCTGAACTCAGACCTGTGATGTTTCTCTAATGAACAGGTTACAAATTCCTCTCTTCTTCATCATCTGATTTCTTTATTGTGTATAGGGCACCACCTACCATCCAACATCACAACAGAGCAATTTAAATAAACAAAGCACTTTAACACAGAGAAATGGATGTTATTAGTATGTTGGAAGAACACCTGCATTCACTAATATTTCATATGATGTCTTTCTGGATTTAAAATAGACTTGGTATCATAGATCCAAATGATTTTAAATGCAGACTTTGCTTCCCTAACCAATTCAATGATGTGTGCATTGTACAGATAACAGCTGGTCTTTTATCTGTGTTCTAAACAGAGATCATGCACCAGATAACGTCTTCATTCTTAGCCAACTAGATCACACTGAGCTTTCTGTTTTTTTACACAGATGAAAGATTGAGACCTGTGTTATATATCCATGGCATTCAGAGACTGTAACCTCCATTCATTCATGTATCTCCCTCACTTCTTAATATTTGGCAGCCATTCAGTCCTGAATGGACCTAAAATCAACCTATAACTTTACTGGACCAGCCGCTTCATCACAAATTATTAAGATTTTTAATAAAATGTCTGATTTTTTTTTTTTAGGGGGTGCAATTTTGAAGTAATTCACATAACAGTAGAAAATCAAGTCAGTAGGAGGGAGCTTTAGAAGAATCAGTCTGGTCATTTTTTGAGAGAGTTGTTAGTCATTGTTAAGATCTAGAGCTCAGAAAAATGTTTCAAATAAAAAAAAAAAGGTTTTTTTTCTGTGTAACACACGTATGTATCACTTGCATGAGAGTTCTGGCAATATCTTCATTGAATTCTGATTGCAGCAATTACAAAGCAGTTGCTTTTACAGGTGACTTGCTTAAGATTTTGACTGAAAATATGCCAAACAACTCCTCCTGCAAGTCCTCAGCTTCAGAAACTTCTTTACAGAAAGCCTACTTTTTTTTTCAGTGAAGTGAAATTCCAGTATTATTTTACACTTTTAGTAGGTGGAGGTTTATAAATACTTCTCCAGCATCCTGTGGCTCAAAGCATCTTAAAAATGTTATTAAAAAACTATTAAAAACTCACCTGCCATTCAACATCTTTTTTTAGGAAACTCAGTTTCAGGTACACACTCACACACACACATACCATATATATACACAAAGGAATATACCTATAAATATTCAATATGTATTAAAATGGTTTGTAATTGCCAGTATTTCTATCACCATTAATGGAAGCAAGGCATTCTAAACAGATTCTTTCTAGAAAGAAAAATATATTTTTTTCTTCTGTATGTGAGAATGTGAGATTTTCAAACTTCTTCAGAAATGTGCATGCTACATTGGCATAAATGTTCATTTACATTGATGAAAACCAGGGAAATTTAAGCAAAGCCTTCATATACTTCTAGAGCTAAATAGCTCCTCTAAAGCTTTTATCTAGACTGAACTCCCACTGGGAGTGTAAACATACCTTGATCTCTTTGTACTCTATTCCCCATCTATAAAATGAGTATTTGTCTATGCCAAAAATGAGCTCTGCAATATATTAGAGTGTCATGTTCTTCAATCACACGAACCACAAATTCCTAAGTACCACTGCCAATAAGCTCACTTGAGTCCAATGCAAAAAAGGTTTGAGCTTTAATTCAGTGTTGTATTTTAACATCTCTTTTTAAAACACAAAATCTATCTGCTTTGCAGAATCTGAACAAAAATAATCTCCTGAACTAGCTGTAATCTCAGCATAGTAATTACTCTATCTCTTAATACGCTGATTTTAAAAAGCAGACTTACTGACAAAGGAAATATGTGATTCCCTGCATTTGGCAGAACCATGAACTAAAAAATAGTGATAAGAAGTCTACAAATGCATTTTAGGACTGGAAAGCAACATATTCCAGAGAAGTTTATCTTATTATTTTGCATATCTCTAGACACTGGATCTAGAGATTCATCAAAAATGCTCTTAACTGCCAGTTAACCTTTGATTTTAACAGGCAGGGAATGCGTGACATTTAATTAGTGACCCAATTAAATATTTTGCTGTTCTCAGCTTATTTTATCATTTATAAGCAACAAAACCAAATCAAGACAGACTTCCATGAGGAAGAATTTACAAGTGTCTTTATTAGCTATTAGAACAGTCATTCTGGCTGCGTAATGAGATAAGAACTTGGACCATTTCCTTAATATTCAGATGTTTGTCTTAGATCCTTAAAACCATTCCTAGGGATTTTTTTTTCAGTAGTTTTATGGGAATGACACAATTGTGAAAAAGAGAAGTATCGACATTTTATGTATGAGGTGTAATGCTGCTACAATATTAACCCCTGGATCTCCTGCAAAGTATGATAGAAAGATGTACATGGGGCCATGGGCTGTGAATGGATAGTGAGGGCCTAAGCAGTGATCTGTAGAATTTTGTGTCCTCTCTTCAGGTGAATTTACCCACTCTACAACGAATTCACCATTAGCTACTTATATATTATGAAGCTGTTAAGGCACCTGCTCATGGTGGTTTCATTATGTTTATTTTACAGTTAACTAGAGATCCTGCATATCTGAAAAATTATTAAGCTCCTTTCCCTCTTCCCAGCCCAGGAGAGGATGTTTTTTTTGTCCAGCTGTTCTCTTTTTAGATAACTTTTCCATGGTGCTTTGTTTCTGGAAGGATGCTCCCATAGAAAAAAGGGTTTCTGGAAGTTAGAACTTTTATGGAGAAGTCACTAAGAAGATGCTGATGCAATCCCTAGCTGTCTGCCTGCCACCTGCTGGCCGACTGCTCTTCGGACAGTCTTGAGAACCACTCCGTGCAAATGAGCAAAATGAAGCCTAATTCCATTAAATCTCTCCAGTTGTTACTGGTTTTACTGTGCTTGTATATCATCCTTTAAATGGATTCCATCGCAGTCACCCCAAAATGCAGCGAACATCAGAGACCTCGAGGAATTGAAATCCCTCTGCATTTTGTGGCTAAAGGGGGCAAACTGAAGTTCCCCAAGTCAAAATTCAGCAGGCCACATCACCCAGTTTTACTCTTAGTGTGCATCAGATATGTCCACATGGCAGTTAAAGCAGAGTAGGTAATGTCCTGTGATAAATCCCACCTTGAGTTACTGCACACAACCATCCTGTGCTGACCAACCTGATTATGGGCCCCTGAAATCAATAATCCTTCCTTGATAGCACAGATCTGGGATCTGAGACTGATGTGTATCTTCAGTAGGAAGGAAATCTAGGCAGGAAAACTTTCTACACAACATCGATAGATTCAGGGCTTTTTTTTATGCCACTGTATTTATTTAGAAATGAAAAAGAATTTTATTTTTTTTTAATAAATGATTATGGAATTGTTGAGGCAACAGTCAGAAATGTCATCAGTAAAAGTCTCTGCTAAGGGTGTCTAATTAGAAGATCTGTTTATAGATTTTTGAAAATTATTTATCGTTCTTTAAATCAATTTGAAAGTGACTAGCACCACATAATTTTCTATTTGTGTTAATTACAACTAAAGAGCAATATTAGATTGAGAGGGTTATAAATAAAGCTTGTTGAGCAGCATATTGACGTTATTTTATAAAGCTTAAGTTGTGCCAAGTTAATGATGGAACTTGGAGCACATGTATAAAGAAACAGGTTTGGTTAACCTTTGCTGTGCTAATAGCTGAAGACCATTTTATTAAAAAGTACTGTGCTACATCAGTATTTATGTAATTCTTCTGCTGGTGATCAAGGGGTTAACAAACATCTGGAATGTGCCTTTTAAAAGATCATGAACACACTCAAACTACTTTTATCTTGGAAGTGATTTGATGTATCTGATCTACTCTGGTATAAAACTGGAGGGGCTGTCACATACAGTAACCAAGCAGTTTGAAGGGAAAAACATTTCCAGCTGTACCATACAAGTTTCCAAATAACTCGGAATACATTTAGTAAATGATCTTTTCATGAAAAAGGAGCTAAGCTGCATCACGGAATTGAAGGAGACCCAAGGAATATACACTAAAACTAGGATTTTATACTACTGAGTACTTGACAACTGGATTTTCTGAATTACGAGCTCTGTCCTCCAATTACTGAACTAACTCCTTTTCCTTTTTGTATCTAGAGCAGTAATAAAGTTTTGAGTTTGAATGGAAGAGTTTTGTTTAATTAGTTTTTCTGTTGCCAGCATCAACTATACTTAGTATGCTTTGGGCAGATTCCAGCAGGCAACTGGCTAGATGATGGTGACTTCACCCACACAAGGTAACAAAACCTGAGAAAAGCACAAGGGGTCCAGCACTGAAATGAGTTGAATGGTGCAGAAAACATCAGTAGATTCACAGCACTGCAGCACTTCAGTCGTAGTCCAGTGAAGTTCTGGTTGTCAGATTTCCCTGTGGGTTAAACACTGCAGTCTTTGCCAAAATGTCAGTGAATTTTGACTTCATACTGCTGGTCCATGCACACACCTCCTCTGCCTACCAGGCATGTTTACAATCTACATTTGAGTTGCAAAACCAGTAAATGACTTTCTTCTCATCATTTAGTTTCTCCTATTTGCAAAGTGACACACATCTGCCTGTCCCAGTCCTGCCCCTTGCTCCAGTGCTGTTGTCCAAACTTTCCTCCCTTTCTCACATACTTCCTGCAGACCAACAGAACCCACTTAGAACTCCAACTCTCAGAAGAAAAATATCTTCAATTCAAAACTAAAGTATCTATCACATGAGTTAAATAAATCCTCTTTAGCTATCATTACCTATTAAGCCTTGAGTTATATTATTTCAAACTTCTGCTTCCAAAAACTGGAAAATAAACTCACTGACTTTGTAAAAGTTTACTCCATCTTCCTCCTGCTTACTCAAGACTTCATCTTACCCTTTCTTTTTCTTTTGAAGAGGGAGCAAAAGAGCAGAGGCAGCCTGTCAGCCCCTCCTTGCTGGGAAATAATCTGCCACACGTGTTTTTGGGTTCGGAAGCTTTGCACTGAGCAAACTCTGAAATCCCAAGGTAGCAGCTGCCATATCTGGAGAACATCCTTCTCTGACACACAGTACAAGCATCAAAGTCCACTGGAGTCATGAAAAAACTCTTGAGCAGGTTTTGGCCCATGTCCTTCAATAATCAAAGTCACAGTACTTTCCCATTTGTCTTCCATGACTTTTAAGAAAGAAGCAGTACATGTGCTGGTTCACAAGGTGAAAAGATGCACAGGGAGAAAATACTAACTTCATCTTATCTGCTGTAAAACCAGCATTTTTTTATCCTTAATTCCTCACTAAAGGTGAGGAATATTCTTTTAAATAGAAGCTCTCTGTACTCTGTGCACACAGAGTTGACATGAGTTTCCAACATAAGGCTGGCAGAGCAGAGAGGTCTCTGTCCTCACCAGTCTGCCAACATCAAAAAGAACCTTCTCTGTTTTAATTTTAAATTAAAACTTTGAGCAGTCCACAGGCTTATTCCAAAACTCTTCTAAAGAACAACAAAATTTATCTTTTATAGTTTATTTGTTTTCAAAACACTCCATAGTAACAAAAAGAAACGTAAATCTATGCATTAAATTAAATTTCCCTGACAAAGGAAATAAAAATAGTTAATTTTTCAAAGGGCTCCCATTTGTAGCTGGCCTAATTTCTTCATGCTGCTTGTACCACAGATGCATTCTGCTGTCTAAATTTGGGCACAAAAAGTTCTCTGGCTGGTCTCAGGAACCAGCTGGCTCATGGGGCCTGTAGTGCTCCATTGTTTGACTTTCTTTTACAGCCTTGAGAAACATTTCTCAGTGGTCAGATTTCTCCCCTTTCTTCTTAATTATCACAGAGGTACCAAAACAAAGTCAAGGTTCTTAGCGTTAAGGACACTTGAAGTTATAATGTTCCACGAGAACAAAATATTTTCTGAGAAATTAGCAATGTTGTCACAAATAGACATTTTTAACTACATTTGGAATATCTTAGAGATACTGAGGAACTTTAAATTAAGACAGTCTAAAACAAGGATAAAAAGAAAGTAAATTATTATCCAACATAAAATGCAATGGACAAGAGGTTTACCCTGTATATGCTTACACTGCAGTTCTTTAGGTCAATTTTCCACCTATATACTATTGACACCATTAACTTTAGGAATAGACAAAATAAAAATGAGGAAATTTAATGTATATTTAAAAAAAAAAAAGAAGGACTTGGATTAATTAAGCATTTTCTAAGTACCTGCTTGTAAGGGATTGACTAAAAACCATTTTAAGGCAGACAACGCCAAGAAATACTAGTCTCTTTTGGGATATACTTGATAAACAACTTGTCAGATATCACAATCAATAAGATACCTTATATTTTAATATGTTACACACTAGTGTTTACAAATGTAATCTTTTACTGCCTCTTTGGAAAGAGACTTGACAGAGGTCCCATTACACCATAATGCACAAACAAGAATAAACTCGGTCTTCAAATCCAGCTGAAACAAAACCAATAGCAAAAATATCCTTAAAAAAAAAAGCAACGTGCAAGTTCACCCACAAGAAAAAATACTCAAATGTCTTATTGTCATTGAGAGGAAAAGCAAGTCTGCCTACATAAAGTTAATGAAAGGATTTCTCAATTTATCTGAGCAGAAGTGCTTTTAAAACCTTGATAGAACGTGCAGATACTCATTAAACATTGCGAGCTGCTCACAGGCAAATGGGCATAACTTTCTCCCATGGGAACGTGCAGCAGATGATCAAAGACAAGCAATGAAGAATAAAACTGGCTAATATGACAGTCAAGGCTGGAAGGATTTGCTGAGATAAGAAATGGTTCTCAGTGTTCTGGCAAGGGTATTGTTGTCAGACGTTCCACAATTTCCATTTACAGAGAGTTTCATTGCTCTTTTTTATTTCCAGAATTAGCATATCAGAAGATGAAGCCTGGAGCTTTATGGATTTTTTTTGCTTATTAACTACTCAAAAGCATGTGTTTCTATACCTTTTGATTAGCGTACAAAGAAAAAAATGAAGAATAGAATTCTATCCATCTTTCAAATTTCTTGCTTCCCTGAAAAATACTTACAGGCTATCTTAGCTGATGAAATGACATAAACCCTGCTCAGATCAATAGAGAAGGTGCAGTGGTGAGCACCAAGTAAATTTAATTTCACAACTAATATTACACAGTGGATTTGTGATAATTTTTTCAATGCAGCCATAAATTGTAGGAACAATTTCCTCAGAATTTCAAAACTTTAAAAAATTCTGAAAGCCTATACAAAGATAAATTCAGCATTAGATATGAACAGGATAAATAAAAACAGATTGATCACATTTAAAAATCCTGAGTGCCTTCATGGAAATGACATAGACATGGTTATTATCATCATACAAAGAAAATAATCTGTAATAGTCTGAGGCTTCTTAAGAAAAGCAATTTCATCAAAATCAAAAATGTTTATTTACCAAGAAACAAAGAATAAGAACGAATAAGAACTATGCCAGATAATTAAAAACTTTTTAAATATAGAACCAACTGCCTCATAACTAACAATCAAGAAAGATGGCTATCTATATACAGGAAAAAAAATGGCACAAGAAAGAGGGAAAAGAGCTTTCCATGAATAGCCAGGCACACAGATACTCAGGGAATTGTTGTGGTGGCCCCCCTGGGCCCCCCCAGCCGGGTCCCTGCCATGTGGCTCTGAGATAGCTGGGTCTGTCTGATGTTCCAGCAGCCCTGGCTCTGAGCTGGTTGGGTTTTTATCCCAGCTCTGCCCCTGGAATCCCCTTTCCCCCTCTCTGTGACAAAACCAACTGGACACAAATCCTTGCCCTCTTACCCTGCTGGTTGCCCAGGTCATGCACTCTGTCTCTTGGGACAGAGGGAATAAATGACTCTGAGAATATAGATGGGGTCTGAGCAATATTTCTCTCTCTGCTTCTGCTTCTGGTGAGTAGCTGACAGCTGGCACTGGCTTAAGTGGAGCTGCACAGCCAAGGAATATTGAAGCTATTTGTAAATGGTTTAAGATGTTCCAAGGGATAATATCTTGGAATAAAGATATTCCAAGGCAAGCTATACCACAGAAATTAAGCAGTGTACAAAGCTAGTCAAAACCAGAGTGAATGGCTTCAACAGTGAAAAAAGAGATGTCCATTAAAAACATGAAGGAAAAATAAAGATTTGGTCTATGAATATGCATCACCTTGCGATGTAGATGTGTGGAGATCAGCACAGAAATACATTCCATTACTTTTGCTACATGCTGTATCAGTAAGGTACTTAACAGATATGGTGATGCACTGCAAGTAGGAATAAAAGGGAAGGTAAGAGAAGAAAGAAGAAATTGGCAATCATTGGAAACATGAGTAATAAAAGGGTGTTTTTTTAAAACTGTGTTAGGAACAAAACAAGTCACAGCTATTTTTCTTGTTGATTAGCAAACAAAAATGATTAGTTGCTAATAATGCTGTAAAAGGTAGAAGCAGTCAATAAATCTCTCTTCTGTATCTGGAAAATAAGGCAGTAGATATAGTCATACCACTTAATGATGGTAACATTTATCTTTCATTCAAAAGTAACTGAGGTTGATGTTTAAATGAAGCCTCTAAAGTTACACCTTTTTAAAGCAGCAGGCCTGCATAAGCTTCAGGGCAACGCCTTCAAAGAGTAGTTTTCAAGGAGCAATTTTTACCATCAACATCAATTTTGAATAACTCTTTGAACAGTACAAAAATTCAAGAGGTTTGGAAAAAAGCAAATATGCTAATGCAGCAAAAAGTGAGTAGGTAGAGATCTGTCACCTGCAATCAGTCCTGGGCAAAATTATGGAACTAGCAACACAACTGGTTTTTAAGCAATTACAGAAGCACTTTATAAATCAAAAGTGTTTATGGTCTTGTCAATCTAACTCAAGATCTGTGGCAATGACATTACACACTATAAGGTTAATAAAGTTAAAGGTGCTGAGATGATAAATTTCCCCGAGGTATGCAATTCAGTGCCATGTAATATTTTGTTTAAGAAATAGGGAAACTACAAATTTAATGCAATACATTAAATATATCAAAGATCAGCTAACTGACAGGTTTTAAAATTGAATTGGATGTTTTCCAAGCAGAGGCCAGAAAGGACCAGGCATCTACCCAACTGTTACTAAACATAAATTCAGAAATAAAGAAAAAAGACCATATTTAAGGAGTGAGGACTTTATCCTAGAAAGCAGCAAGTGAAAAGGACATGCTGCTCATGATGACTAAGGGTGTTGGGTCGCCACTTGATGCTACTGCATCTTCAAAAACTTCTCATTCCTGTACCCTTGTCCAAGAAGGGAGAAGGTTACAAGAAACAACAGGCCAGTCAACCACACCTCATTTCCTGGGGAAATTACGGAGCAAATTCTCCCAAAGCCACCTCTGTGCACGTAAAAGACAAGAAGGGGACAGGAAAAACCATCCGGGAAGCACCAAGGTCAAATCTTACCTGGCAAACCTGATTGTCTTCCACAATTTGGAGGATAAAGGAGGACTAGAAAGAGATCTGGGCACCTCCATTTCAGTAAAGCTATACTCACATACCCCACATCATTGGATAAATGATTTATGATGTGGGATCTTGAACCTTGGAGAGATTAAAAACCCAACTGGACACAGCCCACAGCAGAGCTTTGAGCTTGGAAATTGGAGAACACGTCTCCAGAGCTTCTTGCCAATCTGAATTACTCAGATTCAGCTCTACAATCAACCAAGCATGAGCTCCTAATACATTATAGAGTCTTTAACCTTGCAGATTAAAGAAAATGGGTAAAAAAAAAAGAAGTTCACTAAATTCAGTCTAGAAATAACGGCAAAATGTAACAGCAATGTAACTAGAACTTTAGTGACCTCACCAGTGATGCATTTTCAAAGATGCATTCAAAATTAAGACATTGAAGTCAGAGTACTTCCCTATCTTGTATGTTCCAGAAAGCCTAAAAGTTCATCACTATACTCTTCTCCAGCCTCATAATCTGTGCATCTCTGACAAGAAAATGCTGTGTTCTTTTTCCCCATTCTAATTCTTAGGAGAATAATACTCTATTATCCCATGGATGGAAGGAAGAAATAATAAGGGAAGGTGAAACAACTGCAGTGCAAATAAACCAAGAGTAATGTTGCAGCATTCAAGAATTCAAACACTGATATTAGTCCCGGCAGAACATTAAATCACTGCTCCAGGATGCCATCAGAAGTATAAAGCTGGGTAAACTATTAGGAGCTCTACAATTACAAGTATCACTTGGGGAAAAATTTTGACAAAAAGAAGTGATAGACACATCATGTTGTGAATATACAGCATTACTTCTTAAATGTTTATATGCCCATAGTGTTTAGAAAACAAATGCTTTGTGCATAAAGCTACATAATAAAAATTCTTTCTACTTCATGAGACCTCATTTTTAGTAAAAAAAATTTTCCCTATAAACATTTGATGTACACATCTGCTAGAGTTAAAAAAGTTAGACACTTAAAAACCAAATAGTTACTAGTAGAAAAAACTGCAAAACACACAGAATGTAGTCAGAGTGTAAAACTTTGCTTGAAATGTTTATGTGAACCCAAAATGACAAGATTTACAAGGTTCTTTTTGCAACCTTCTCCACTGAAAACAGTATTTTACTTTTGATTACAATGTTATTTGATGCACTGAATTGCATGGATGCAATTTCAAAATAAAATTAATTATGACTGGTCATAGCATCATAGGCAATTTGAAGAAGTTAATTACACATTCAAAGTGCTTCTGTCTTCAAATTAAAAACAGAACTGACACCAGCATTACTTAACATAATTACATCCTTTTATTCATGAATTTTGACCAGTGTATAAGTTAGTTCCTGCCATCATGATACTTCCATCGTAAGATTCTGTTGGTTTTTTTCCCCAAATAACAAATGCTAAGCCAAATGGATTTGAAGTGTAAAAATCCAAGATATTTCCAGATTTTGAGAAAGGAGTGCCACAAAAGCTGATGCAGCTTCAGTAGTTCATCCATATTTGGATCTGCCCTCTCCTACACTTGACACTTAGGGAGGCACATTTTCCACTTTAAGTATAGGTAAAGACTCAAGTGCCACTTACACTTATCTTTTATCCTCTCTCTGCTATCAGCTCCTGCTTTCATCTCTGACCACCCACACAGCCTCGTGGTTTGAATTTCAGTGGAACAGACATTCTGTGATGCCCACAATATATACAGTTCTTGCCATGTGCACTTCTGTTACCACTTTCTAAGGACTTTTCTAACATCACTTCATGGCAATAGGGCCAAATGTTTCCCCATCCACAGAGAAAAACAAAGAGGAGATGGGGGAAAAACAGAGGCAAAATCCCTGTCCTTTATAAAAGGGAAATGACTTCCCAGTAGCAAGTTGTGAACTGGCAAACACAAGAGGTGATAAAGCCAAAGCAAAGGTGGAAAACATGGATTAGAGCTGTAAACATCTGGAATGCCAAAGAAAAAAAGACACTCACCATTGTGCTCTAGGTCCTCATGGGAGCATGTGTGAGTACTGCTGATGACCACCCACAAAACATGCCAAGTCTTTCACACACACTCAGTAACACTGCCAAATTCCAACTTTAGAGATATATTTCCCAGACCCTTTTCCTGGTTAGTTGGTTTTTTTTTTGTTTGTTTGTTTAGGTTTGTTTGTTTGCTTGTTATTTGGATGTTTGGGTTTTTGTGTGTGTGTGTGTGGTTGTTTGGTGGGATTTTTTTACTTGTTTTGTTTTTGAGGGTATTGTTTTCAGTCTTTTATTTTCCTAAATTTTATCTTCTGCCCTACTTGTAGAAAAAATGCTAAGCCAACAAATAGAGAACATCTTCTACACAATTACTATTGGATTCCCCTAACTATCATGCAGAATGAATAACAGTTACTATGTGGTTAAAATTCCTGAGCTAATGGGTATGAGCCAGTCAGTAACCCTACATTCTGGTGTGAGGATATAAAATGCTGTAAAGAAAGATGAAGTAAAAAAAAGAGCTTGTAAATATATTAGGAGCAATAAAAGGGAAGGGGAAGAGGAAGGGGAAGGGGAAGGGGAAGGGGAAAGGGGAAAGGGAAGGGGAAAGGATCTTTTACTTAGATCCTTTACTTAGAAATGGTAAATGGAGAAATGGAAGACAACTGGTGCATTCAACACCTTTTTGCTTCACTCTTCACAAAAATGTTCCATTGTGAGCAAACCCTTAAGCATAATCAATTTCAGCAAAGAAAAGGGATGAAAAAACTGAGAAAGAGTGCATTTGGACATATGTAGGTAAAAAATTGACACTGAAGTCTGTTGAAAGCACTCCAGAGATGCCAGGGGAATATTGACCATTCTCCTGAAAAATTCATGGTTGATGGGAGAAATCCCAAAGGATACGTAGGGAATGGGTAAAGGAATACTCAAGAGAACGACAATTTAGGAAATTACAGTGCAATACATTACATTAGAAAGGTTCTAGTCTAGAAAATACATTTAACTGTCCCCAAGTAAACATCCAGAATGCCTGAGTATACCAGCACAGAGCTGCTAGAGACAAATGCTGTCAAACCAACCTAATTTCCTCAAAGGGACTAGAAAGAAAGCATTGAATGGGATCTCCTTTGGCTTCACTGCTGTTCCTGACATGCTCTGAACCAAACCACAGAAATGTAGCTTAACATGAAACCACAACAGAACAGATGCAGGTCCATCTGAAAACATGCTCCCAGGGACAATTACTAGTGATTTCCTGGCAAAACAAGAAAATGTATCAAAACAGGCATCAATGGCTCTGTTCTGGGCTCCGATGCTTGACTGTTGAAACCAGTAATGATGGAATGAATACACATACAAAACTTGCCAGTGACAAAACAGACTAGAAGAGCAATTTATTTTGAGTACAAAGTTAGAAAACAAGTCTTGCTGAAATGGAGAGGCAGTCTGAGATCAAAGATGAGAAACCCTTCACCTACAACACACAAGTCACAAATAAAAATGGTTAGTGCCAGCCTATGAAAACAGGATTGGAAGAATCTGACATGCACCACAAGATAAGTGACCAAACACTGTGATGCAAAATTTGCCACAAAGGATGAAAAACATTATTCTAGGAATGCACTAAAAAGAGTGTCATTTGTACTGGACAGAACAACTAGTCCATTGCTATCACTGGTTCAAAAACAATGAGGTCTCATGTAGAGTATGAAAAAGGTAAACTGGTAAAAGTCCACTTTCTTCTTCTTCCAGAGAAGACCACAAAGGAAATGTTTAGAAAAGTGCTTTTAGAGAGGCTTGGAGAAATAATTATGTGTGTTCAGACTATAAAAGATGACTGAAGAACACACTGTGACATGGCTGAGTGGACAGTGACCATCTAATGCTCTGTGCATCTGGCTGGGGAAACAAGAGCCCTGAACTCGGAGCAACATAAATTTAAGGTACTAGAGCAAATTATCTCACTGTACATTCAGTTAAGCACTGGAACAGGGCAACCTAAAGAAACAGCGGAAACCACGTCCGTGGGGGGCTGATAAGGTTAGATCTCAGTCTCAGCATTAAGTGCCATTTCTCAAGACAAGCTAGGACTCAGTATTAGTAATATGATGCTTTCTGCTTAAGCTGACACAGAGTGGCTGGGATGTTCCAGCTTATTCCCTGCTTCAGTGGGGCAAACACATCAATCACAACACACACCTGGCAAGAGCTCAACATCAACAAGGCTGATCAAAAGGAAAAAACTCTGAGAAAGATACAGGGCTGTCAATGTGAATATGTATCAGTAACTGTTAGATGTTTGAACTTCTCCAGTTTGAGTCACAAATTGAGCCAGCAAAATCAGTGTACAGACAGCCTGTCTCCTAAGGGTGAGAGCTTGTAAACTCTGCCTCCTTGGACTAAAAGCAACAATATAATGTTTTTTCTGCTCAAAACTTTCTGGGGCTCCTAGTTTTTCAACTTTTTTTTATTTATTTTTTTTTTTTTTTAAGATTCCAGAACTACAAAGCTAAAATGAGCATGTGCCTTAAGCAAATACAGAAATAAGATCTCTCAACCAGTAATTTATATTATAGCAATCTTCTGCAGGGGATGTAAACAAAATATAAAGTGCTATTTTAGCATACATGCAGCCTCTAGGGTTTGTTTGTAAAACGTTATGGACCAGATTTTCAGCATCAGATGCCTAAGTTATGCCAGGAGGAAAACCCTGAAGGCAAAGCAGACTTCATTGCACATAGCTGTCCCTTCCTGGCAGAAAGTGCATCCTGCCACATGCAGTGACCTGTCTTCAGCACGTTATTCTGTTGCTTACAATTAGCAGGGGCATCAGGCCAGAAAAACACAAAAATATGAGCTTCATCTCATTGCCTTTGAATTTTCATATATTAGGCTGGTGACTTTGAAAATCTTCATGTTTAAGTCTAAGTACATGCTGTCATAGGTAAATTGGTTAAAGAATAAAATGCAAAGTGAAACCCTCCTCGAACTCCAGAAATTACAGAGAAGGTGCACAATAACTTTATGTTTCAAAAAGAAGAGCAGTTGTAATTCATTTCTCTTCCTCCTTGAAAAATTATGTTTGAACAGATCTTAAACACCAAACACCCGATCTTCACAATCTTTTGTGAGACAGGCAAATATCCCATTCCTTTTTATGGAAGCAAATGGAGACAGATCAAGGCCCTGGTTGGAAGCATTTCAGCCCCCTAGAACCATTGCATTGTTTCAGTACTAATTCTGTGAAATAACTGCTCTGATATGGAAGGAAAGGTCCACAAGTGGGCTTTAAATGAATTCTTCTAAGTTCACAGTACAAATAATTATCAGAAATTCAATTTGATCACATATGTTTTATATGCTCAAACCACTACAGTAAGCTACTGTGAAGGACAATGATAAGGTAACAAAGGGGCACCTGAAAAACTTATTTAATGTGCTTTTTATGTTAAAGATACCCATGAGATGACTGACTTTTTCAAAATCATGGCACTCTACAGATTGCTTTACACAGACAGGGTCACAAATCCACTTCAGCCCTTTAGCTTTGTGTCTATAAACAATTTGAAGTGAAAGGTTTCTTTCTGGTATTATGGTCACCAGGGACAGGGCTATCTAAAATGACTATCAGGCCTGCAGAAAGCAAACAGTAAAGGAAATGCCACAGGTGAGGGGAAAAGCTGAAAATATAGAGGGAAAGGGCTAGCTCATAGAGACCACATTATGTGCATACCCCATATGGGGTCCATTTGGAAACCAGAGCAGGCTACAATAAGGCCAAATTTCAGCAGATGGGGAAAGAGACGCAAGAAGACTCATGTCCCAGTGAAAATTTGGACATGATTCTTGTGCCAGCATTTAGATGAGATGTAATGGTTCCTCCTGAGCCAGAAAACCCTGAAGAGGTGCAAAGTAGATAGATCTGTTATATATACAAACAATTGTTCCATATTTTCATAGCCTTCATCGCACATACCGAATAACATCCCCAGCCTTCATTGCCTGTACTGGGGAGGGCAATTTTTTGCCTCATTTTTAATACCTTCCTCGTAATAATTTCACCTTATTACGCCCTGGCACGTGTTCAAAACCAAGAGCCTGGGTAACCAGCTGTAACAGTTTGGCCAAATTTAGAAATATATACTCTGAGAAAAGGCAAATTACAAAGCACCCCTCCCTCCACCAGGTTTGGGAAAAAGGTAATTTTCCTTGAAGGAAAGTGAAGGAGATAAAACTTTTATTTAACAAACACACAGGAAAAGGATAATGATGCTAAATAATAAAACCTCTCGCTGTAGAGAGGAAAACCTGGGAAAATGTTTGAGTCCCTCCTTGTCTCCCTCCTCCTCAGGGCTGGAACAGGATGGGTCCTCTCCCTACTCCAGGGGCCAAGGTCTCAGTGGAGAGCAGCCCCCGATGTGTTCTGATGCTGAAGACAACCCAGCAGAGGAAAAAAGAAAAACCCAAAGTCCCAAGAAAACAAAATCCAACTCTCTGTCTCTAGAAAAAAACCACCGCTGGCAAAAAACTGGCCAGAGAAAAAACAACCCAAGAAGCTTCTCTCCTCCTGCCGCCCAATGCTGCAGAAAAAAAAAAAAAAGTCTCTTATCTTTGTCCTTGAGCCACTGTTTTGAAAAACTCCCATGGGTTTTTTTGTCTCTTTCCCCTCAGGTTCAGTTTAAAAGGCACAGAAAAGCACAAAACAAGTTTCTGGGCAGGGAGGGGCGATAGGGAACACTCAGGTCACCCCAAGACACCAGCCAAGGTAACAGTTCCTGAGAGCCACCCGAGTCCCCAGGTCTGTATATCTGTATCTTTTTCTGCTAGGAAACCTGCTATTTCTTTGGCTGTAGCTCTTGACAACATTGCTGCCTGCCCCTGAGAAAGGGGTATTTATCAGGCTGTGTGACATTTACCAAATGGAAAAAGTTGCCAACAATGTACCCAAGTTTGCTTAAAATAATTAGCTACAAAGTTATTAAAAAATATCACTACAAGTCATGTAGAAAATGGACAGCAGTTTAGAAATTTTAGAAATAGCAAATGTGCTATTTCATGCCCTCTCGGGGTAGATATTTTCTGTGTCACAGGTGTAGATTAATGGGTTTGAGAAGCATTAGAAGTACCTGAATTTACACATGAAGTAGGATCTCAGGACTTGAGTATCTATAGCACCAGATTGAGTCTTTTTCAGCAGCTGGGATATTCTCTCACAGAGAAGAAATCTGCAGAAGTGCTCAGGGCAGGTCCTTGCTCTGAACCACCACTAAAACCTCACTCCCTTCTGAAAAAAGTGCCTGGGCAAGCAGGTCCATGTCACAAGGCAGTAGAGATCTGTTAACAATCTACACGTTCACATTTCCATTCCAACCCTCTTTACACCCTTAAACAGAAAAGTCTGTTTAGAACAAAAAAGCTTTTAGGCAAATAAAAGCCCCTCACAAAGGGAGGATTTGTATAAGGAAATTTTTTTCCTGTGGCCTGATGTCTTACTTATGTCATGCTGTGTTGTCTGCACTGCGTATACCTCTCTACAGGCACCCACAATATTTAAGTCGTGTAAAAAAAGCTGTGAAACAGGGATTCCAGATGTTATTATTTCTTAAATCCTTGGCATCACAATGCTCCCAACCTTTTGAACATTTAATTCCCAAGTTATGTATGCACTAAAACAACTTCTTAAATCTGTAGCCAACAATAAAAAACTACTCTCAGAGAAGCTCTGCACTTTATGATAAATGCTGAGAGGAGATTAAGTGCTGCTGCAGCATCACTCCTGCCTGAAAAATCATGGAGAAGACCATTAATTTATTCTTGTCATTCTAACTAATGCTTATTCATGGTGTTCAATAAATTCAATACTAGTTTTCAAGGCAAGCAAAGCCAGTGACTTCTAAATATTATACAAGCTATCAATTTAAATACTGTGGATAAGCTGTTCATAATGATGAGTTTTATTATTACTCTTCAAAATCAATTAATTTCTGTCGACACTGGTCACTTTTAGAAGGAAAGATACAATAGGTTAGCAATAGGGCATCAAGATACTAACAAGAAAGCACTGATTTATGGGCTTTAAATAAGATGAATAGTTTGGATTAGCACTGGGACTTAGAACAGTTGGCAATGACAGAGCTTGCAAAATTTAATACCTTTCAATTTAGATGTGCTTATTACAAAATAATGATCTCTTCTGAAAATGTCACCAGATATGAGGGTCAACACACCCTCTGCTACACAAACTCCACTGGCACAACCAGGGAAGGCTACAAAAGAAAGATTTCTGACAGTAAAATACGACAAGCAAATTTTTCAGCTTATTGTTTACAGTAGCTCAAAACTGTCATGGACAGTGAAGTCCCAGACAGAATTAAAGAGACATTAGTCCTTGGACTACAGATAGCAAATGTCAGATAGGCACCTGCAGTTTCTTACAAACACATTGCAGGTGAAGCAGGTGTCTTACAGAGTTTAGACAAGTCCTTTTGCTGTGTTGCTACTGGCAACACTAGACCTATATCTATATGTTCTTCCAATTCATCCCATATGAATACAACAGATTTAGTCAATACAATTTTATGACTCTGGAAGTGTTATGCTAGACGTGATGCTGCTGAATCTTACTGCTTCCTAAAGCAGACAGTGAGATACTGTTTTAAGTCTTGGGAATGCCAAGCTGAGAAAGTAGCATACTTTCTATTGTTAAAATGTCAAAACCCCAAAGCAGACAACATTTCCCTCTGTCATAAATATAACTGCTCTGCACGATCACACAGAATGAGATTTTATTAGTTTTCCGTACTTCTTATCCTCCCCCCAACAAAACTGGTGCATTTACGTGCCTATAAAAAATTGTTTGTATCAATTCCAGATAATTTTCTCATTATTTTGTACTTTCTGTATTTACCCATCTTTATTTAAAACAGTAAAGATATAATTTCCAGTCATTATATCCTGGGTGCGAGACATTGGTTGGAAACATTATTTTTGTGATACAAATCATTGCTGCAAACTATTGTCAGTTATTTTCCCTCTCCTCCCTTTCTTCAAACTTCAGTTAATCCTCCAAATCATTTCCTACATCCATCCATTACCCCTTCCTGCCCTGGGGATAAATGTCTCAAACTCCTTCTAATCATTCATCAACAAACTCCTTCACTTGGCTATTTTGTGCCAAACCATCCCCTACACAAAATGATTTTATCCAATTTTTCACTCTTACTCAAGACTTCATAGACATTGACTGCTATTTTTCTACCTGTATTTTACAGGCTCAAGTAAAGTGAGGAACAGTGAAAAATTAAATTGTGTTTTGTCCTATCAATTTACTACCCAAAATGGAGACTGGAACTTTGAAGTGAGCAAATTTGATGTGCTGGGGGTTTTCCCCCCTCCATCTCTGCCAGTGCCAGAAATGGTGTCAGACACCCATGTAGGGGGAAAATCAAAGAAAAATATAAGCAGTGCAGTTTTAGAAGGAATGATAAGCGATGGAGAGATGAGATGTAAAGGGCTTTCCCTAAGAGCTGAAGGTTATACTGAGGTCCCACTGACCCAATTTCCTGGATTGCTGGGTGTAGGGGATGAAACCTGAACCCATCTCAGCGGTGCCTCCTGTCAGGTACAGGCAGTGGTGCCAAAGCTGCTCTGCTTCTCTCAATCTGCCACATCCACCAACCAGTACTTCAGCAAATTCAACTCATTGCCTTTGATTTCCTCTCTTTCAGATACTCAAAAATTATGAAGCAACTTTAGACAGCAGAGTATTTTCCATATAAACCATGTCCATGACCACTTTATGGAATTAATACAAACCAGTGACCAAACCCCAGCCATACACAAATTGCAGAGAACAGTACAGAGACACATGGCCATATCATGCCACTCCTTTTTCAAATAAACTCCCAACTGTAGTCAGTAATGAAATATGCTTAAAAATCAATGACATGCCCACTACATGGTGATTAAATCTGTAAAATGAAGAAAATCCATTAAAACTTTGTTACTTAAACACTCCCAAGTCACTCACATCTCTGTTTCTGAAATTTGATTGCATGCCAAGACAATATATTTGCAATATATACTCAAATGAAGCAGTAAGAATTCATATTACAGCTCTCGAAAATCCCCCAAAGCTATTTTTACCAAAATCTGCAACACAGAAAGCCAGTGTATAAACGGCCTCAAAGTGCCTCAAGGCTACCATTCATACTTCAAAAGAAAATTCTTGTTGTGATGTTAAAATGCAAGGGCAGATGATGTCTGTGATAATTTCTCAGGCTGAAACTGTTGACTGATTAATATTAGTTGCATCTCTCTGTCTAATCATCCATTTTTGATTTCATCATAACAAGAATTCACAGCAACCTTCAGCCTTCCCCCAGGAGGTTGTTAGTACAAATTGTTGAGGTTAGACTGAAACAGCACACAAAACCCTTGTCATTGAGAAAAAACCCCAGGTCCTGGCTACACCACCTGCAGGAAAGCAGCACTGAGAAATGCTGGATATTAGCCAAGGTTAGGGATGAAGTGATTAGTTTATGCTGATGTCCCAATACTTAAAAAGAGAAACAGTCCTTAGTTTCAGGGTCTGCAAACTGTCAGGGGTGAAAGTGAGATAAGATGGACTATTGCTTTGGTCCAGATGGCAATCTCTGCTCCTGTGGTCTTCAGAACATCACTGAAAATGATACTGCATAGCTCTCAATAAAAATGCAGGTAAAAAGTACAGCTTAACAGTGATTTACTGTACACAAGGGTACAGCAACCCTCAATTACCATTGTCACTGGTTCTTCCAGGTACAGTCAGCAGCAAAAAGAACCATTTCCAATTATCCAAGGATTCCTCTTTAAAAGTTAAATACCACACCCAGGTCCCCACCCAGAAATGTGGGAAACCTTGATAACTTCTCTTGAGAAAACTCTATAGGAAACATTTTTTTCCTGAATTGTAGGGTTGCTTTATTGAATTGCAGGGTTTAAAACGCTGAGAATTCTGCTAGTAAGCGGGAAAGCAAGAAACATGAGGAAAAAAGAAGAAAATTAGTAAGCAGTAAATCAGCATAAGTCTTTCAAGTGAGATTCCAATCCCCAAGGGCATCTGGCAATTGCCTTTAGCTTCAGCTCTCCTCCCATGACTTTGGGTGGTTGATGACGCAAAACTTACCAATGTTAGCCACTTGCCACTACTTTTTACATGCCCAGGTGCACACACAGGTTGGAAGAGGCTGAGACTGTTAGAGAAGCCCAGAATTTCAGCAGATAACTCTGGCCCTAAGGGATGTGCAGCTTGGGCAGCCCCTTTACCACCTCACCTAGGGAGTCAACTGCAGGACTGAACATCCCACGCTAGAACAGCTCAGATAAACCTCTGTTTGTAGATCTGACCTTACATACTTCAGATAATACTTGAGTATTTTATGACACTTTACCCTGAACACCACGCTACCTCAACACTTTGCCCTCTCCTGCGAGGACTGAAAACATAACAGTTTCTGGGGAAAAAACACAACAGCTGAAAAGCACTGACAGTGGGAGCCTTTGCCACACAGAAACCATCAAAAAATAAAAAGCATGCATGCTTTTAGTCATTTTCTTGCAAGTCAAGAGACTTGCAGTGGTTACAGTCAGAGGCATCCAGCCTTGGATCTGCACCTACCAATGCTCCATACTCTCTACTGTGATACTTCCCTTTGATCTTGAATCTGCTCCATCAAGAACACCAGAAACTGATTCTGCACTTACAAAGCCAACAGACACATTGAATCCTTTCCAGGTCATACACATTAAATCCTTTCCAGGTCATACACCATTGAAGATAGATAGAAAATTAAGCTGTGGGCTAAGTTTCATTCAAACACAGCAGATTTGTGTATTGCTGTAAACATCACATTCTTAACCAACAGACATCAGACCCCAAAATATTGCCATCACAGAGCCCAATTTGGCTTGGCTATAATGGTTTCTGTGTATGTTGCTTGAAAAGAAAAGATATCCTCTATTCTACAGAGTATTTCTGTGTCTTCACAGTAACTAGCTGACTGGGGATTGGAATTTGATGATCTTAAAGGTCCCTTCCAACCCAAACCATTCTATGTTTTTATAATTTTTTTTCCAACAACTTTTAAGTAATAGAATGGGATAGTCCTTCCTCAAGTTTGCCATAAAGCAGTGCATCAGTAAAGGGATGTCTACCTCTCTAACTGATTTTATCCCCATGCTTACCTTCTTGCATCATAACCGTCCAAAAGCACGCACAGAAACTGCAGCAGCTGAGATGTTGCTCCAAGGAAAAGAGAAGATCTGCTTCAATCCAAGCAGTGACTAAGGGCACACATAAAGCTGAGCAGTGTTGAAGGGTTTTTGTAAAAGTGCCATGTACCAGTACAAACAGTAGATTCACATCCTCCTCTTCCAGTCATCAGACACACCTGCTTACCACTGGTGGCCCTGAAAAGGGCCTTTGCAAAGTGCCCCCGAGGTCAGTGTAGATACCAGGGGGTGAATTATAATGGCATGCTCTACAATGAGCTGTTAAAGCCCCTCCTGACCATTTACTCTCCTGACATAGTTTAAGTGACTTGTGAGGTCTCTAATGTTAAAACATATATAAATGTTAAAGCATTCAAAACTCAGTTAACATCAAACTTTGAGGTTGGCAGTGATACTGTGTTTTCCCTTGGACCACTCTAAAAGTATGGCACAAATTAAAAATTCAATTATGCAAATATTGAGTAGAGGAATTTATATATTTATATATTTTAAATGTAAGGTACTTTACTCCTCGTCTTTGTAAGACAGACATACACTTGAGATGCATCAGCTGACTAGGAAAACATCTAAAGTTAGGCAGTTTTATTGGCATTAACCAGAAATATTGGGTAAATTATGGAACCAATAAAACTGCCAAGATTTGTACTTTTCTCAACTAGTTGCTGCATTCCCGATTTATTAGTGAGAACTTCAAAGGTTTGTCATAAAAATAAATAAAAGCACATGGACAGGAGCATAATACACAGACTCGACAGCTCTAAAATACACTGTTTACAGTGAACTGGGAGAGAGCAACATTTCAGGTCATACTTTATATCTAGCAGAGCAAAACATCAGAACTGATATGACTGATAACCACTGTAAAGAGTGCAAACCCATTTTCCTAAAGATGGAAAACCTTTAGATACAGCTGACCAGTGTCCAGCTTTAAAAAACTAATATTCCCTGTGATCCCAGACCTTTCTCAACAAAAATCAACAGCCCTTTGGGAAGGGGAAGAAAACAAGATCTCTCTCTTGCAATATGAAAAACAGAATGTAAAAATGTAAAAAGTAGGACAGTAAACTGATTAGGAAGATTTGTGCATCATTAAAATAATGCTCCTGGGCCACCACCTCAATAAATCCAGGACAACAAAGCTGATGATACTTTATCCTTCAAAACTCTCTCTCTGTGACTCATAAGCTGCAATTGATAGTACTCAGAGCCGTGAGAGCACAGAACAGACACACACAGCAAGAGAAGCAGTTCAGCAAATTTTACTCCATGAAGAACAGAATGAGCACAGACAGCAGCTTACAAATGACCTTCTGGCAGCCTGGTAAGGTCAGTGCCAACTCTGCCATTCAGTTTGCTGCGGTCGGTCTTTCGCCATGTCCCATCACATCACTTCTTGGCCATACATGCCAAATACTTTTTCACTTTGAGGACTGAGCTGTCATTTTTCACTTTGTTACCCTGCCCTTTAACTGCCACTAAAGTGACACTGATGTATATCCCAGAAAAAGGAAGGACAATTCTTTAAATTATCGCATGCCAGGAACTCGTTCCCTTTAAAATATTACAGTTACTGAGTTGCTATTGCCTTCTGCCTTATTAAGGTTAACACTGACAATGTTGGTGGGTACACAGTGCACTCATTAACTGGTTTTGCAGTTAGAGCATCTGAAGTTAGTATCTAATTGCCTGCCAACACCGTTTTTAAATTTAAGTTCTTCTCTCTTCATTCTACACATACTTAAAGTATGTTCAGTACCTATAAGCTGTTTCACAAACATGAGCTTTTTATTTGGTTTGAGTTTTTTTAATCACTATAAGCAATTAAGTGGGGATATATAAATGAATACCGAATTTTACAATTAATGAATAAAAGTAAAATTTCCCCAAACCTAAAACAAACCCAAAAAAACTATCTCAAGAAACACATCTTTGATATAACAGAAAATTTATTGCTAAATACAGTGAAGCCTTGGCATGCTAGAGTTGATTTCTGGATAGAAATAATAAACAATACTCCTGAAATAATAAAAATCATTGGCAGAAAAAAAAATTAATTTAGTGGAGGTTTTCCCTTCAAGGGATCAGATCCCAAGCAGGGATAGCTTTGTCTTGAGAGCAGAGAGTAGCACAGGGCTCTGGCAGGCAGCTGGGATGAGTGGGGATGGTGAGGACAGCAGATGGTGGTGACTGCAGGTAGCATCTGCACAGGCTTTCCATTTGCATCCACGCAGCTCTTTAAGCTCAATTTCCAGTTAACCATCCCCCATCAGGTGTGTAACACCTTTAACAATGATGTTAATAAAGCAGCAAAGGTCACATCCCAGAATTCATCTCGAGGGGATCACTCCTTGGCACCACACTAGGTATTTTCTTGGAGAACAGTGCTCCCTATCTGCTTTTAGGCATCAGTAAAGCCTCCTATATCTTTCACAGAAGGATGAACATCTGGCAACAACTCAGTGGTATTTCTAATGATGTTTTCATTTTCTTTAAAGTCTTTCTGTGCCCCTAGTTTCCAAATTGCTACTTGTCCCTAATCTTACAACAGGATTCTTCAGGATGAGAGGAAAGGGCCTTGAGTTGAAATAGGGGGTGTTTAGATTGGATATCAGGAAAAATTTCCTCACTGAAAGGGTGGTCAGGCATTGAAAGAGGCTGCACAGGGAAGTGTTCAAAAGGTGTGTAGATGTGGCACTTAGGGACATAGTTTGGTGGTGGAGTTGGTAGGGCAGGGTTAACAGCTGGACCTGATGAGCTTATCCAGCCTTAACAATTCTGTGATTCCATGACATAACCTCAGTACTTAATGCAGGAAGAATTTTCACACCTGTTATTGCTGTACATTGGCAAAAGAATCTGGCACGGGGAGTTCACTCAGCGAACCTGAGAGCTCCCGTGGCTGGGACTTTCAGCCCATGTGGCACAGCACAGGGAAAAACAGGTCCCAACTGTGATCCTGGCAGGGCTTCCTTCAGTTCCTCCAGTCAGAGCCACATAATTAGGAAGTGCCCACAGGAATTAAGAACACTCCTGTGGAAATTCAGTCCCTCCCCATTCTGCAGGCACCAAAGACTCACCGAAGAGTGACACTCCCTCAGGCTCCCTCTTAAACTCCCTCTTATATCAAGTACATTTTGGGCTCTAGAAAGGAAAAGTGACATCCTGGCTCCAACCTGTGTTCTAACAGCTCATTTTAATATCAATTTTGACAATTCACAAGAAGATTTGTAATCCACTTCTGCACACTTCCTATATTCTCCATATTTTAATTTAATGAGTTATTTGAATAATGATGGAAATGGCATGTTATCATTCTGGGTAATATTTGGAATGAATAGTGGTACATTTACTTGGCCAGAACCTCACTATAACTGGAAGATCTGATGTTTTCAAACTTCAGAGTCCATAAATACGTGCAGATGTTCTCAAAGGCTGCTAGAATAGCCAGGCTGAACTCACGGTGCAAACAAAAGCCAAAACTCAAAAAGTTATATGTAACTGCTCAGATACTAAAAACTGCATAAACTCCCACAAACTTCTTTTAGAATAATGCCTCAATTTGAAAGGTTTTCCCCATGACCAATTTGGTGAAAATGAAAAAAAAAAAAATCTCTTCTAGCTCTTAGTCTTGCTTTTATTCCCTCCTTTTCCTACATTTAAAATGTCACCACTCAGAAAAGCCAAGTTAATGGTCCCAGATCCTGAAATCTGCCCAAATCTTCTAGAAAGGCCACCACCTTTCAGACCAAAGAGAGCTATCAGATTTTTCTGCCCGTTTCACCACTAACCTCTGTCAAACCCATGCATTAGGGAAACACAGCAAAGCAGGAAAAAAGTGTTCTCACTCCCCAACAGACTGTTCATTCATAAAATTGGCCATCCAATAACATAATAATTTTCTGTAATTTCCTGCCCACACTCAAGTTCAAGTGGTTGAGCGTGAAGCCTCTAAACTTTTATTATTTTCCCAGCATGTCTAAGACTAAACATACCATATAAAACAAACTTTTAGAATTCAAAGATGATCTTTGGCTGTGATTGATAAAACAAAACAAATATTTTCTGAGCAACGTTGTAGAGTTACAGTCCCAACTGAAGCTTTATTTAAAAATGCTGAAGTATCTCTTTGCAATTTTTTTCATAGAAAACACTCAATGACTTGTTCTTTACTACAATAAAATTGACACTCTCCAGAAACATCAAGTTTTCTTCTAAGCAGTCTGAGGTGTTCTGTAACACAGAACAATTTGTTGCTCCAACCTGAATGTTGCACTGAGAGCCATAGGTATTTTTGAAAAAAGTAGAAAAGGAACTGAATTAAATAAAAGGATCGAAGTAGGAAGTGAAGAAATCCTTTGCTGGGGAATCAGCAATACCAAATTATTGGATAAGCAATACCAAAACTGTAGTCACATCTAAACTTCTAATAGAATTCTAATGCTTTATTTCTTGATATGAAGTACAATATTCTGTAGCTTATTCAACTCACAGAAACAGAAGCAACAGAAGAAACAAGCCCTTGATAATTGCAGAGAAGCCCTATATAATTTTCTCCTGTAGCTTTGTCCTCAGGTAATGAAGTGGGATGACACCATGATGGTTTCCTGCCTGCCACTATTGCTGAGCAATGTGTTGTTCTTCTAATGGCTAATATGCCTGTGTCCCTAAAGAACGTGAATACGCTGACACTCATTGCAGAAATGAACATTTTCTTGAAATTGAGCCAGTTTGGTGTCTCTCAGCCTTACAAGCTATACCATTAGTGAGTTTCAAAGACACGGGATGAAGAGATTTAGGTAATGTGGAGAAAATTGAACTAGACATGATGCATTTCAGGGAATTGCCTGCTGTGCTCTTCTCCTCTTGGTAAGCAATACTCATAAAAGTTCCAATTCATGACATGTCAAGCACATTCCCTCTAGTAAGCTGGAGGATTGCAATCTACCTAAATATCCAATTCTCCACCAAAAAATTACATTCTGCCCCAGAGTTAAACACAGTGACAATATGATATGAATATGTTGCAAAAATTTATGAACATGTCATCAGCTACAGATGCCAAAGGCACTTTTGGTCAGCTGACTTTGGAATCTGGAATTTGGAACCCAAAGATTTACTTGTTGCCTCCTCCCACAGCATTCTACTGCAGTCTGTTAGGATGCCACACAATCATGTTGCCTTATGCAAATTAGCACATCCTAATTGGCAGCAGTTGAGTTTAACTTCTAATGAGCCCATCCAATTGTGTAAGTAAATGTCTGCTGGAATTGAACATTGGAACTAATAGCATTTGAAGTTTGGGTGGCCTGTTTGCCTTCCCCTGCCCAGAGAGATATAAGATAGCCTCGAAGTAAGCAACACCAGCTCAGTTTGGCTACAAGCTGTTTCAACATTAACCTTGTATCAGAAATATTTTCTCTGTACAGTTCTGCATTCTGATTTATGTATGTATCAAAGAGAACAACCATGTGGGAGCACCTAATAGTTATATTTGTAAAATATACTAAGAATCATTCATTCTTAAAACCAAATTGACTAGCTGTCCTTGTTCACTATCTATCTATCTATCTATCTATCTATCTATCTATCTATCTATCTATCTATCTATCTATCTATCTATCTATCTATCTATCTATCTATCTATCTATCTATCTATCTATCTATCTATCTATCTATCTATCTATCTATCTATCTATCTATCTATCTATCTATCTATCTATCTATCTATCTATCTATCTATCTATCTATCTATCTATCTATCTATCTATCTATCTATCTATCTATCTATCTATCTATCTATCTATCTATCTATCTATCTATCTATCTATCTATCTATCTATCTATCTATCTATCTATCTATCTATCTATCTATCTATCTATCTATCTATCTATCTATCTATCTATCTATCTATCTATCTATCTATCTATCTATCTATCTATCTATCTATCTATCTATCTATCTATCTATCTATCTATCTATCTATCTATCTATCTATCTATCTATCTATCTATCTATCTATCTATCTATCTATCTATCTATCTATCTATCTATCTATCTATCTATCTATCTATCTATCTATCTATCTATCTATCTATCTATCTATCTATCTATCTATCTATCTATCTATCTATCTATCTATCTATCTATCTATCTATCTATCTATCTATCTATCTATCTATCTATCTATCTATCTATCTATCTATCTATCTATCTATCTATCTATCTATCTATCTATCTATCTATCTATCTATCTATCTATCTATCTATCTATCTATCTATCTATCTATCTATCTATCTATCTATCTATCTATCTATCTATCTATCTATCTATCTATCTATCTATCTATCTATCTATCTATCTATCTATCTATCTATCTATCTATCTATCTATCTATCTATCTATCTATCTATCTATCTATCTATCTATCTATCTATCTATCTATCTATCTATCTATCTATCTATCTATCTATCTATCTATCTATCTCATTTTTTATGGAAAAGGTTAAAGAAAGGATCAGAATTTCTGTGCTCTGTGTAATAGCCCACAGACGAGCCTGGCCTAGAGCACGTGGCTTCTGTACCCAATGGCACTGCTGGGAATGAAGGGATTACTATTCTTTGCTTCAACTTCAGCCTCTTAACCCATACTGACCAGGCAGTTATCAAGATCTAGCTCAGAGTGGAAACAGTCTTCAGCATGAAGTGAGAACTGCTTTTCCAAAATGTCCTAAAATCCTTCCCGCTTGTGGGGAAGCACATGGGAAGAGATTCATTTTTGGTCCAGGACAGGCAGTAAAAAAAAAAAATTAAAAAAGCTTTAATATATGTATTTATATTTGTACTTATGATGTTTTTACATATGTAAAATTAAGTCCAGCAGCGAAAATGCAGAATTTTGAATTTTGATTTTACCCATTTTGGCATAACCCTGCACCGAAGCCTTTGGCAATAAACCCATAACTCCAACATAACAGCAATTACACTGGACCAAGACACAGGTCTACCAGGGGCCCAATCAATTGCCTGTACAAGAGGGGATGAACTGGGCATGCAAATAATGATGCTTCCCCTGAACACCATTTCATCGGTGGGAAGAAAGCGTTTCTAAAGGCCAAGGAGCTTCAGGTGATGTGGCAGCAGCAGCAGCAGCAGCTGAATTTGCTGATGGTCAAAGTGGTGATGACTCACTCATGGAAGTGATCATCTGTAACCACATCTTGAGGCCACCAACCCTGACTACTTCTTTCTAGAGTACACTGCAAGCTGCATGCAAATCTTTCCACTAAATGGTATTTTACTGCCTCTCCAGGACCAAAAATGTACCTGTTCCCATGTGCTTCCCCATAAATGGGGAAGATTTTGCCATCTGCTGGGTGGCATTAAATCAATCCAAATAATGTCACCTCTACAGCACTTAAAAGCTGAACAGTGAAATGAGTCATTCATTCTTTCAGGAAGAAATTTCAGTCTGTAAGTCAAAAACTCTGTTTGTTATGAACATTTGCTTTCTTATGCTAAGAATTTGGAATCATAGAAAATTCAGATTGACTGGCCCCTGGAGGAGGAAAATGTCTAATGCAACACTGGTAAATGGACTGTAGGTATGGGTAGAAACATCTGTTACTTGAGCAACTTGGGCTTTATTTTTCTTTGAACACGGTAATATGAAGCACCAAAGAGAAACGACACCTTTCACAGAATTTCCTTGTCAGAAAGACCTTTTGTGCCTTGCAAATGCACTTAAAAACTGGGAATGGAGAAAACAAAACTAACATATTTTCCAGAGTGAAAGCACCGAGTGGAAAACAGGTCAAGATACAGATATTATTATTTTATTTTCCTCCTTTTCCCCTTTAAAAAGAAAAATGTCTTTCTCCTTTCATACTCCAAATGCAAACTTTAAAGTATTCTGAAAATAAAACAATCCTGATGAATTTTTTTTTTTTTTTGGATGTGGAGCAGGCAAACATCAAGTGACAGCTGGCACCTGAAAGTTTGTAGAAAATACCAATACTATCAGTCTCCTGTATTGTTGCTGACCAGATGGTTATTTATGGGACTTTTAACCTCCATTTCTTTTAAACTGGGATAGTAGAATTGAACAGAATAGAAAATTAAGGTAATTATTTTTAAAGAACTGCAATGCAAAACTAATGCATTATTTTCTTCCAGGCTGACATCAACTTCAATACAAACAAAAAGCAAATGGTCTGGCAAGAAACTGGACCATTTTAGCTGGTGATTCCAACTTTTACTTCACATTTTTTATTTCCCTAGATAGACTATTTAACTTTATAAATCTCACTAGAATTTTCTAGAAATTACCCCATAAATATCCAGTCTATATAGAGAAGTAAAAGATTTATCTTGATATTATTTTGAAATCACATGTAAATATATCATGAAAATGCAACTTCTGCTAAAGGTGTGTTTCAAATCACTTCCATGCAATAGACATTCTAATAACAGAATGTGAGTGTTTTCTTATTTAACAAAAGCAGAGTGGAGGTTATAATCTTTCTAAAATTACCTTTTCAGAGACACTCAAAGCCTGGTGCTTTTAAAAAAGGAGAAAAAATAGCTCAAACCACATTGAAGTTAAGCTAGATAGTAAAGTCTGCTTGGATATCTTATCTTTTTTTAAGCAAGAAAGGAAAAAATTGGTCCTGAACACACACAGCCACTACAATTAAAATATGAACACCTACACAGCTACAGGTCCACTAAGACCATGAGTATTGTTACTAGAAGTTGAACTTATGATATTGTATAATTTCTTTTGAAGAATTCCACACTTCCCTGTATCCTGTACAGCCTTATCCTAGTCTTTTCAGTTCTGTCTTCAGTGGTATTTTGCTATTTGTTCTGTAAATCTAGCACAGACAACTTGTCAGGTTCCAGCTCCCTGAAGATGTTACTCTGCATGATCATATTAGTCAAAAAAGTGATGTTCTGATCATGCTCATTCCAAAGGAGGCCAAAACTGTAATTTCTGTTTGATTCTGAAAAAGGAGTGGCTGAAGCTGTTTTAATGCTTCCGTACATCACAGCATGGTTTGGGTTAGAAGGGACCTTAAACCTCCTGTAGTTCTAAGCCCCCTGTCATGGGCAGGGACACCTTCCACTAGATCAGGCTGCTCAGAGCCCCATCTAACCTGGCCTTGAACATTTCCAGGGATGGAAATGTTCTCAGGGCTTCTCTGGGCAACCAGAGAACAAAACTGTTCTAGTGCCTCACCACCGTCACAGTAAAGAATTTCTTCCTGACACCTAATCCAAACCTTCCCTCATTCAGCCATTCCCTCTTGCCCTATCACTGCGTGCCCTTGTCAGAAGTCCCCCTCAAGACTTTTTGTTTGGTTAAAAGAATGTCAAGATTGTAGAAAATCTATAAGGGGCGCTGTGCTCAGTCGGTTCAGGGATGATTTCTACAGTTCAAGGCAGCTCCTGAAACGGGCAGTTTATTTGCAAGGGTCGTGGGTGCAGGAGCTCTGCTGGAGCTGCCACAGCTCAGAGCATGGCCCAGAGAGAGTGAGAGAGCATAAGGGTAAGAAGGAGGAGTAGAGAGCTTAGGAGACGAGAGCTTAAGAGAGAGAGAGCTTAAGTGTAAGAATCTGAGAATAAGAATGGTAAAAGTCTGGTTACATGATATTATATCTCTTCCTATACTGAATATGGTAATGGTACAACATCCAATCAATAGAAGACAGAAATCCTTATAGAATTTACATACAACCTATCAAAACTACTACATTACCATACTGTGTTATATTTTAACTCCTAAAACTATTTTCTAAAACTACTTTTTTCTTCCCTGCCACGCTGGCAGGGTCTCTCTGACCCTTGGACCTTTCTGTTTGCTAAAGCATCCTCTTCTTTGCTAAAGACATTGTTCAATGCAGAGGGATTCTCCTTCAGCTGGCTAGTTCTTTGTTTTTTGGTTGTACATTGACTAACAGCTTGGTATCTTATATTTCAAAGCTAGCTTTCATTTCTATTTCACTTACAGATTTTATATTTCCAGAATCTTTTGCCAAGCAGTCATATTTATAAGGTTTCCTTATTTCATCCTCCCCAACAAGATGTATAGAAATGAAAGCTTGATGGATGAGGGTATCAGTTCTGTGCTACCTGGGCTCTGCACAAGTCAGGGATGCAGCACATGCTCTGATGTACCTTTATAGGTCACACACATCCATGGTTTCTGTTTGAAAGTGCCAGTGTACAACACTATCCAGACACCACAAATAATTGGTATGGCACCCCTCTCCTACAACCTGCTGCATGAGCAGGAAGAGAGACATGTGGGAAAATTTATCCTGCTACTGAAGTAGGAGGTGAAAGAGCTAAGGATAACACCCAGTGCCCGTGTCTGTGGAACAGTTTGTTGAAGGAATGGGTGCACTGGAGCTGGAGTGGCAATTACAGCAAACACACATCCTCTGAAACAATCTGGGCCTGCTACTCTGCTTTTGGTGGCCCCATTCCCTATGTTGTTAATGAGGAAAGGAGCACTCCATCTGACATATCATATCACAATATGAGCAAATAATAATGCCCTGTGTGGCTTATAATTAGGTGCCCCTCAAAATGCCAGTATTGCAAAAAACCTATTGAAAGAAAACATATAATTAGTGGAGGACATGAAATCATAGAGAGGTATGGATAAAACATGGGAAATTTGCATAACAACTAATGAAACCAGCCTCCAAAGATAGAAAGGATAGTTGTGAAAGGAACACAGCAACAAAGGAAAAAAAGCACAGTGTAAGACCACAGGTTCTTGCTCCCCCATAAAACTGCTGTAGCTAACTTTATCATGTTTACATGGGACGTTGGCTTGAGTTTAAAGGAAACATTCAGGAAACTATATTTAGTTGGCAAGAAAAAAGGTTCTCTCCAAAGCTTCTGGGAGCATACCTTTTATGAATACATGGAATAAAAGTAGTTATTTGTACTGTTAGAATATATATTCTTCTAAAATGTGTCTGCATGACTCAATCAGATTTCTTAATTTAAAAATATAATGCAATATAATTTTATTCAACTTTTCAGAAGTGAAATACAACCCATGAACAACCTCTTTCAAACCTCTACCATGAGAGCAAATTCTCTAAATGTTATTCTGAAGCACCAGGTAATGACTCCCAGCATCTAAACCCCCAACCACTTGTGAAAATTCAGCTTTTCAAAGTGCTCTAACTCTATTGCTTCCAGCTGCTTACATCTGCCTAAATGTACTGAATCTTACACACAAAGTCCCTAAATCAAAGAAGGAAAGTGGTGGAAAGCGAGAGTAACAGAACTCTAAAAGACACAGACTGAAAAATAATTTGCTGCTATTAGGATCTAGTGAATTTGACATATTTTCAAAAACACCACCAGCATTGAAGTTCCTAAACAGCTCTTTCCACAGAAGGAGCCATTTCAATCTCAGATAACTGATACTTGAAAGTAATTTCTTCTCTAAAACCTGTCTAATACCCCAGTCAAGAATGATTCTCAGAGAAATCTCATAGTAAACATATATCTTGGTGTGTGATGTTTAAAATATCTATATACAGAGCAAGTAGCATGACAGCTGAAACTCTCTTACTGTACAAAGACCATACTTTTTACAAAGGAATTTAAAATACTTATACAGCCAGTTCCAGTAACCTGCACATTCTTCATGAGATGTAAAGGGCTCAGAAAAAATTAACGTCAGTTTTTGGTAACTTTGAATAAAAATAGGGTAAAAGTTCTGATACTTCATGATTTTAAGTATCACAAAACAGACTGGCAAAAGCTCATGAATGTGGTAAAACATTTAACAAAGGTTTTTTAAAATGTTACAGCACTCCTGATTTTTTTTTCTTTAAAGCACTTTTCTAGCCTTCCAGCTCATTAGGAATGCTAGAAATGGTGATGGCAGTATTTCTTTTTGAAGAAATATGTAACTGAGACAAAGCTCATATGCAGATGCAATCACTAACATAGTCACCAGAACTGGACTCTTTATCTTTTATCTCCAAAGCATTTGATTGTTCATCAACAGTGCTAAAGGACTTTTGCTCCAGGTGGTGATAATAGCAGTACCCTCATCCTTGGCCACTGAAGAGCAACACATACATTAGAGTTCAACATGCCTCTTCCTACCAACAAACTGTACAGTCCTTTTTGTACCCCTTTTCAGTTTTTCAATGGTACTTCATCTTGGACTTCAGTTGAAGGAAAACCTCAATTACAGCAAAATGGAACACTGGAAACAGCTTTTTAGGATAAGCATCTTCATAGGTCTAATTTAAAAAATCTTAATTGTACTCCAATTTGTATTTTTAAATGTATAACTGTATTCAGGTGGGAGGCATGTATGTCCACCATCTAGATAAATCATATGTGTGGCCTAGTTTTTACTTTATTTTTAGTTTTCCTGTATTTTGTCAAATTCGGCACCACGCTTTAAAGTACAGCTAAGCCTAGGAAATAAAACCAGTTTCACTGAAACCAGAAAATTTGCTATGAATTTCAATGGGAACAAGATTTCAGTTTAAGGGCAGGCCCTGAACAGAGAATAAATTAAAACCACAGAAAGATTTAAGACTAAACCAAGCTGAGAACTAAACAGAATATGCTTAAAATGACCAACTTCCTTTGAAAATATACCACTGGACTTTGCCAGACTTCACTGCCAGCTCCTGTGTCTCTGTCTACAGTGTGTACACATGAACACAGCATCCCTTTCAGATGCTCATCCCAGTTAGAAATGAGATCATTTCATGCAAAAAAGGTGATTGATGAGGCAAGGAGCTTTTATGGTGGGATTTGTAATAAAGGATGAAGTTTCTCGCCTAGTCTTACACCCAAGTCACTCCAACCTAGGGCTAAACCAAGGTTCTTTTGTTCTGGATAGGCACAAAGGAGAAAATTCCAACTAACTACTCTCAAGAGGTGAAAATACACAAAAGGCAAACTAGAAATTTAAGGAACATTGGAAAAAGAGTAAATACTGCATAACATCCCTTACCACAACTCAGACTTAGCCGATTGAACATAGAAAACTTTTTAACCCGTTTGATGTTATGTTTTTAACCCGTTTGATGTTATGTTCCATGAGAAGAGAGTTAGAAGAAAAAGGGAAAAAACCAGAAAGACAGGAAAGATATAGAAAGACTGACACATAGCTCCTGGTTTCCAGTGATGTAAGGCTCCAAGATGAAGGCAGGGTTAAAGAACAACGGGCTTGCCTCATGGCTAGGCTCCTTAAGGGCTTGGCCCATGCTGGGCCTTCTTCCCAGGGATTCTGGTCTCTTGGCCACTCGGGAAGGGCTTAGGTGACACTGGGGGGCTGTGAGCCATGACTGACAGACACTACAGAGCTGGGGTGTGTCTGGGGCAGGGCACCAGCTCACCAGAGCAAGGTCTGACCCACCCCCTACCACGCATTCTGAGCTCCCCAGATGTCTGGAAACAGATCACCTTTTCCAGTCTAACACCTAGGTAAAGTCTAAAGTAAAGTCTAAGTAAACTAGACTAAGAGGTGCAAAGAAAGTTCCAAAGACACAGAAAAATGCTATAGCCAGTATGATAGAAGAAGGCTTTCACTAGAAATTCTGAGAGTAATGCTGATGCAAAAATTGACTTTCAGAGTTATTCTATTGAAATGGATGTTGACCACTACACTGTGCTAATAGATGGAAGGATAAATATTTTCAGGGATCACTGACTGACAGAAAATGGAGAAATCCTTTTTAATGCTGGTAGAAGCATTGAGAAGGGAAGTATCTGTAAAGGTGAAATGGATGAGGGATGCAGTGTATGCTAAAGTGGTTGGAAAAGAGAGGCCTTCTCCAGGACTTGGCTGGGAAAGTGTGTGTTGGATGAGAGTTTCTGGGAGCCTGACAACAAAGAAATGGTTTCCTCAAAGATAGAATAGTTTAAACTACTGTTTCAAGTGTTCAAGACCGGGTTGGATGGGGCTTGATGAGCAACCTGGTCTCATGGAAAGTGTCCCTAAGCATGGCAGGGGAGTTAGAACAAGATGACCTTTAAGGTCCTTCCAATCCAAACCATCCTGTGATTCCATGATTAAACATTTTACCTAATACTGAACTTGAAGCATTAGTACGGTGTGCAACAAACATTAACTTAAATAACTAAATCAGCACTCAACTGGATTTGAAAAACTTGACATACTTGAGCTTAAATATTTTTTCCTCTTCTCATGCTCTCTGACCCTCATATTACTGACAGTGTTGTTACTTAATATATAGGGCATCCTTTTCTTCTCTCTCTCTGTTTTTTTTTTAAATGCCAAGTGAGATACATGAAAGGTGCACTTCATTGAGTCACGTTATGTCTTACCCTTGGCTACACATTCAAGAAATAGAGGAGTTCTGTCTAAAATAAAAAAGACAAATGGAATCAAGAGAAGCCTAAAATGTAATTGTGAAGCACGAAATCACCTTCTTTTTAACACACCTTTAATCATATCAATATCTGCAAAATGTGCTATTTCAAATGAAAAAGTGAGTGATTAGAGCCACATGGTAGCCAACTAAATTCTTCACTTGCAATCTGCTTCTCTGCTTGGGATCTCAGGCTTCAAGTGTCTGTGTGGGCAGCATAAACAAGTTCCTACAAGGCGGAAAAAGCCCACATTGCACTGCAGAGCGTGCTAAAAAACTGTTCTTTATTTTGCTTCAAATGTAAGGCAGGTAAATATTTACAAGATTAACTTGGCACAGTTAGCACAAGACTTGTGGAAGTTTTGTAAATTTAAAGGTACAGTTGTCACTCTGGACAAAGAATTCCTCCAGGGCAGGTGAATTAAGAGAGTCTTCTCACTCTCTATTAGCAGATTGCATGGTGTGCTCATGCCACACTTGCTCTAAGTTTCACGTTCACTCTGAGTTAAACTACTGCTTTATTCAGACTTTATTCAGTCTCTAAAATCCTTTCCAACCATATACATATCCAGCCAAACATCTAATTATATTTTGCCATACAAAGTAGTGTGAAATAAACACTCACTTTAAATGTCATTATCTTAATTATGGTAATGGCTTCAAGAGAAACCCATGGAATTATGGCTGATGATATTAGTCTTCTCAGCCATAGAAAATAATACACACCCAAGAGCTACATAAATCTGATAATGACAAGAAACAGCAGAGCAAAAAGGTATTGCTGCAACCATACTAACAGTGTATGCTGCTAAAATCAGTGGAAAAAGTTGGATAAAGATGCCCTGTTTTCAAAGGACTCAGAGTCCACCCTAGCTTTTCAAATTTAGCCAAGAGAAGAAGAATTCTCCCTTTTATCCTGATGATACAGATGTTGGTTTCCCAGCTAGCAATACACCCTCTGCCTGAGTGGGATGACTCTTTATGCAATGAGGCAGATTCCCAGAGACTAGAAATCCAGAAATACTTTGTAAGAGCTCTCCAGCCTGGATGCAACGGGCTGCCACCATGAAAGATGATGGAAGATGAAATAACAACAGGAGAAGGAGAAGATGGAAAAAATTTGGCAGTGATACACATAAAGGATCTATTACTACAGGAAAGTGAGGGGAAAAAGAGAATTAGGAATGCCTTTACTCTGTGTCGATGTTGTTGCTTTGCCCCGAATTGGCCATTGTGTTGTGCCTGTGGGAAATGTCACCTTGAGATAACAAAGCATAAACACTATGAATGATGCAAGCACACCTCATTTATTTTAGATGCCCATCCAAGACTTTATTTTTTTTTCTTGTAAGACCTATGCCAGAATAAGCTGCAGAAATAGGTCTTAAGCAATTAGTTTCAGTTCACTTAAAATTCATAATGATTTCTTTGCAGCAGTGCTACAGGAACCACTGTCTGCATACTGTGCACCACTGAGGGATGTGGTCTGGACACCAGGGCATGTCCAGCCTCGTTGTCCCACACCTACTGAGTAAATCTGATTTCCTCAGGATGCCTCAGAGGAAGTGTCCTGTTCATACAGAACTCCCTTGAACGTGTGCTGTTAGAAGGGAATTAATGAAAAGGTGCAGATGTAGCTCTTGCTAGCAAAAAAGGCCCTTGATCATACTGCACAAATGGATGGCACTGTTGTCACATTTTAGAGAAAGATGTCAGCAGCTTTTGTGCCATACGTTTTTTGAATCTGAGAGGATCACCACTGCTCTGTAAACACCCTGATTTCAGTGTCACCTGCAACTGCTAAATGCCTGTTTAGCATTAAAAGGGTACAATTGTTGCTAAATATAGGTACAATTTTTTTTGTTTGTTTACACAATGATGAATCTCCACCAAACTCCCACTACTTCCTTCTCTTCCTTCCAAGGACTTGCACTTAAATGCAGAAAGCAGACAACACTGTGCCTCACACAGTTAATGATGAGATTTGATACCTCAGCAGCAGAACCTGTTCTCAGAATGAAGAACAGCTGGTTATCTATGAGGTGTGTTTTCTTGATTGCCAGGGATGTTACATAAGGTACACTTCAGCAAAGCAGAAGGAATTACAGTCTTCTCACCATCTGGGAACATCCCCCTGATTGCACAAAGGGGATGCTAAGGACAAAGACTGTGATAATAATGCACAGGGAGAAACCCCTTCCGTTGCCCACAGCCTGTCAGGCCCTGACAACAGATCCTGCTGCAGTTTCTCAGGGGTCACTGGAACAGCAAGGCTCACTTAAGAAATACTGTGTGAACAAGAGAAAAATAGCCCTGAATTTTACTGCCTCATTAGAAGAGACAACAGATGGATGCAGAGAGATGTCAACTACTTTGCGATTACTATGCCAAAGGATATTTTAAGGAAGGACTTCAAGGATTTAGCAAATTTTAACAAATGTTTTCAGGGAGAACAAGGGAAATAATTCACAGGGTGTACAAAAGGTCTTATCTCCGAATGTAACTGAGAAGCTGGCCTAGCTGAAGAGGTGGCTTCACAGTGTGGAATCATAAGGAAAAAAGCCACAGAAGTGAACACATCCATCTGTTGTGCTAGAAAAAGGCACTGAAAAAACCAATTTTTTTTTAAAAACAGGAGTGAAATGGCCAAGGGAAGAGAGAAGGATATAGCCCTTACAGCAGCATCCCAAACAGGTAAGAAGAGGCCACAACTGAAGTTGGGAAATCCAAAGAAAAAAATAGATCGCTGGAAACAAAATGTGAGATGATGCTTGGACCAGAGTTTCATTTCTGTGGTTAGCTAATTAAAAAAAAAAAAAAAAAGGTTTCTTTAAGAAATCTTCCAGCCTCAGACACAGGAATGTGAGGTCCTAGCAAAGGTCTAGTGAAGCAGCAGCAGCCACTCATTACAGGCTAAGGGGTAGAAATTTAGATTGCAATGACAAGTGAAGGAGACAGAGGGAATTATTTTGGGAAATGCGACTGCTTACGAGCTGAGACAAGGATTGAAAACCCTCATGCTTGGGTAAGAGAGTTCACCCTCACTGCTGTAAGTGCTTTAAACAGGTTTCTGAATAACAGACATAAACCCCCCAAGTAGAAAACCACTTCTCCCTCTCTCTCCCAGACAGCCCTAAAGAACTATTTGGGCTGGCAGCACTGGTGTAGCTTTCCAAATATCCAGAACTGTAATACTTTATATTGTTAGGAGAAATGGCTTTCTGAAAGAAACTCCCTTAATGCATTAAGCCTTATGTGTTTCAGTCATAAAGATGAACAAAGACCATGAGGGGAGAGCAATGTATTTCAGGCAATTAGACATAGGATGACATAGCTGTCATTGCTCATTGACTGCATTTGACAATATCTACTGCAAATGGCACAGATCCCTATGGAAGTCTTTCAGAAGCTCACAGTATATAGTCTGAAGGCATTCTAATTTGAAATAAAAGTGATATTTTCTTCAAACAGAATGAGAACGGGGGAACAACAATGATCCAGACAGTCTTAAAGCACTCCAGGGTAAGGTGATACACTTTGTGCATGCTCACAAGCCATGTACCTGGCTTGATTTTCAGAAGACTGAGTGGAAAATTCACAAATATATTTTTAATAGCACGAGAAGAAGGTGCTGTTTGATTCATTCACCAAAGAATCTGAATATCTTGTTTAGCTCAGGGAGGGGGGACATTATCATATAAAAACCCCCAAATCAACAAAAACCCCTTTCCAGGATGTGTTTAGATCAAAAAAATCCTGTCTGGCATATGTTATAGTGGAACAGAAACACACTGTGTCAACATGTGGGTTACAGAAATGACCCCACCACTCATTTTGGAGTAGTTTTGCCATCCTGTGGAAGAGCTCTGAGAAATCAGCTTTAAGTAAACAGCTAATGGGAGGGGAGGGTGGAACCAGCAGAGGAAGCTCTACTCTCCAGCACTTGGTACTCAGTAAGTGGATTCTCTAGGCTGAGGATAAAACAAGCCCTCATCTTCCTCGCACACCAGTAGCCCCAGTCCAGCACTGTGCTGTTTATGACACCAAGCACTGCCTCGGGTGCTCAGCCATGGTCCCACTTCCTGCTCAGTCAGCCCCCATGCCTGCAGAAATAACCTGCCACTTCTTTAAAAAGGGATGTACTCACAGTGATGTACTGACTGTGTTCCATTTCCAGGTTGATCCAGGTTTCACTTCATTCAGGCTACCCCATCCTGCTGCCCTATGAGAGCAGTGTTGGTGGCCTTAGGTGGGTTCTCCCCACAACTCACTGCTCGGACAGCAAAGAGGACACAGCCCTGCCATACTGAGACATTACTCCTTCATCATTAGTTGCCATTTGCCCCCCTTTTTCTAACAAATTCCAGATGAATTCCAAATTGCATATCAAACAAAGACACAATTTATGCAAATCACTGGTTTTATTCCAGCTATGTGTCCTGTAGGAAAGGAAATTCCTCACTTCTGAACAAGGGACCAAGTGAATCCTGACAGTACTAACGTTATGAAAGTAAACAACATGCATAAACATACATGAAAACAGAAAGGTATTGTAGTATTGACTGGCATCAAATTTTCATCTGTAATCAACTATGCACTGCAAGATGAACCAAGGGAACCATGTAGTTTTCATAAATAGGGGAAATTTTTGCAGTAGACTAGAAGTTAAATTAAAGAATTAAATTACAGGACCAGGTTGCTCCTATAACAGCCCAGGTGTGAAATTTTTGCAGATGCCACTTCCAGCCCACCCAAATAACTCATTTCAAACAGAAAAACACTGCAGAATGGGATGCAGGCTGAACAGCAGAATTGCAGGCACAGCAGAACTCTTTGGGATTGGTTTTTGTATTAAGTAAAGGTTCTGCTTTTTCAACAATTTTCAGTTCACCACTCTATGCTGTGTTTCTTAGCAGCACAAGTCTCAAGATTTTTCCTCTGGAGAAATCTTGCACAGATTGCTCGTACCAGTCCAGCCACAGGCTGAGCAATCTGTTCTGGGTTTGTGTTTTGTTTTGATTTTTTTTTCTTTCTTGGCTTTACCGCAATGAGCTCTTTAAAGGTACCACAAGCTGTTCCTTTCTCTACCACAAAACAAAAAATTATCTTGAATTTTAATGTTTCTACCAAGAAGTACATGCTCTAAGTGGATGTGTAGCTGAGCAGAAATTCAGTAGCAAACATAAATTGCTACCAGCATTCTGACCATTTATCATTTTTGACACAAGACCTTGCACAGGAGTACAATTCTGATAATAATTGCAAAGGGAATTTCTGTAAACGTTTTTCCCTCTGTTATAGACCCCAGACATTTTAGCAGTTTTAGGCACTTGTACCAGGTATCTTCATGCAGTCCAATGACAAGTATGCTTAGGTCATGTATTTTCTTAGGTTTACCAACCAACACAGTTTCTTGGTACTTTAAAGAGATCAACAGAGAGGTTTGCCCTCCTGTAGCCCTCAAAACCACCAAACCATTGTATTACATGGGATGCAGAGAGCTTTCCATTCATTTGCATAAGAGAGACATAAAAGACAAAAACTGCCTCAGAAGCTTCTAGAAAAGAAGACTTGAAAGTCAATGCATCACAACTTGCTAATGGATGTGCAAATCAAGACTGCTGAAAGAGAATTTTGACCACTTTTGGTTTGACCAAGTCTAAACAATTTTCCCATTTTAAAGGTAAGAATGATTACCTCATTTAGAAATCCCAAGAAATTTGAGAGTCAGAAAGGGCCTGAACCTACTGGTGTCACTGCCTCTCACATTGATCAGGAGCCTTTTCTTATCATCATCTGCTGCCTCTCAGAACTGAACTCCTAACACATGGTCACAGAATCTTGTTTCATGCCACTAAAAAGTATATTGTTGTTTTCAGGGGCTAATTCTTAAAAAAGTTAAGGATAAAAAATTAGGTAGCAAGAGATCAAACAACATTTCTAAGTATAGATGGCTTGTTCCTAATCCCAGGTAGAACAATCTAACATTTACCTGTGCCAAAAGTAGGGAGGGAGCCGGTCCAATTTTGTTTATAATTAGCATAAGTTCATTTTCCAGAAAATCATAGGATGGTTTGGGTTTGAAGTGACTTTAGAGATGATCTCGTTCCAGCCCCCCTGCCAGTGGCAGGGACACCTTCCAACACACCTGGTTGCTTCCAACACACCTGTAGCCCTGGCCTACAGTTTGTAATGTAGAATCACAGACAAAAAATAATTGTCTTGACTAAATTACATTAACTTCAGATTACAACATGCTCATCAGGCAATTATCAAAGCCACAAATAAAAGTATTTTTAAATTCTTTGTATGTTTATTAATATGTCTCTGAGCATGTGCTTTCCCTGCTATATGTTGGAAATGGGACATAACTTCACAAGACAAAATTTATTTCTTTCCCTCCTGTAAGAGGGAAGGGCCAGTGACTGATCATCACCCCAGAACAGAAGGAGAAATTAGAAAGCTTACTTGTACAAAAGAGTTTTCTTGGTGGGGTTTTTTTGGTGGCTTATTTTTTTCAGTGGGTTTTTTTTGGTTGTGCAGTTTTCGGGGTTTGAGGGGTTTTTTGGTGTGGTTTTTGCTTGTTTGTTTTTGGTTGGTTGGTTGGTTTGGTTTTTTTGGTATGTGTATGTTTTTTTTCTTTCTTTGTTTTCTCCTTGAGGCAGAAAAAGGATATGCTCTTAATGGAAATGAAATGAAAGTGAACATGGATTAAATAATGAGAGAGAGCAGAGGGAGAAACTCACATAATTCAAAATTCATTTGGTGATATCCAAAATGTTTGGAAAATGTTTTATCTACTTTACAGAACTTCAGCTTGTACTAAGTTCCCCTATCCCTAACTTCAATTGTTAGCTCTCTAAATATTTTCCCAGAAGGAATATGAATTAAACATTATAGGGAAAATTTCACTAAATACAGTCTAGAGAAAGCAGGTGCAGCTCTTAGAGAAGTTCCTGGCTCCAGTTCAACTCAATGGTGTAAATTACATCTCCAACATCCATGTTGTTAGCATTAGAGTAAATTATGAGTGGATTCTACGAAATCCAAAATGTTATGCTGATGTAAAATATGGTAAGAGAAGGGAGACTTGGGAGTGGAGAGAGAATGATGAGAAAAATTGAGTAAGCGTGGCAGAGTAATGTGATGTGTATGAACAAACAACACCCATATGAGTTATAGGCTCCATTAATTCCTTTCCTCCTTATATTTACTTTTTTTTGCCTAGAGGGAATGTAACATAAAGGAGAATTCCTGTTTTCAGATTATGCTTCTACTATTAAAAAAAAAATAAAAAAAAATTCCAGAACCAACATGAGTGTGGAGACTTCAGTAATTGGACCCATACATCACAACGGGTTGTCAGAACAAACTTTCCCTCTGCTTTGCAGAGGTGGTTGTCTCAGAAGTGAAGACCTAGGATGACACTGATGCTAAACAGTACTGAATGCCCCCTGCAAGGTGCTAAGTGCCTCGAATGTCCATTTAATAAGTGTGAATTGAGAGCAGCCAGCAACTCACAAGAGATGCTAACATGCTCTGCAACACAGAGCAACAGATATGTCAGATCCTTATTTTTGGTGGCTTTTTGTTTTTCCTTTTTAACAAGGTCTGTGTGATGCCACTTTCATCCGTGTTCTTCAGAGGTGAAGACAGCACTGCAAATGTGCTTGTAGGCAGCACTTTCCCATCTTGCAATCCCTCGTGGTTTTGTTCTAAGTGGCACAAAGGGGTTTGCAGGAGCAGAGCCCCCCTGGCCTCACCACTGATCTGCTCCATGGGAATCCACCTGCAGTGGCAGCAAGAGCAGGGTTGGGAACCCTCTGCACTGCAATGGCACCTGTGACACACTCTCCTTCTCCCTGCACCAGCAGCGAGTGGGGATGAGCTGCTGCATCCATCCATCAGTGTCAGGCAGCGAGGCACCTCAGTTCAGCACGTCTGGGACACATCCATCCTGTTTACACCATGGGAAACAGCATGGGAAGGATGAGCTGCATTAAAACCCAGATATTCAGGCCCATCCTACACATGAGCAAGTTCCTGTTGTGACACAGGACAACTTAAATTGCTGAGTGGTGGTTCCTTACCAGTCCAAACATACAAATCAGCAAACAAATAAATTTACTGTCATCTGACAGAAATGCCTGGCTGTGATGGAGTGGGGGATTTTTCCAAGGAAATGCAGAAACAGGCATTGGCTGTGGTAGATGGCATAACACAAGTAACTTTCATCTTGTATTACCACATCTTGTCACATTAACAGAAGTACTTATTTCCATTTCCATGGTTTGGAGCAGCCAAAGTGGAACTTGCAGCTGATTTAAAACCATGAAGCAGACTGAGTAGCTTCAGAGCAGACACAGTAGTTTCACAAAGCAAGTACAAGTGCTTTCTGTGGATAGAAAAAGTACTGTTATGACATGACTGACCAGATGTTTAATTGCTCTGTTCAGTACAAGACCATTTGTCTGACACACCAAACATCAGGAATAAAGCAAAGAGGAGATCCTGTGAAACAAAGGATAGACACAAAAACCACTTCAACATGAATAAATGGAATTTGAACAATTTCTTGCCCACTGCTATTACAACAATCAATTAAGACATTTCCTGTAGCATGCTGCAGTACACAAAACAAACACAGCAGCAGTCAGGTTCACTAAAAGAAATGGACCTTGAAAAAAAAGAAGTGACACAATCTGTTCCCTGAAAACCCAGGAGAAGGAGGGAGAAGGAACAGAAAGGAAAGAGGGAGAAGGGATAGAAAGGGGGAGAAGAGAATGATCTCCCTTTAACAATATTTTATTTACATAAAGTTACATCTAAGAGAAATGTAGGATGGTATGACTTCAGCATGTGATTCCAAATCATGCCTGATGTAAAGTGATGGGGCATTGAAAACATCCCTTTCTAAAGCATTGATTCTAATTAATTTAGTGCTTGCTGATAAAGAGCTGTGTTAAATCTTTTCCCCCTTCAAACATCTGTCAAGGAAAAAAAATCTGCTTCTATGCTGTTGTTTCTCCAGAAACATCTGACTTAGAGTAGAAAATGGGAACTGGTGAGACAAGTGCAAAAATAATTGGGAGCTGTGTATCTCTGTTGGCATGAACAGCCCAAACCACCACACAACCATTAATAATGTAAACTTCAAGGCTTTGGGAGGCCCAGAGTGCCTCCTAGGAAATGTCCAGGTGTACAGTCCTGGCCATTTTGGAGACAAGTACCATTGGGAATGTCTGCAGTTAGCAGGGGTACAAGCACCAAGGCTGCCAGAGTCTGCTTGAGTTTGCAGGTGACATTAGGCAAGTGCAAACTTGCCAGGAGGAAAGATGGTGCAAACAGAGAAACTGAACATGATCTGATAGGAATGGGTTTTTAATGCTTGACTGTCATATTAAAACAACATGCCAGGAAAAGGATTTGCTAAAACAAAGACTTTGAACATTCTTTGGGGAATTGGAAGTCGATGATCTTCTATTGCAGAATTGGATTCTGTGATAACCAGATTTTAAGTAGCCAGAATTGCCTACAACACATCAACCCTAACAGCTTACCTACCATAATAATGCTAAAATTAAAAGTCCTAAAGTGCTTTTAAAAATTTTTATCTACTAAAATCTGATTCTCTTTAAGTCAGAATTTTGTACCTGACAACACACCTGTAAAGGTGATGACACCTATAACAAATACACCTTGGACCTTTGGAAAGGGTCTGTGAACCCTTGGAAAGGCACGTGCCAGCTCTGCAGCATCGGACCATGACTTGGTTCCTCCTTTCTCCCCCACAGCTAAGAGAGGAGAGGCACAGGTCTCCAAACCTACATTATCAAAATAAGTTGAAGCTCTAGAGGGCAACTCAACAGTCAGATTCTGGCAAAACAGTTGAAGACAAACAGATAATGGGAAAAAAAAGGCTCCGAGCTTACTGCCTGATTTTCTCCACTAACCCTAAGTAGTATGGGCAGCGTTCTGATAAATTAAAAAAAAACAAAAAAACCAAACCAAAACAAAAAAAACAAAACAGAGAGAGAAACAATCTAGCTGCATGGGCATAAAAATTATATTTTGCAAAGTGCTCAGTTTGCTTTACACTGGCCTTGAGCTGAAGAAAGAGGAAGAATTTTTAGGAGTAAAACCAGTGCAGTGCTGTGGAAGATGAGGAGGTGTTCTGCAAACCTGATGGCATTACCTATGGTTTTGAGGATAATTATTAAGCAGGTACCTAACAGTGGATCATATCCCATCTCAATCACAATGCAGCACAAGAAAGAAAATCTCTCTCGGACTCCAGAGAGGAACTAATAAAAAAGAAAGGAAAAATCCCATTTATTTTCCTCTGTGATTTATTTTTAATTACTATGAAGACAGGCTATCTCCAGATGTGTGAAAATAAAATCCAGGTATAAGATACACTGAATGCAGGATGAATGTCAGGAACTCTCCACATGCTAAGTCTGTTTATGATAAGCAGCATAAGAAAAAAGCATTTTAAGCAATTGCTGCCATACCCAAGTCAATCAGAGACTGCATTTACTATTATGGGGCAGGTATCCTCATATCAGTGTGGCAGACATGACTATATATGTTCACCAGAAGCACAGAAAATTCTACATATAGGTATAGTGTTATTGAGATCCCATTGATAATCAGTGATTCAAGAGCACAGCAAAGGTTAGGAAGTAAATCCTGACCTACAGAAGCTACTGACACCACTCCCACTGGAGTCAAAAGAGCTGGAGTTGGCCTACAATCCCTGCTGCAAAGAGCTTCTGAACTTAAATTCTAGCAACAGCAGAGATAGAGCAGCATAACAATGGTTGGACAGTCAGATAAGTTGAATTCAACTGCATAAACCATGGGAATTTGAAGAGACTGAACCAGCAATTTTCAGAGTACTAATATTCTATAAATCTTCCAGGTGAGTCAAGCTCAATGGGTATTTTGCCTCCTAAGCAAGGAAAGATAAGTAAAGGATTATGATGATATCAGAGATTTTCAATTCACTTAATTTCAGTGTGTGATAAGGTTTAAGAAAGAGTTCAATTATGGTGCAACATTCAAGTTAACATGGAGATAATGGGCAGGTACTTGTTACCTGATTAGCTGAACAAAAGAAAAATCAATATTTGCAAGGCAAAAAAGAAGATTTAGTAAAAAATAATTAATCTAGAATACCTATGCAAGTGTAGATGACATTTGATTAGCTCAGTCATTAGAACTGCAGAAGAGTTCTTTTTTAAGGAATTTACTTCCCTGGATTTCTAGACTAACACATTCCTTATTCTCCCTTCCCCTTAAAGGAATGTGAGGTTTTTCACAAATTTCAATCTTCTCAGTAATAAGAATTTAATGATTTAGTATCATTAGTTGTTTGAAACCACTCTAATAAAACAAAGAATAGCAGCAAATCTAATACAGAAAATGACTGATACATTCCTTTGCATGTTACCTGTCAGTCTTTTCACTCTGATTGGTAGGAAGTAAGAAACTGTAAATAATTCTCACAATGTACAGATAAATATACATATATTATACATATAAATGACATTTATTGGCAGTGTTCATATTTATCTGATAATGCAAAAGGTAAATATCTCTTTTCAGAATGGCCATGCAGCAGTGAAACTGTAATCACTATTATTTAGCCCAAACCACAGAAATACCTCTTTCATTGAATTACATTATTCCCAATGAATAGTAGTTTCAATCCTCCAACAACTGTAGGAGTGTCACATTCTCCTGGGTATTTAAAGAAATGAATGTCTCATGTAAACAAACCCACTGTTGATAAATATGGTTCTACAGGAAAGGGTGCTTCTAGGAAAATATTTTACTCAAACTACTGTCTCTGCCATTGTAAACCTGAATGAGGGATATAATCCTGACCATGCAGTACAATCTAAGCTTTTTAGCAGAAAGGAATGCTACAAAACCAGCATAATAGTCTACAATCTCCCAGTAAAGCTCTGTCACTTGGGTTCTTGAAAAGTTCAGTGCTGTTCCCACAGTTGCAAGGAGCTGGATTCTTGAAATTGGATGCTCTTGTCAGGTGACTTAAAGCTCAGTCAGGTGGAGCTGGAGAACAGGAAACTGTGCCAAGTATTGGGTTATTATCAGAGAGAAAACCTTGTGTTTCCTGTTTACAATTCATAATTGCCTGCACAGACTTTTATTACAGATTTCCAGCATTCACTTACAACAGTCTTACTCTTCTTCTTAAAAAGCAAACAATAAAATTCTAGAGTCAGAGTTATTACCCAACACATTTGTTAAAATGGCAATTTCAGGAGCTGCTGTCCAAATCCAATTCCTGAAATATGTCAGGATTTTCTACACTCTATACTTTGGGTGTCAGAGTGCTGCCTTGCAAAAGAAACCAGTGTCCCAAGAGTCTCTGACCACTTACCAACCATTAAAATCTCCACTTCTCTGTGTCTCACCTCTATTTGCTCAATTTTGGAGTAGAGCAGTAAGAATAGACTATCGAGCACATTTAGCATTACTTCCCTTCATCAACAACAGAAAACCAGGTTGTTGATCCCCCGCAACACCAGGAAATAAAAGAAGGTGACTGGACTTGGAAAAATTTCCTCAAGGGCAGTGGCCTGATACTAATGTAAAATATCTTCAATATTAAAGATCACTCCTGAATAAATACCTGGAAAACTATTGCAGCTCAGGTGATATCATATGCAGCTGAAATTTATTTGATATTAGCTCTCAGTTCTTGGTGCTGCTAAGCGTGCCCATGACAGGGGCTGCTGAGCTAACCCTGCATACAAAACGAACTGATAATTCCAAACATGGATAGAGACCTAATTGGAAAGTCCCCTAGGATTAAATAATTCCCATCTGTCTTCAAAAGCATACTATCAATCACAGTGACTGCAGCACTGGCCTTACTTTTCTGGCATTCTCTGAAGAGGAAATGGGAAAGATACAGAAAGTATAAATCATTTTGATCTAAAAAGAAAGTACTTAGACAGCCATGTAATGAATTGCCAGCACTGTCATCTATGTTAAAGGCCATGAAAAGTTTTGTAAGGTCCTGAGTATGAACAGCATAGAATAATGGAAAAGGTTTACAGCTTCCCAGAGCAGTAAGAAACTCTATCTTAAACAAGCACACAAGCTAAAATCTAAATGAACCCATAAACCAGTTACCAGAGGAAGGCAGAGACTAAGCTGTCTTATTCTGAATCTTTGGGTTTTACATTTTAGCAGCAAATATTGGACTACCACTTAATTAGCCATTTGCAATTATTTCCATATTTTGAAAAATGCCTGGGTTATATTCAAACAGTGCTTCTTGTGTTCCCAGTTATTAGAAAGCAGAAACTCAAGCATTCAGTGGGACTCAGAATCTGAAGGTGATGCTATCTCACACAGGACAGGACTGTGGGGTAGCATTAATCATGGAAACCATACAGAACAATTATCAGATAAAGAACAAAATGCCTTGTGCCTGGTTGAGAACAAAAGCATGCTCTCCAATGCTAATAAAATGAAGTAAAAGAAAATAAAAACTAGGTAGGGCTGGTTTTAAGAATGAGCAGGTTTTCTCAACATATGCCATTCAGGACAAATTCTGTGTCATGCCAGTGAATGTTTGCTGTGGACTCTGCAATGCACAGTCTGTGTCTACCATTGCATCCTGATTATTTGTGTGTTTGTGGTTTCTATAATTATGTTTTTTCTAGAACCAGCACTTCTTAATGTGAACTTGGAGATGACAGATACACTAAAATACACATACCCTTGAAGAAAAACAAATTAGGTTTTGTTGGAGGCTTTTTTTAAGAACTGATATCCAATGAGATTCTGAAGAGATGTGCAGACTTGAGGTGGGTCCCACCCTCCCATCTGCAGCTCCTGTGTTATGCCTGTCCCCAGGAATTGAAGGAATGGGCATCTTCAAACTGCCCAGATTGGTGGTTTACTCCTGTATGCATCAAGATGGATGTATGGAGGCAGGGTGGAACCAGGTGATCTCTAAGGTCCCCTCTAACCCAAACCCTTCTATGATAATGACATATATTCATGTGTTGGCAGCTATGATGTCCTCAGGATAATGGTTTGATATTTGCCAATAAAAAAATAAATACAAGTTTGCATATTAGTAATAAAGTAATGTAAAATAATGTTTGGATGCTGGCTTGTAGAACCCTTGGAAAATTCCTTGGCCAGAATATGATGCAGAACAATAAACAATTTCAATAAGCATAAGCATATGAAGAAGAACATTTTAAAAGAAAATCATTTGACTTTACATAAAATTATCATGATACTGAGCACTGATTAGTTTTTTTAAATTTAATATGATGATCCTGATTTCTAATATACTTTCCATCAACCTGATAAATATTCATGTTACTTTAGTGCTGTCACACAGAGAAGCAAACACAACATACAGCTCACCGAGATGCAAAGTCTGAGCATGAAAAGTATGCATTAGAGAAAGGGCATTCAACTATGACTGTATAATTCTGAGCTTTGTTTAATGTGGTTTAAGAAGAGATAGGCAAAGTGCCAAGGATATTTAATAATGACATTAACAAGGGAAACAAATTTTATTTCTGTTTTCTGCAATTTAGCAGCCAATTCTGTATTTTTAAGTATTAAAGAGTATTCTGTTTAAGATGTGGACATCAGTGAAGTGCTTACAAACATGCAGATTTCTCACATTAGCTTGTAAAACTTGTATTTTCATCAGTCCTTCTGAAATTATAGATATTTTTAGGTACCTACTATTCCCTCCTGATTCCTCTGTGTAGGATTTTCAGTGACTGACTTTAGCATATTCACGTATACTCTCAGAGTGTACTAAGTGGATTTCCCCAGCTTTTCAGGGACTGCTTTTCTCCTTTGTCACACAAATGAAGATAGATTTACAGCATTTCTGCTACTGACCCAACGTTGCCATTCTAGTGGGACAATCTGATTCAGTTGATACAAACCAAAATAATACCAGTAATGAGAGATTAAAAATGAAACTTAAATTTGACTATTAGAATATCCTGAGTTGGAAGGGATTTATAAGGATCATCAAATCCAACTCTTAGCCCTGCATGGGACCATCCCAAAATCACACCATGTGCCTGAGAGTGTTGTCCAAATGCTTTTTGAACTCTGTCAGGCTTGGTGCTGTCACCACTTTCCAGGCAAACCTGTTCCAGTGCTCAACCACCCTCTCTGTGAAGAACCTTTTTCTGGTATCCAACATAAACCTCCCATGACACAACTTCATGCTGTTCCCTGGGGCCTTGTCACTGGTGACCAGCAGAAAGAGATGGGTGCTGGCCCTTCTGCTTCCCCTTCTGGGGAAGTTGTAGACCAAGACAGGCAACCCTGTAACAGGGCCCACGTGGCAGTAAATTTGGGTAGTCAGATCCCTAAGATCTGTGGGATAAATGACACAGGAAGTCCCACTTTTGAATACCCAGCATTAAGTTATGAAACTCCTCAACTCCATGATGCAAAGATTGACTGAAATAAATTTAATCTACAAAATCACAGTAGTCAAAAATTGTTTTGGTGGATTAACAGTGCCACAGAGGGATTAAGCCATATATTAGGAATTATCTGTGTCTTTTCACCTTCATTCCTAATAACTGAAGCTATCATAAGCTCCATATCACATGCTTCAGGTAATTTGATCATACATCTACACCAGAGGAGATAAAATCTGTACTTGTGTTTGATACGGTAATGCATAGATCTAATATTTACAAGCAGAAAATAGGGGTCTAAATTTATCTGCAGTTGCTTTTCACCATCTAAGCCTAGTTACAATTGTTATTTACCCAGGCAGCAATTGCTCTCACTCTTCCCTATTTCTTTAAAACCCCCCACATGATCAGTAATGATCCTGAGCTCCATCAAATGCCCATGTAATTTGGGGTATGTGTGGTCAGTCAGGTAGTCCTTCAATATGAGCCACCAAGAGGCTCAGAGGGCTGCAGCACTTCCTGTGAAGACAGGCTGAGAAAGCTGGAGTTGTTCAGCATGGAAAAGAGAAAGCTCCAGGGAGATCTTATTAACAGCCTTCCAGTAATTAAAAGGGCTTATAAAATAGAGAGAAAGTGACTTTTTACTGGAGCAGATACCAATAGGACAAGGGGGAACAGTTTTAACCTAAAAGATGAGAGATTTTGATGAGATGTTAGCATGAAATACTTACTGTGAGGGTGATGAGGCACTGGAACAGTTGCCCAGAGAAGCTGTGGATGCCCCATCTCTGGGAGTGTCCAAGGCCAGGTGGGATGGCCAACACCCTTGTCTAATGGAAGGTATCCCTGCCCATGTCAGTGGGGTAAGGTTCCTTCCTATCCAAACCATTCTATGATCCAGTGACTCTGTGACTATGGAGAGACAGGTCTGAATAGAATTCCTGTTCTAAACTCTCCAGCTGAGGGTGACTGAACTAAATGCACGTAAGTACACAGGGCAAATAGGCATTTATGACAATTTTTAGACAGTTGACACACAGCATGTCTTTCAAAGGCATAGAATAAAAATATTATATCTCATTTGAGGGAGACTTCCGAAAGAATTAGGAAGAACTTTCATTATTAAATAAAACTCTGGTCTATATAGCTTTTGTTATACCTTTTAAAGTGTAAGTTTTCCTCGAGTGCACTGCATCAGTAGTTACTCATTGTTGTGGTTTCTTTTATTTAGCTGGCCTTCTTTGCCAGTATAAAAGGCACCACAGTAACTGCTGTAGTTATCGAAGATAAACATAAGAATTGTCCTCAATTTTTATTGCCTCTTACTCACATTCACTTTTAAATTTGGCTTTTGATCACAGCATTGCTAACTATTCTTTCCACTACTGCTGGAATCTTTTACTATGTTTCCTTTTATTTTAATTTCCCCTATGAAATTTAAATTTTGAGACTTATGAGTGTTAAAAAGAAGCAGTCCCAATCCTGGAATTGCCAGATAGAGATGAACAGAAGTGTTAATACACTTGCAGCCACATTTCAGTGTGTACATGGCTATGGGCTGTGATGATTTCACTAACTGGGACATTTAGTCAGGAAAGAAATACAGACTTTGAAGTGTCACAAGGCAAGTTGTTTATTCTTCCTCTGATACTCAGGATCCCAGAAAGGAGACCAGGTGAAAGGAGACAAGCAGAACAGCTTGTATCTTCCCTACAGACTAGCTGAGCATTCATCAGTCTTTACCTGCTCTTGACAAGGTTGAGGGAAAATTGGAGATTGGAACTGGCTGGCTGTAGCTGGAGGGCCCATGAACTGTCTTGGCCTGAAGCAAGGAAGGTATCTCATGTTCTTCTTATGGCAAAGACAAGAGATATCACACAGGGGAAGCAAGCTTTATGAGCACTCATAGCTCAGGAGGAAAGGGGAAGAGGGCTTAACACAGCCAGGAGTCAAATGCCAGAGGTGAAACAGAGCAGAAGTAGCTGTCTAAATCTTTCCTCAAAAAAAGTACTAGAGAACTCTTTTTTCCTCTCTCTCTCTTTTTTTTTTTTTTTGTTTTTTTTTCCCTCTTTTCTGGAGCATGTACTAAGCCCTTCCCAGCCCTGCAGTACAGAAAGTTTGTGCCAAATGATGGACATGTAATATACAATGTAGCTTGACATTTAATCCCATATGAGAGACTTGTATAAGCCTTCACATGAGCACCTGAAAACCAGAGGTCTCATAACAGCTGGCTGCAGTCTGGCTTACATTATCTCAATCCACAGAAACAAGAGCAAAGCTCATTTCATTTGTATGATGGGGTCATTGGCATCTGGCAGGTGTTGGACTAAGCACTATTGATCAAACACAAGGAAAGTGGCAGAACACAATGATGATGAAACACTTTTTGGCAATTTGACAAATGCACTGCTTCTTTGAGTTGTGTTGTTCATCCATACACGCACCAATACCTGAAGACAGGATGGCAATGTATGGAATAATACCAAAATTCTTGTCTGATCTTTTCTTCTACAAAAACCATATCAAACATACAAGAGAGCCTTACTGCATTAGAAGTCTACAAATTCCTACTATATAGAGCCCATTGCACCATTTCTCATTGTTTATCCATTACTTTAACTCGTTCAAAACCCCTGTTTAAAATACTCTAAAAAGAGGCAATCAGCACTCTGGATTTCAGTTGTACAACTGAATGTTACTTTAAGAATGTTTACCTACTTATATTGTTTATATTTATACCAGTTGTGAGAAACCTGACAGTTTATTTTAAGATTTAAATGTTTGGTGTTAAATGATGCTGGGTTTAGAAAGCAAGAAAGTTGTGGAAGAAGTTTAGAAAATATGTGCTAGCAATTATTATTATTAGGCAAACAATTTCTGTTTACTGTAGTACCTCTGATAATAATCAGGAATAGGAAAAAACCTCCTGAAACCATGAAAATTCATGAAATTGTCATTGTGCCATAAATCTCCATTCTTAAGTTTTTCAATTGCCAGCTTTGCTAAGTGGAAGATACATTTTTTTTTTCCTACAGCAAGATTAGAGAGCAATATGAAAACAATTATTATCTGTGGGTTTCTTATTCCTGTTCTTTTACTGTACCTTAAAACATCAGCTTATTCCACGTGGTTGTTGCTTAAAACTAAATTACTGTGTGTCACAACAACTTCAGGTTTCTTGTTGCAGGCTGGAAAGTAAGACCCTGTTTCTGTAAACCTACAAATGTACTGAAAAAATTTCGATAAATCAGAATCATTAAAAATAAGGATTGAGAAAATAAGGGGGATTCACCATTTCATGAATCTTCATTGATTTGGGATCTACAAGGGAAGAATGACCAAAGATTGCATGTGTAATGCTTTAAAGACCATGGGGTTTATACAAATCTGAGAACTTTATGTATTTCAAGGCATGGCTCAATGCCTGTGTAGTCATGGAATCTGAACTCTCTTACATTTACACAAATGGGCAGAGAAATTTTTAAATCTTGTCATACAAAGCTTCATACGAGCTTTTATTGCAAAGAACATGATTACAGGGATATTTTTAACTCAAAATTTCACTACCATGCCAAAAGTTTTCACAGCACTACATTATCTCTGTGATCCTCAGGAGATGCACACATATCTATACCACTGTTGCCCAGGTGTAGCTTTAAGTCACTTTATCTCCCACAGAGTTACAGTCAGGCAGGATACAGCAATGCCTCAGCACCTGAGGGCAGCCTGTCCCTCTGTTCCCCTTGGTACTCAGCTATTTTGGTCAGAAATGAAATCCTCTGGCCTTCAGTGAGGTCTGAGCATGATCCCTGCACTGCCTTCCCAGGCTGGGAGCAGTAGGAGCCACAGTGCTTCACAGCAAAGAGAAGATGGTGGTGCCACCACAGAATCACAGATCCATAAACCTCGGAAAAGATGTCTGAGATCACGGGGTCTGAACATCAACAAACAGCTGAAGAGGCACAACTATTTCTGTAAACCTGACTGCAGAAGAGTGGGAAGGTTTCTTTCTCTGCTTGATTGAGAGCAAGTTGCACTTTTGTTCCTCCACTCGACTGTTGACATGAAAGTGTTATGAGAGGAACAGCACATGCAAAGCACTTTCTATCAATAAAGGAGAAGCAGCAGACACTTCCTGAAGAAAAAGGCTTTTCTTCTCAGTAATGAAGATGATGACAGAACTAGTGCAGCTTAGCTTGGTGGCTTATCTAGAGTTAGTTCAGGAGTCCTGCTGCCACAGAAATCAGGGCACAAACCAATCCAGTGAATGACAGGACAAAGGTCCTATCAGGACATGTTTTTAAGAGCAGCTGTAAATATAAGAGATGTTCTTTCTAACACAGTGAAGATTAAAACAAGCCTATGTTATCAATCTGCCTGAAGAGGCACAACATGAGAGAACTGGGTGGTGTTGTCTCACTGCATGAAATGCTGATAATGTGCAAAGGCAGCCTGGACAGCAGTATTTTAACATAAAAGGCCAATTTCTCCCCTTTATTAAACAGGTAGGGAGATAAGGAACACGGGGCTAATCCCCCAGGGAACTCAAGCTCCTCAGTGCTGCCCTTGTACCTTTTCCTACAGGAGGGACTGCTGGAAGCACACACCCTGGCACTGGGATGCTCCACTGAAGCTCCCACATCCCCTCCTTGAGCTTATGGAAGCTCCAAACTGTCACAGATGCAGCAGGACAAAAGGAACAAGTTGTGCCCTTTCCTCACCCTATTTTTTAACTTTCTTAAGAAGAGAAACTTCCAGGACAGAGTTTATGCTATCAAGGGTGTCTATGCAACAGCCAATGCTTTTGGTACTACTGTAAACTAAATAATTAGAAACTCCATATAAGTGCCCTCCAAAATCCTACGGCCTGGCTTGCTGATTTGGCCCTGAGGATCCAAATCCACTGTAAAATTTCTTTTACCTTCCAATAACTCATTTAGTATTAGTTACAATCCATCTTTTTTTGTAAAAAAATCCAGAAAAATGGGCCATGGATTCAACCGAAAACCACATTTTAATATGAATAATAAATTTTCTAAACCTCTTTCCCTTCCCCCCATTAAATTATTCTCTGGATAAAGAATCAGATATTCTTTTACTAGAATAATTCATTTCCAAGCCTTTCAATACATAGAAATAATACTTTCTAGCAAAAGAGAGCTCTTAGACAATGAAAAGACATTAAATTGTAGATTTAAAAATTCCTTTTCTATTGAAAGTCCAGATATATATATTTAGAGTCTAACAGAACAATTGTGCTGCCTCAAGATTCATTAACTGCTGATCTCACGCACAGACAGGAAAGAGAGAAAACAACGAAGGGAATCTTTTGAATATTTCATTAACTCTGATATTCAATTATTATAACAATGTCACTCAGGAGGGCTTGCACTGAATTTTGTTAGAGATGAGGATTTTAAGCAAATGATAGACCCACAAAATTGTTTTTCAGTTTCAATAACAATGGATATTACTCATTGTCTCTTCAGAAACAGGAAAAAACTGTTTATATTGCATTAAAATTTTTAGAATTTGAAGCAAGATCGCTTAAAAACAAAAATTGAAACTTCTCCTATTTTTACATGAATAATGACAAATAGATATATATAATTTCTGTATTTTTCTATAATGGAACATATATCCAAAAGGACTGATTTATTTTTCTTTCTTTAACCTCACCAGAGCCTACTTAGAGTTGCTTTGTTCAAATTGTTCATATTTTTCTCATTATTATATTTCGTCTCAAAATTTTTGAAATTTGCAACTGTTATCCTGTAGATTTTGGCAGCTTGCAGCAAGACTTTGCCTTTAAATTACTAATAGGCACATTTTTATTTTTCATTAACTAGATGTCTCCAATCCAACCAGGTCCTACACCATGTCATTAGAAGCCCTTGGCAGAAGTTATCTTTAAATGGTGTGATGTTTCCTGTGCTTTACTTCCCAACCTCTTAAGCTATCCAGAACTTGAAAGGAAGAAATGGCAAGGATTAATGCCTTACCATTAAGCTAATTAGAAGAAGAACTGCTAATGAGTGTAAATTAGTAATGATAGCTACAACATACACCCAAGGAACAAAATTGTGTATCTCAGCTGATAAAAAACCACTTATCAGTCAGAGGCACAACTGTTGGAAAAAATTGACACTTTCATTTTCACAAGTATGTCACTTAACATCAATAAGGGGTTCCCAAAGCATGCACAGAGCCAGCATTCAGTGGAATCCACAACTGTTTGGCACAGGACTTCGAGCAACCTGGTCCAGTACAAGGTGTCCCTGACCAGGGCAAGGGTGTTGCAATGAGAAGATCTTTTAAGGCCCTTTTTAACCCAAAGCACTCTGTGATTCCATGAATACTCTCTAGCTTGGTACATTTACATTTCCACAGGCATGCTCAGACTTCAATACACATATATAAGAAAACATGTGAGGTTGCTGTTGTCCATGTGTATCTTTACTTATCAAACACTAATTATTTAGCAGTCTCATCTTTGATAAAAAGATCAGACGTCTCAGCCACAAGTGCTGGTTATCCAATTACACACAAGGCACATCTGTGTTTTGAAAAGCACAGTTAAGGCACAGATTTCACTTGCAAAAAGCCAATTTCCCTCAGTTTCACTGACTTCTGAAACAGTGGTGAACAAAACTGTCCCTAAACCACGAGCAGAGCAAAACCAGCCCAAGATAATCCTTTTATCTCCAGCTGACAATTATGACAATTATGTCCCACTAATGTCCTCTGAAAAAAAATTCACTCAAATCTCATGCTGAAGCTCAGGTATGACAAAATTATGTTCACCAGAAGTGAGCCCACATATGAAAAATGTGTCTCTCCTGCATTTAGCCCTAACTTCAGCCCAAGTTTATGCAGTGTTTCACAGCCACTTGTGAAATTACTGCTAATGTTTAAAAGGTCTTATAACAAACTTTATTCCAAGATTCAGGAATTCTGATAATACTTTTGAAATCTGTCCAAAAAACCCCATCCTGAACAAGAAAACCAACCCAAGTGCATGTGATTTCAGATGATCAGAAAGCTTTAACCAAAGTTTTAGGTTCTCCACTTGTCAAACTAAGAGGAGAATGCTCATGTTACCTACCACGGCTGTCAGAAATTCCTTGGCTAATATTTGTGTAGAGCCAAGTACCAAAGCTGCCCTTTGACGCTGATTTTGTCAAAATTCTTACTATCCAAGGCCACAGTCCAAGAAGGCTTGAAAATAAACTGCCTGCTACCAAATAGGACACAATATGATAGACTGCACTTGAAAAAATAGCTTTAAAGAAACATTTGTGTTTGCAGGTAACAGGACCTCTCTATATAGAATGATTGTGCTTATTCCTGTCAAGTATCATAGACACAATAGAATTAAAGAAATAGATATAATTTTATCTGATTTTTTCACAGAGAAGGACTTTGTTCACATAACATTGAGAAAGACTATTTTATTATTCCTGTTTTTGTCAACATGGTTATAGGAAAAGATATTTAGTGGAAAAACTAGATATGCACTCAATTTTTTTTTTATCTTAATAGAAAAAACTGATACAAACCTATAAATTCCCTTTATTTTCAATATAACCATTCCACTTCAGCTAAAAACATGTTTATTAAGAGTTCAGTGATTGAAGATAAACCAGTTGTTAACTACTATTGACAAATGATTACTTGGGGACTCCTGCTGATCTAATAAAGTGAATCTGCTCTCCTCTCATTTCTCCTTGCTATCACACCATAAACTACTTTTATAGTATTTTCTATGCAATGCATCACCAGGCACTTTACATTATAAAACCAATCAGCAGATAAAACACCACTGGATCGTATAACACTGACATAAAATTCAACACCGAGTAAAGCCTAAATAAAAAAGGTAAATTTTCTGCATCAATTTGCAAACTAAGAGGAACATGCACTGCGTGTACTTGAGGATGTAAGAGGAGTCCAGTGATATGGAGCAGGGCAATTCAAAGCCTACATTTGACACAGCTTGCACACAAGCCTTGGAAGTTACTTTGAGAGATTTCCAAGAGCCCAGCTCACACAGAATGAAAATGTCAGATGCCAAGCCCATGTAATGCACATTCAGTTTTCTAAGAACACAGGTTTTAAATGTGCACCAGTGCCTCGGCCAAAAGTAATTACAATTCTTTCAAAACTGATGATTGCTTGCATTATCTCTGTTTTGGATAATAAGCAGCTGTTTCTCTCGCTACAGAAGTGGTTAAATTGTTCTGCTGAACCACTGAGAAGGCTGAGAGGTAAAAATGGTTTGGAAGGTAAATTTAACTCTGCTAAAACCTGATGAGAAACAAAATTACCCAATACTTCAGATATCTTGAAAATAACAGTCTAATCTAATGGTTTATTTCAGAAATTTTTATCAGGTACTCTCACCAACAGTATTCCCACCTTTAGTTATCAGGATTTGTTTATAATTACACAAAGTCAAACCAATCAAAGACATCAGTGAAGTACTGAGAAAAAAATTACCTGTGTACACTTACATTTGAAAGAGATTGCAATACCTAGTGTTAATAAAAATCCTCATCTATAAAAACAGCACCTGTGCAATAGTGATTATCAACCAGGTTTTATGTGCAGAATTCAACATTCATATAAATCAACCTCCAGGGTATTTCAGGGAAGAAGGACCTTTAAAAGCTCATCAACAATGAAATAAAAGTCAGGACTTGTTGAAGTCCAAGATACAAGCAACACTATTCCATAGTTGGAGAAAAGAAGGGACTTTTAGCTAAAACATCTTCAAAATATTTTAAAATAAACAGTACAAAAGACACACTCCATGTTGAAAACCAACAGTGTAGCAAGTTCTCCAATGTGGGATGAAGATACAGCACAGGCATCATGGCAGGACTTTGTGTAGTGCAGACACCACTAGGTGGGCTGTTTGTGTTTACAAAACCAGCCCAGAGAGTTTCCACACAAATCACCACATGGAAATATTTTTAACTTGCAAAATCGAATTAAAAGACTTCCATTAGAGGAATAAGTAATAGAGGATCAGAGAGGGAAAAGGGGGTTGAGACAGCATCACCAATGGATGGCCATATCTATTAGAAATGATAGAGCCTTTAATAATGAAACAAGAACTTCTGAGATCTACATTCAAGCCTAATTTATTGAACCACTGAGAAGGTAGAGAGGTAAAAATAGTTTTGAAAGTAAATTAACTCAGCCAAAATCTGATGAGAAACATAATTATTCAATAAATATTTTTATTTTTATAATAAATATTGAATTTTTCAATAACCCAGTATTTATAATATAGTTATTTTATTATTAAAGTATTATAAATGAATTTACAGCTCAACAGTCAAGATCTATTCAGTCAAACACTGCAAAATTATAATTTAATACTGTCCAATTAATTCTTCATAATTTTGTAATTATAATATAATTTTATTCTTTTAAATGCAACTAATAACTTAGGAGGTATCAAATAGTCCCAGGGTTTGGTATTGCTGCAGACATTGTAGTGCTTGGCTTTTAACAAAAGCCCAGGTTATACATCCTCCTACTTGTGAAACAAACCTGAAATGCATCAGCCCATCTGATATCACTTGGACTTAAAAAGCAGAAATTTTTGCACTCAGAAAAAGAAGATACACATGGCAGCTCTTAAGCCCTGATGCCATCTGGAGGACTTGTGTCCTGGCAGAGTTGGCACTGGGATAACACTGTTCCACCTGGGATAACAGGACATTGCTGCACCGGTGGCTGCAGCAAGGCCAGGTGTTGTGCCTCTGCATCAGCACAACCAGGCACAGCCAACAGTCTGCCTTGACTGTGCCTCCCGTGCCTCTGGTGGAAAGAGATGATACAGTGACAAACAGGAGTCTGCAAGGAGCAAGGGAGGGCGACAACCAAAATTAATGTTTGAGCATTTGATTGGAAGAAGGAGACTCTGACCCTATTCTAAGTACGCTTTGAAATGAGAAACAAGAAAGCACTAAAAAGCCATCAAGTTATACCTTGATATGTGATTGATTTTAAATCACATACTTGCAAAATAATCGCCAATCCTGTTATATTTCCAAGATCTATTTCATACCAGTCATGAAGACAGCAACATCAAGGGAGTAATGTTAGATGTGGCCAGATGGTCTTGCAAGGTACAGCAGTGATATTCCCATTGTTGCTTATTGCCTTGAAAGGTTGAAAATAAATGAAGCAAAGAAAAAAAAAAAAAAAAAAAAAAGCTTCAGGGTGCTTCTATGGCTCTGCACTGATTTTAAGCAATGGAGGCAGAAGACACAGCAACTGCAGCCTCATCTGCCACAGAGGCAGTGTACCGGATGCTGGGACAAGTTTCCTCATAAAGAGACAAAATAGGGCTGTGAATAATTACAGGGGAAGCGTCACTAATAGAGGGAGTATGGCCTGGAAGTGAACACCAGCAACAAAGAGCTAGATTGTGAGGCTTTGTGCTGAGGAGTGACTGAAAACCCCGGCTTGCTCAGTGGAACATGGTTTGAAAAGCTCTGCCTGAATTGGCCAGAAATTTGCATGATGATCAAAGGCAAAATAACTTGAGTGGAAGAATAGCAGAAACCTGCTTCCATTTTTTTTAGGATGGAAAATGGAGGCACACTGCAGGAAAAATGATGAAAAGCAGCCAGTTAGTTGCAAATCCAGGTTGTGACTTTAGTCATTAGATCAAAATTCATCTGCCCTTAAGTGTTTTACTGATATGCAGCTATTCAGTCACTGTCACGTGAAGGCTTAGGATGTCATTGTGCACCCACAATGTCTGACAGGACAGGACTGCCAGAATCCTAATCCTTGTTTACAGAGCACACAGGGTGCAGAGGCAGCAGAAGCAATGAACTGGAGACCCTGCTTACAGAACTGGAGGGCTAAGGGTCCTGAATATACTTCTGCCTCATAACTGTCTGTATTATTGCCACAAAAATCAACTTCATTGATGCCTAAATAGCACAAATACAGAGAGCTGTACATGCACATACATGAGACTGGGAAGAGTCTGAAACAGCTGCTCAAACATCAGCCACTCCTGTCCCGTTCCACTCACCTTGCTGTGTCAGTAGGACATTTCTATTAATAGGCAGAGACAACACATTCAAAAATTCACTGTGCCTTTTGTCAAAAAAATAGGCAGGAATTTTAATACCCTAGGGACATCCTCAACCTTTAAGTATCTCTTTGGTAACTCCAAATGAATATAAGAATCTATTGCTGCCACAGATCTGATTGTCTTTTACATATTCCAGATCCTTTATTTACTAATTAACTAAACACTGAACTTTCATTAAAGCTGGTGTACAATTGTGCTAGCTTAACTAGAAATAGGTGGTCACCTACTTCAGCCCTGCCCAATAAACTGAATATCAATAGAATGAAGGACAGATATATGCAACCACATGGTAAGAATAAACTGGAAGGCATTCATGACTCTACAAGAGGGATGGAGGATGCCAAGAGATGAACAGGTTGTCCTAAACTTGGTGTCCTTAAAGAGCTTTCCATTAGAAGACCTTAAAATAGTTTACAAGTGCAAACAGTAAATCATTACATATCTGAACAAGATAAGTGACAAACATGCTTGCTTCCTGGCTTAATTATGATCTAGTCAGAGAAGTACATTTTTGTGTATCAAAAAAAGTCTATAATCAGGAGAATCATTATCTGGAAGTACACTGGGAAATGGGAGGTGGCAGCCAATAGCTACATGCATAATTCAAATTGCAACTCGGGATTACTCACTGGTTCACATCCTCCTGGGACCAAAACATTAGCTCCAACAGTTATCAAAATGGCATTGCAACAATACAAGTTGATGAACTCACAAAGGAAAATCATCTCACAACTGTGAATTGCCATTTACTAATAATAAAACATAAAGACATGTAAACTCAGGACAGTGTTAGCTCTAAAATTTCTAGGGAACATAAATGTGGAAGACAAAGCATCTCCAACAATTGTATTTCTCACAGAAGAGAAGTTTTCAGACAAAAGTTGTTTCTAATTTCATTTGCTGCCTTGTTCCCAGTATTTGGCACACTTTGAGCAGATGGTGAGGAGCAGACACTCAGCCCTAGGTCAGTATCGAAGAATTGAAGTTATAAAAGACCCACATTATCTTCAAAACAGTTATTCCTGCCTGCAAACGTGAAATATTGTTGACTGAGAAAATGAAAAATGTCTTTCTAATGTAAATGGATGCGCTCTGACCTATGACTATCAAACACAACACTGCTCTGACAGACAGCAGAGAGGAAAAAAGTGAAATGAGATTCTGATTTCAGTCACAGAAATAAAACCAGAACAAATCCATTACAGACAGTGTTTGGTCCTTTGAGTTCCGAAATAAAACCTGACAACAGAGTAGCATCTTTCTGAAAATCTCAGTCTTAATCTTTTTAAATGAGCCAATGCTGACTGAAGCCAAAGAGGACCACGACTGGTTTGGCAGGGGTTACATCAGCTTTTCTGATGGAATCTGATGGAAATGTTAAGCACCTAATGAAAAGTCCTTTACTCATGTGCAACACACCATCTCTCTCTGTTAATGTTTTGGTTACTGTTCTTTTTCAGATAATGGCTTTAAATTGAAAGAGAGTAGGTTTAGACCAGATATTATGAAAAAATACTTTACTCAGACAATGGTGAGGCACTGGAACAAGTGGCTCAGAGAAACTGAGGATGCCCTTTCCTGGGAAGTGTTCAAGACCAGAGGGGATAGGGCTCTGAGATAGGTGGAAGGTGCTTCCAACTGGAGCAATTCAATGATTCTTTGCTTAGGGAATCCCTTGGGTTCTCAAAATTACTCAGGAAAATGAGAAAGAATGCTAGAAAGCTGTAAAAATCCAAGTGTACTCCTAGTGAAAGAACAGAATTAATTTTAAAGCAATTGACAGTGAGCAGTTAGAAGAAACAGAAGTGCTGGAGAGAAATACAAACTGAAGCCTTCTTTGCAACCTGAGCTGCCTCTCAGCTGGATTGGCAGACTCTATACAGGAGAGGCATCCACTTCCAAATTGCAATGCAAATATTTCACCAGGTTCTTTCTCTCAGATAAGGTAATTATCCTCTTGCAAATACTGAAGGAACAGACTTAAAAAAAAAAAAAATTGAATAGTGGTGTTTCAAGAGACATCTCATAGTCTGGAAAATCAGGCAAGGTCACCTTCACTTGAGATCAGAAAAATGTTCACAGGCAAGGAAATTAGGGTGAAAAAAAGAAAAGGCATCTCATATTATCATATTATCACAACCCTAATTCAACTAATACTTAATTTTATGAGCATGGCTGAAAAAAGGTTTAAGTAAGTTACTATATGAATTTAACAAAGAAAACAATCCTGGTTCAGTCATGAGCTGGTAATCTGGAAGATTAGCTAACTGTTGCATCATGAACAACTACATTCTTCCACTTCCTTTAGCTGCCTTTGCCAGCAATAAAAATAATCTTGTTCCAGATTTTAAGCATGACATCCTGGAGAGCTTGTTCTGTCCCTCACAAGATGTTAGATTCTACCAACTGCATCATGTATGCAACATTAGGTAAAATACAGAAGAAAAAAAAAGTAGACCTAGGGTAGCTCAGAACTCCTTTAATTTCAGATGCTTCCAAGCAGAAATGATGCAAATAATTACAAAAAAAAAAAGTCTCCTGTCAATTTAGAGGATCATGTTTTTAAAGCCATACCTTTTACTCCTTCCATGAGGCATATGTAACATGTTCTTGTAAAATCCACTTAAAAATACATGCTCTATACCCAAAATCTGCTAGAGGTTAGAGTATTCTTCAGAAAATGGGTAATAATTTTAAAAATAGGCTTCATCTGTAGAACTCTTTATAAATGAAAACAGACTGAAAAATGAATTTCTGAGGTCTCCTTTAAAAAGTAGGAAAATTAGGGGTTTTCATTACTTCAGGCTTTGCTACTTCACAGGCTTTCCACACTGTTAGTCTTCGCTGCCTTAGGGAACAGTAGCTATGATTATACAGTGCAAAATAAGTAGCATTAGCTCTAAGGCTGGATGGAACACCTAAAAATGTCTGACTCCTTTCAGGATTATGAAAATGTACACTGACACTCCCACTCCACCCTTAATAAAATGTGCTTGAGGCCAGGCAGGTTCCAAAGAGCCTCCCCAGGGAGCCTCAGGAGGAGAGTGATTGTCCATTGGCTTCTCCTGGATGATGCCTTTGAGCTTTCTCTGTACATATCGAATATGGCCTAAATATGTACATGTATTGTTTCTTCTTTCAATAAACCTGCCTTTAAGGTAACACTGCAACAGTTCAGGTACTGGTTTGTCAGCCCACATCATATTCTTCAAAAAAAAAAAAATTACCTTTTATATTTTCCCAAATCTCTCCAATATGAAAAAAAAAAGAGAACCAAAAACCACCCCCCCACCAAACAACAAAAATAACAACAAAAACAAGTACAACCCCTCTAAATGAACAAACACTCCCCTCTCTACCCCCAACCAATCCCCCCCAATCTTTCCTTCCCCAATAGCTATCTAGATCTATGGAGTAATGAATGTTAACTGCCCCTTTTGAAAATGAAATATGAAAAAGCAAAAAGTCTCAATTAAATGTTTGCACAGCTTGGCAAAAGATAAATATAAAGAAATAATACTAATAATTTGGTCTAAATGCTTAGGATTTATAGCTGTGTGTGTACTGATCTACAGAAATGGTTTTGGCAAGCACTCATACTGCTGTAACAAAAAAAATATAAAGTTACTGTCTCTTCCCACAACTTAATATCACACTGGAAGGAGCATTTCCATGGTGGAAGCCCACGTTCCAATCTGTTTTACTGCCAGAAAAGACAGTTTTAGCCAGAGTTGTTTAGGATGTTATCTCATCCACCCCTGGTCTAAGTCTTGGGATGCACAGTGCAACAATGAAAACAGATATTTGCAAGTCCCATCATAGACTTGTCATATCCAAGGGCACTTCATACCACTGCTCAGCTTCTCTGGATATTGTACATAATCATCCAAAATAAATACATGAAGACAGACCACAGCATTCACTCAACACCATATATAATGCACAAATCATTTTACAGATCCGCTACCTCTGCTATAAATTAAATATCAGTTTCAATGATACTTCTCTGTCCCCTAGGGAGGAAACTTGCAACATTTCAGGAGGTTATCAGAACAGGTAAAAATTAAATATTTGATAGACAATTAGTACAAACACCTTTTTCAATAAAACTAAAAATGCCTTTTAAGTAAAGAAGAAAACACACTCCATTATGTTAATTCTTACAGCTTCACAAGATAATGATCAAATCAGTGCAGCAAAAGTGTAAATTTTGGCTAATACTGATAAAGCAAGGAAGGGAGAGCTGGTTTCAGCAAACCTGAGAAAGTCAGCAAGGCTTGCAGATCCTAAAACTCTGAACAGAATCCATCAGGCACATGCAAAGTGAGGTTTGATGAGGCAACACTGGGAAACAATCAGCAGCTTGTCACAGCCTTTCTAGGTTGGGTGAATTCAAACAGAAAACAGCACATAAGATTCTATCTGGGTATGTATTTTTCACTTCAAGGTCCTACCAAACCCTCTCTAACAAACTGTGAATTGTAAGTTATGGCTCTCTCTGTGGAACAAGGCTCCTAGGTAAAAGCCAAGCTTGCCTTTTTCTACATTCAATTCCAAGTTCTGTAATGAAACTATAATAGAATCAGGCCAAAAGCTCAGTCCATTTAATCTTCTTTAAGTCACACTTGCTGGAACCAAATCCAGCTAAATCACAGAATATCCCTCAGCTCAGTGGTTTGGCCACACCGTGCTCCTAAAACACAAGAAAAAGATGAGTAACATGCCATGTGCAGCATTGCTCCCTTGAAGGTTTTGGATTTGTGCAGACACTCTGCACACGTGCCAGGCTCATCCCTTGACACTCCTTCATCTCCTGATCCCTGTGGTGCTAAGCTTTCCCACCTGGCTCTTGTAGTTCAAATGGTGCTACAGTTTGAGGACAATTTAATAGAAGCTAAAATAAAAGAACTTTATTTAGACTATCCAAAAGAAGCAACACAGTTACACAACTTTATAAAAGACATAGGTGAAGAAATGGAAGGAAAGCAAGGCTTTAATAATACTTTTTCCTTTATACATCTCTCTGCTCATTGCACAGTTCCTCTCTCTGTGCAGAGTTTATGCCTGAGGGTGTATCTGCCAGACAGTGCCTACACCTGAGTTTTGTCAGAAAATTTCCCTGTAAGGGAGAGGCTCCCCACGGACAGCTTCCAATAAAAGAAAACCCTCAGAAATACCTATCAGAGCTCACCCTCAGTGTCTCCATCCTCCCTTCAAACTTTTATAGCAAATCTCTCATTTGAAGTTTCCCAGGTGTCCAGACAGACATTATCTTTCATTCCAAAATGCATTCTAATTGCATCTTAACCAGAGGGTGGTCTTACTATTTCTTTCTAATAAAATAATCACTGCTTTCCTCCCTTAGAGATGCAAATGTCTGTTATACACAGAGCCAGCACAGAGTAGTTACTGAGCAGCTCTGTCTCCTTTGACAAAGAAAGGAAACCTCTCCCTGCTTTCCTGACTTACTGCAGTGCTCCTGTATTGATCACTACAGCTACATCAGATATCAACACCTAACAGGTACATAAGCACATGAACTCCTGATTTAACTCTGGACAAACATGATGTCAATACATTTTTCTGGGGAGTTAGTTGTTAGGGTTTTTTTTAATTCTACAGTGTCTCTTTATTCTCATATTTAGATTCATGCTGGTGTAATGCCCACATGGTCAAAAATGTGTCCTCCCACATCGTATCTTGTATCCCCCATCACCTTTCTCAGATTTTGGGAACAGTAGCAAAATACATCCCACCTCTCTCAGGAGTCATCCACTTGATCCTTCTGAATAAAATACTCTTCTGAAATAAACACTTGGCCAATTCTTCACATCTTCAGACACTTCTTCAAGTGTTTCCAAGGACTGAAAGAAGTTTCAGCACAGATACTTGGTGGGTGCAGATGTTTTACCACCTGTATGGACAATGATCTGATGGGCAGTAAGGTACATAAAAGATGATGCTTGCTCTGTTCTACTTCCTTTTGATCAGATCAGTCTGTTCCCTGTAGCTTGGAAAGTAGGACTTAATGCTCATCCAGTATCCAGGAAAACATTTCTGTAGTTGAATGGTAATGAAGCCATTCTGAACTCCGATCAGGAAGAGTGACAAGAGGTACTAAATGAACAAATCCCTTTCTATTGTCCTCACATGTAATCACAAACTTTGCTGTGCTGTTAACGAACTCCTGCATGTCATATGCACTCTCCCCAAGGTAAAGGAATGAATGACTCATTCTTGCAGCAAATCAATTCCATAGCCTGGAAGTTTTAATGCAATCACACTGTTCTTTTGTTTGTCTTGTCCTTTGGTAAGATGACCTGCCCCTTTAGCTGCAAGAATGCACCTATACAAACTTGTGTTAAGTTGTGCTTGACATTGCCCTCCCTATGCTATGAAAAGTCTCCTGTTTGCTCTGTTTACTGCCTTAAACACACACAAAGCCTGCTGAAGCAAGATGGGACGAGATAAATAAGTTGAATTATACAAGTATATGATTATATAGTATATTTCTGCACCTTCTTTATCCTTCAACTAGTACACACAGTACTAATGTTCACAAAACAAGCATGGCTTTAATATTCTGTACCTTTGAACAAAGTGAAGAACTAAAGAGGTAAAGTACACTTTCTTCTTGTCTCCATCTTGTCATACCCACCTGCTATGGAAAGAATTCCTAAAAGATGCTAGCTTTTCCCTAGGATCTGAGTACAGCGGGACTCCAGTTTTGGAGACATTTGTGACTTTATGGCAGCAGGGTGAACAAGCATTACTGCAACACAGCATCCAGGGGGAGAACTGGGGACAGCAAGGGACAGGAGCTAAAGAAATGTCCCCTATTTTTAAGCATCCTAACTGAGGAACCTACATTCTCACTCGTGCTAACTCTAGGCAGCTAGCCATCAAAAGCCAGACCTTAATACTTCTCCTTAGACACGTCAAGAAGTTCTATTAAAGTCAAGCAGGGTGATTCATTCACAGGCCCAGACAGGCAGTAGTTCTCAAGGCAGCTTTCTTGGCCACCATATGATCCTTTCTCTCTTTTACAAGCATTCATAATTTTTTTTCCATCTTCTCAATTCTGCCACATATGGTGTGACACAACATCCTTCTGAAGCTCCTTAAAACAACAGCATCTTTTTCTTAGCTGTGATTTGTCCAAAGCACATGCCATCTGTGCATCCTGGAAAGAAAAAACCCCTGCAGCTAGTGAATGCATGGCACACTCTTAAGCAATGGAAAGCAGGTCATTAAATGGGACATAATGGGCTACAGATCTTGAAATCAGCCCTCCCTAGATTATCCATCTAAGGCATTATATGTTAATTTTGCTGTTGCATATTGATACAACACACAAATCTAAACCACAGATCTACATGAGAAGCCACAACCCATCACTACTGGGTTTTGCTCACTTGGGGATTTGGGGAGACATAAATTCCAATGCATTTCACAACACTCAAAACAATCACCACAGATCTAGATGATCTGGCCCTTCTTCCTCAATGGGTACAGAGGGACTTCAATGAAAAAGCAGAAGTAATTCCACTCCCTGAGTTTAGAGAAGGCAGAAAAAAAGAACCCCCAGCACCAAAAGTGAGAGACAGCAATTCAGGATGCAAATGTACTCCAGTTAACATTAATGCTTCCTCAAGGTTTTTGTTGTCTTTGCCTTTTAAAAAATTAAAATAGCTAAAAATAAATGGCAAAAGCCTGGTAAAGAAATACAATTCATCGACTTTTATGACACAGAGCTGAATGCTCTGCCAAGATGCCTCTCCACAGAGCCCTCAAAGGGTGACCATTACCCTCCCTTGACCATTCAATCCTTCCCATCCCCTGCGACAGTGCCAACACGCAGGCTAATTGCTGCCAAGGACAATAATGCTTTCTCTGTTGGGAAATGGATACCTGGCATGGGACTATTCAGCTCATTTCACAGAGGCCAGCAGTTGTCAAATGATGATGATTTCTGGCCACCACAGAAAAAGCCTCTACGAAAACCTCAGGGCAGGGGGAAAAAAAGCATATAATAGTGACACAGAGAGAAAGTGAATAAAAGAAGTGACATGTTCTTGTCGCAATGTTCTGCCTCTTTTCTCCTTTCCTATTAAATATGGAGCATCACCAAAACTCCAGTCATTCTAACCATTTTACTCTGCTGCTGCCTGGGGCTCAAAAGAACATTTCTGGTTGTGCTGCTACCTCTGCTGAAAGCAGAGGTCTAAGAAGGACCAGCCTGGGGACCCTCCCAGTCTCTACTTGTTTTCCTGATGGTAGATCTGAAAGTGAAACTGGAAGGGATGAGAGAACATAGCAAATGAACTCTAAGACTTGTGAGGATTTTAGAAACAGATGTGGTTCACTCTGTGGGTTTGTTTTTTTTTTTTTTCTAATTATATGGAAGCATTTTATTTAGGATAGGTTGATAAAAACCAAGGAACAGAACAAAGCATATGTCTTTAAGGTGAAGAGTGCTGTATTTTTCCCACCAGACTGCAGAAATTCAGTCCTTTTCCAGCTTTTCTCATTTTAAGTGGAAATATTTTAATACAATGACTTTTCAAATTTTCACTTTATCAAAAACCCTGCATATGAGCAAAGTTCACCCTCATTAATGCTGCTTAAGTGTACATATGTCCTTGACATTTTGCCACGTCTGTGGAATAACATTTATTTTTTATTAAAGTCTCAATGCCATTTTTCCAATACTTGAGCCAGTTCTGTTCAGATTCACAGAAAAACCCTTTTCAGCATTATCATGCAAGATGATTCATTTACAACACCATCTTCTCTTAAAATTATTTAATTCTGCCCAAAAAAACCCAGGCAAATAAAATCCCCTTAGAACACTACCCAAGCTATTAGCTGACATAATAGAAATTTTTTAATGAGGACATCCCCATTTCTCTTCTGAAAGAGTTGATTATAGAATCCCACATACAGTTACTAGAGCATTTAGCAGATTTAAAAGTTGTCCTTGGAAGCATCTTTTATCATTGTTTCAGTTTTCACCTACAGGCAACCTCCCTTAAGAATTCTGAAAGGAAATTTGCATCTGTTCAGCCTTCTGCTCAGGACCCTTTATTGAGGAGGTTCCAGGTTAACTGACAGGCTAAGTGGGGCTGCTCACAAATGGAAAACATTGTACCATTTATAAAAAGAACCATAAAAATACTATGTGTAAATAAAAGTTTTATTACAGCAGACTACAGAGTGATCTACTCTGTGTTCCTGGGATCTGTAGCTTTGCTAACCAAGGATTATGGTACCATCCAGCAGCCTTTTCCAGCTGCATTAACACTGGATGTGCAACATCCTCTACTGCACCTGGAATGGCTTAGAGCTGTTTTCTGTGCCATACTACAGGCTGATGTATGCAGGCAGCTGCTGCAGGAGTAGAAGGATTTCTAAAATAAAATTACCATTTGATATGTGCTTAGTGAAATGGTACTGGGGAAAAGAATGCAGGTCCATTCATATCAGCTCTTCTGGGATAAGATACACCTTTTTCACAACTTCTAATTTTTTTACGTATTCTACAGCCTGTAAGAAAAGATGACCTGCAGGCACTTTCTTTCAATGCCTGTCACTGTTAGGTTGTGTGTAACAACCTAGAAGGAGAGCAACTCAAATGTGCTAACACTTTTCTTCCTGTGTTATTTCAAACTGTTACTGCTTCGGGGCTGTATTGTAATATACTCACTGAATATCTTAATTTCTATGATTTAAACTGATAACAATGGATAGAGCAGCTGGCTTCACAAATTCTCTTTCAGTATCACTGGCTGAGCTGGGTGAATCTGGAGTAAATGTGTGTACAAAGTTTGGGGGATCTATTTCAAGCACAAGTTTTGGCTGATTTAAACAGACTTATTCAAATCTCTTTAATATCAAGAAACAATGTAGAAACAAAAAGGAAGAGAAAAAAATGCTGCCCCTTTTTTCAACAGTGATCAAATCAAGACCAGTGGAAGACTGCATAAACTTCTCTTGCCACATTCAGCCCAGGATATACAGCACACCCTTTTCCTACCTAACTATCCTTTAAATAGATGACTGAGATTCTGCTCCAGTCCAGTCCAGTGCTCATTTTTAAGCTCTGGAGAATGATAAAGCAATATTACCTTATCTGTACAATCACTTCTTATTTCTTCTGCTCAGTAAAGAAAAATTCTGTGTTGCTGGGTTTGGGTTTTATGTGGGGGAGAGAGGTGTGTGCTGATTTTTTTATGGGAAAGGGTGGGTGAGTGATGAAAAATACTTTGATTTATCAGTTGGATATTATTTTAATGTCAGAAGCATTAATATTGCTAAGATTTGACAGTTGTGTTTTGTAGTATTTCCAAATCACGTAAGCCTTACCCATTACATGCATTACAAAAAAAAAAGTTGTAATATGACCATTTGGAAATGCCAGTGTCTAATTGCCAACTGTCCATCTGAAAATTATAACCCTGTCCCAATACCCTTTATAGACAGGAATAACATAGGGAAGCTGTTATATCCATTTTAGTAACTGCACAGATCCTAATAATGTACATTCTCACTGTACCTATTAAGGATGCACTTATTTATAAATACTAACTAAAGAAAACTAGATACCATGTTTTTATTTCTAGAATAAAAGAGATTCTGAAACCTCACAGTTGGCTTCTCTGGAATTAGGATGTTTAACTATTTTACTGCAGCAGTAGCTCTTCTTGGCATTAACCCCCTCTATGTGTTTATATACCAAAGTAGCTGTGAAAACTTGAGTTCTATACATATCTCTCTAAACCCAAGTAGTACTTCCTAGGGAAACCAAAACCTAAAAACTATACTCTTTTAGTTTGTCTGCTTAAATATAGAATTAACAGTGTAACATGAGGTGGTCCTTTTTGAAAACTTGGACTCTCTCACTCCTCCTCTCTGAGTTCTGACTCCTTTGGTCACTGACAACCAAGTCATGAACTCTCTCCCAGAAAGGGATTAAACTCTGTCTTACAACTAGCTAAGCTGTTTTGTCCCCTGCTGGACAGGCTGCTCACAATTTCCCACTTGTATAGTTGAGCACTTTCTCACCAGCTTCAGGTCATTTGTGGCCACTTTATCTCCATCTGCTCCTGTGCCAGGGCTACCCTCCTGCTTCAGCAGCTGCTCTGCTGTCGCCTGCCTGATGTATCTACAGACAGCAACGATGTCCCCTCTCTCAGCTCACTTTTCCTGGGCTTAACAAGCCAAACTTTATATTCCCCTCTCAATAAGTAAGTTCTCCCCATTGTTTTCCAGATCCAGTCTGTGTTCCTTCAAAACTGGTTGCCCAGAGAAGTGACGACACCCCTTTCCTAGAAGTGTTTAAGGACAGGCTGGATGGGGCTTGGAGCAACCTGGTGTAGGGGAAGGTAAACTGCTCACGGTGGAGGGTTGGAATGAGGTGAACTTTAGGGTACCTTCCAACCAAAAAAATTCTATGATTCAATGGTTCTTAAACACAAGTGATCACAACAGTATGATGATTTCAGACTAGGTTTCTCCAGTGTTTTCAGATCATGAATGTGTGCCTATTTTCATTGAAGTATTTCATACCATCCCTCCCCAGACTGCATTTGCCTTGCCCATGGCTTCATCACATCACTCATTCCAGCCACTACGAGATTTAATAATTCTGAGTCCTTTTCCTCTGTCATTTCCAACTGATGAACTTATTTTATATAGCAGAAAATTTTATTAACCCCAATGTCTATTACTTTACAGCTCCCCTGCAAATTTAATAATGTTTTTGTTACTCAGTCTTCAACATTATCTATTATTGTTATGGACAGAAAAAGCCCACAACTTTCAGCCAGAAATGTCACTGGTTTCATCTACCTCTTACAGAGGAGCCACCACTAGAAATAACACAGAAAATCAAAACCATGGCCACAATTCAAGAACCGTGGCCTTTCCCTAAGTCACAACTGCTTGTAGGTACCTCATCACCTCCTCATCTCCAGCTGGCCATCTTACAATTTACTACAGATCTCCACTTCCTTTGGCTCAGAAAAATTTCTTACTGAATGTTGCATCTTGTGCTTTATCAAAATGCAGGTAAGATCTAATGTTTTGCCTTCAAATAGAAAGTCAAGCACTTTATCAAAGAAAGGTGTTCAGTAATATCTGACACAATGTCATTGCATTTTATCTGAGTTCCCCATTAACTTCTGTGACTTTAACTACTCTTCATTTTCTTTTTTGTACTCAAAAGACCTGCATATTGCTCAGAACAGACTCACAGTTATGCAGTAGGCCAGATCACTCTGTTGATTTGGCATCCCTGTTTTGAAAGATTTATTACCAATCCTTGCTCTTAGAGAAGCCACTTCATATTATCATGTCTTTCTGAAACCTGGAAAGGAGATTATGTTGATTCCTATGACTGCAGGGCATTTATGTAAGGCCTTTAGAGCCTGGCTTCCACCTTCATTATGATAATGGTAATTTCTATATATGAATTCCTGGGAGGCACTCTACCTCTGCCCTACCTTTTAAGTCCACGCCTTTATTTGAATTGTATCTGTGCAAGCTTTAATTTTGCAGAGAAGTGTATTTCTATGATGCAGTCAATACTAATGAATACATGTGCATTCTGAGGAAGGGTGAATTCCTAAGCTATGGGGACATGGGTGGAGTTCTCACAGAAATGGTTTGGTGTGAGCAGAGATGGCATAAGGCTTTTAAGATTTACCCTGAGAAACAGACCAACTGAAACACATCTGTAGGATTAACCTGGAAGGAAAAAAAAAATCAGTCTCCACGAGGCAAAAAAAAAAGCAGAAAAGTAACTGCCTCCATACCTCTGAGACAAGCATGAGAAGAAATGGAGATTCTTTGGCCAGTTTCTTTGAAGGAAGAAGAGACCCTTTTCTCAATCAAAGCTTGCATCTCTCAGAGATAGGAAGTAGCACAGGGCACCAGTCAGACCTCATCATGTAGGGAAGAAAAGCAGCACTGGCACTGCCTTCCCGTGGTCTCCCATTTTTCTCCCAGGAGAGAGAACAGAGACTGACAGCAGCCAGGGACGGGCAGCGTCTTGCTGGGTCACAAATACGACACTAATCTATACTTAAGCTGAGAACGTGAAACTAATCTATATGAGGAGGAGAAGTGTCAGCTTGGGCAGCTAAAATTGACAGTTCAAAAGAGCTTTTGAATGTGTGAAGTAAGGGAGATGGAGCAGCACTTCTGTAGCAAAAGGCGTGATGAGCCATTGCTGGGAAAGGAAGGCTGGAATGAGGAGCAGGAAACACCAACCCTTTATGGCAAGCAGAAGTTGTTTGAGATGTAGGAGGGCTCAGAGCTGCTATGCAAGCACTGCAAAGCGTGGTGGTGGCAGCAAGGGCACAGAGTGAGAAGAAAGAGTGAAGAAACAAAGGCAGAAAGTCAGGAAGCTGCTCCTTCTAAATAGGGCAATGTAGCCACAGTGGTCAGAGATGGAGTCTTTCTGAAGCAGAGCAGAAGTTGTTAAATAGAACAAATTCTCAAGGTGGTTTTATTATCCTGGCCTTTGAGATGAAGGGACAATCATGTCTATACCATAGGAAATCCAAGGTATTTTTCCCAATTTGCTGTCACAGTTTCATAAGTAAGAAACACACAAAAGGACAATTATATCTGTATTCCTCTCTACTATCCCAGCACACAACAGAGTAATGCCATTGTCCAGCAAATATCTCTTTAGGCTGCCTTAGACTGGATAGCAGGAATAATTTCTTCACTAAAATGGTGCCAGACATTGGAGTAGGCTGCTCAGGGAAGTGTAAGTGTTCAGAAAACATGTCTATGTGGTGCTTAGGGACAGGGGTCAGTAGTGGGTTGGCAGTGCTGAGCTGATGGTTGGATTCAAATGATCTAAGAGGTCTTTTCAACCTTAGAGATTCCATGATTCTTTCCAAAGCATGGCTGGCCAGAGGACAGAATTGCCTCGATTCTGAACTAAGCTGCACTATCTCTCTCCCACTACAAATCCACCCTCTACTTTGAAGCCAGAAAAAAACCCCAAAACGAACCCAGCTAACCAATTATGGTTAAGTAGTACTGGGGATGGCTGATTAAAAAAATATGCTTTTTGAAAACAATCATGGTACAAATAGCCAGTGTGAGAGTGCAGTTTTAGTTCACTCTTTTTGCTGTTTTCCCTTTTCATTTGTCACACTTGCACTTCAAATTAGGTTGTTACTTCTTTAGAATAAGGCTTATAGCTGCATGGCACAATGATCTAAATGGTGAACCTTCTAAAATAATATGTATTAATATGTACTCAGGGCACCAAACAGGTACTTGTTCAACATAAAGATGTCAGGAAAAGATTCTGCAATATCTCTTACTATATCATGTCTTGATCTACATAATTTCTTTAAATCCCCTCAGCATCACCCTGGGTTTATATTGTTACAAAGCAAAAAGCACCTCAAAGCCCCCATATGTGCCAGTTGAATGATAACTGTTGCTAAATAATTTACTGCAAACAACAAAAGCTAAAGAGTTATCTGAAGATGCCACAGGAGCATTCTGTGCACCTTCACCATCCCAATTTCAGTGCCAAAAGATCTTGTTTGATTTTTATCCAAAAGCCAAAGGCAAAACCCTGTCACTGACAAATGCAAAAAAATGCTGATTTCAGGAAACAAAGCCATTGTAATGATGATAGCATTCAGCTTTGGTCTACTGGCAGCAGACATGTCACTTTTATGCAACTTCATATAGAATACACTAATAAAACATGATAAAAGTCTGCTCTAGTTATTCTGGCACGCAGCTGATGATAATGTGTAGCAGAAAGTTTATTTTTAAAAGTCAGCACTTTAATTTTCCTAGGAATTTTAATCTCCATTTAAAGTACATCTTTAGAAAAATGTTTGATTAGTAAGACTATGTGTTCTATGATGTCGTTAGGGTTGAGGTTCTAAAATATATTATTTCCAGTCAAATTAAAACTTCCTGAACATTATCAAGTATATTATAATCTATTTTTGAAAGCAGTAGCCTGTGAAAAATCAGTTTACACTGAAGTAACACCATTAAGGGGAAACTTTGTGTTTGAATAAAGTTTAGTGAGCCCTGCCTGACTCAGTATATGAGCACCAATACATCCCAAACTTCTTCAAAGAAAAAAATCAGAAGTTGTAACTTACATCATTTTCTGCAGTGAATGAAACAGGGCTGATAATCTGACAAGAAAAGCTCTTCCTATAGAGTTTGGAGCTCTAGCTAGATCCCAAAAATAAAGATATTCAAGACATATAGGACAATGGCATACTTTGATGGTGAGACTGACTGCGTGTGTTTCTGTTCCCCTGATGCTCCTTTTTATTTCAGAGATTACATTTAAAGGCTATTCTTATTCCCTGAGAATCACACCTCTCACATTAGCATATCCACAGGAGGGGGACAAAAAAAAGGTAGTAAGATCCAGTACTTTGGGGACCACTAACTGGCAGAATTCTCTAGCTGGCAGAATACTGGCAACCAAAAGTAGATCAAGCACACTACATCTTACATAAAAGAGCCCACATGCCTCCTCACACTAAAATAACAGCTCTGCTATACCAAGAGTTGTGTTCATCATTGTCTTTCAGCAAAGCCATGACTGCATAAGCAAGAGGAGCATGGGGTGCTTTAACTGATTTATAGGGACTAAATTTTTTTTTTTTGGTGACAGCAATAGAGAAAACTTTCTTCTAATGCATCTAGGCAACTGCTTTAAACAAATAAATAGCTCACCAAAGCCTTTAGATCACCTCAAATACCAACTCTGTCCTGACACCAGTAATGGAACAAGCTGCTGAGTTCTCAAAGGCAAGCAGGTGTTTGTGATCAATATAATACAGCCCTCAATATTCTTCATTCACTCTGTGTTGTTGGTTCTTTTCCCAGATCTTCTCCAATTTCCCAGAAAAGTTGTGCTTTTTCTGTCCCACTCACATTCACACTCTTAGCATTCAGAAGGCAGAAGATGCACAGCATATGCTGATACTTGCAAATACCAGCACTGAAAGCAGTGTACAGCAGTGCATAGCTCTGAAAAGAGGCTGCAATGAATCATTCCAGCATGCTGATTAGCATTTTTACTACTTTAAAATTTCAACTTTCATTTTTTACTGCATCTTAATGCACTGCTTTTTCCCTTTTTGGCTGACTGCAACTCACTGTAACTGAAGAATTCTTCTTCTGCCTTATCTCTCTCTGACTGTAAAGTACTTTACAATGTTCTGCATGGGGAGCAGCATATATAAAAATAAATGGTATGCTAAATATGTTTAGAAGGTAATGTGATAGCAAATCAAGAAACAGGAAGGTTTAAACCTCCCTTGCAGCTCAGAAGACAAACAGCTTAGCAGAGATGAGGGGTATCAGCTTTACTTCAATATTCTATTTCTCCTGTAGAATAAATATTTATATTACATGTGCAGATACTATGTATTATAACAATAAATAGTGTTTCATGCCACTCCAAAATACCAAAAAAGATAAAAGGCTGGACAGGCAGCTGAATCTGGATCCTCCATACAAAGCTACTTCATTTGATTTCAGCTCTTACTGCCATCAAACATCTAAAGGAACAGTGCAAGCCTGAAATTACATTAAGCAATGTGCTCTATCACATGTTCAAAAGAGTCAGCAAGGGATTCAAGCACATCCTAGAAATTTTGTACATGCTTTAGTACTTTGCTGGGTGGAGGACATACTTGTGGAGCAAGGCCACTGAAAACACTGACTTTCCAATAGTTATTTTCCCAGAGTATGATGAGTATTCACTGAAGCAAAGTGCTCTCCCCACACTGCCCCAGTCTTTCCCAAAGTCAAACAATGAAGAAAAAGTCTCCATCTCGCAGAAAAAACCTTCTAGAGAGCATAATATGTATTGCACAGGGTTAGAAAGTGTTTGTTTATCTGTACACACACTATTTAGCATACTGATTAAATTAAGAAATAAGAGAATTAACTTTTAACCAGGTCTTCTAAAGTTAAAAATAGCTATTACACTGTGCTACACACTTCACTACTCAAGAACACTGAGGAGGAAGCATATAACTGTAAATAACATCCTGTGTTTAATAGGGAAACTGTAAGAGAGCGGTATATCAAAAACCTGCTATTTACTTGACACAACTTGCACAGTAAGCTCATTTTTGTTGCAAGTAAATCACCTCAATATAAACAAGGACTTCAGAAAAACAAGCAAGAATTCATAGTCTAACTCAGGAGAATCATAAATCTAAATGTTTCCATAAAAAAAAAAAAAAAAAAAAAAGACACCATTCCACTGCTTGCATCCAATTTTGAGCATCCCAGGCATTCCCCTTGTTCACCTGCATCATCCATCACAGCACTGCTCAGTGAGATGCCAGAGCTGAAGACTCCTCAAATGGTCCCAACTGGACAGAGGGGTAAAGCTTTTATGGGGTTCCCAGAATGGCTGTTCTCATGACAAGCTTGAAAGAAAATAAAGCCTTAAGGGTCGTCCCTTTCCCATTTTCCTCCTCTGAGACATTCAGCTTGGCTGAAGGAGACAGAGCTCAGCAGCAGGTGTCAAAGAGTGGGGAAAGTGAGCACTCTGTGTGTGACTCCTGGGAAAGAAGGATCAGGGCACTGGACCCCAGGTAAAGAATCTTCACTCAGGCCCTTGCTCTCCATTTGAACATCCTGCAGAGCTGGAAATATCACCAAACTCATTTGCAAAATTGCTGTGGGTGAAGAATCTGAGATAAGCATAGGCCATAAACCTGAAATGTCATCAGTTCTCAACAGCATCTCACTGGACCTTGCAATGCTCACAGTAAATTATTTTTAGCTAACTAAGAGCAAATCCTCCAAGTTATGATACCATCTTCATGACACTATCCAGTAGGCTACTCCACTGCAATGGCTTTTAGATTAAATTGTATTGATAAGACATGGAATTGTTAATAGGATCACAAAATGAATTTATATTCTGAATAGCTGAAACTACAGAAGCAGAAAACTCTAAGTCTACATTATATAGTTTTACTTATCTTTCTACAGTTGGAAATGTTATTCACAGCAATTCAACCAACATTCTTACAGAGTAGGAAATCAGTAGTGATGGAAAACACACTCTGCAAATACTCATTTCACAATACATTTCTGAACATCTATTTTGTGCTCATTACCCACAAAAATCCAAAGCACATGGGTTTACTCACTGTGCTGCTCATCAACAGCACATTTTGATCATAGATAAAGAAACATTCAGACGAATATTATCTACAGTATGTTCACGTGCTGTCTTTCTGATTCATGCTGAGATGGCTGTTCATTCAACCCTAATTAGCACTCCACAAATTATGAATGGCAAATATTTCCAGTGAACAATTTCATGTACTCTGACGACTGAGAAATAAACACAGAAGAAGTTTTTTAGGACTTTTCATATTTAAGAAATTCATCACTTTATTATGGGGGAAAAAAGGATCCTCTGCTATTTACCAGCTGGGCAATAAGTTCTGGCTATGTTAACAAGCACAGAAACAAAGAATAAGCAACAAGAGGAAGAGAATTCTGTTTGTCTGCCTAGGTTTGTGGCTGTACCTCCCTTTGCCTTACCATCATTTGTTGGGTGCCAAAGGAAAGCACACCAGAGGAGTTAAGACTTGGAGCTGAAGGTTTTGCATTGTCTAAGGAATCAGGAAACTACAGAAGAGCATCTCCCATGCACAACAACTCCATAAACAACCACCACTCCCCAGACTAGCTGGCTGACAGGATTAGCACTAGTTTTCTCCTTAAATTGTATCAGCACTTGTCTCCTCTTGCCATTAGTAGTCCTGAAGTAGAATTTCAAAGAAAGAAACTTGAAGATTAAGAAATTTGTGTGAGGACTGTTCTTTCAATACTGAGTTAACTGATATGTAACTAAATGTCCAGTTCAGGACTGGAGCATGAACAGCTTCAGGGAGGCATTTGATCATTTAGTAAACAAACCAACCCCAACATATTGACTAAACCAGAATAAAATTCCATTTACTTATGTAAGTGCACATATCTCCTGTGCAGCTCCTGTTGAGACTGGAGCATCTATTACTGTGAAGGGCTGCTTGTGAGAATAAACAAATATTTGTAGCCAGATGCTCTTGCCACTACTTGATATTCCCTGAGTAAAATCCCCTACAAATTGAATAAGAGAGAGCAGGAGACCCTCAGTCACACTACATGTGGAGGGTGTATTTCCTGATGCTTCCATAAACTCACATCTAGCTTCCCTATGCCAAAACTCCATGATTGCCCTGGCACATACACAAGTAAATACTTAATATTCAGTTTACATCAAAGAAGCTTCATTAACGGCACCGATCAGCAACAAATAAATTTCATGCTGACAGCAAAGTACAAATGTATATCAATCTCTTGAGTTTTGGAGGCAGCATTGGGCCACAACAAAAGACTCAATGATAATCTTAAATCTAGTACAGCACATCTAGTACTTTCATGAAAGTTAATTGTCTTATTATGCCAGTCCAACAAAAACAAATCAGAGACATTACCCAAAGAAATGACTAGTAGACTCTGGCAGAAAAGAACAAGCAGGTGGGGGAGAACACTTTGCATTTACCCTATTATTTCCTCTTCTGTTTTTTATCTTTTTTTATTTTCTCCTTGTCTAAGCACCTAGCACTGATCACTCAGAAAAACAGAATGGGGCCAGCCTGACATTTTCACATTGTTAGATCGTGTTTTTACAAGAATGGTGTTCCTGTTCTCTGCTTCTGGGTTCCTTTTACACTGGGACTTCAGTTTCCTTTAGAACCACCAGAAGAGGAAAAAAAAACTCTTTCCTTTTCAATATAAGCTACAAGATTCCTATGTGATTCTTACAGCATACCAGGATCTGAAGCTTTAAGGTGAGCAAACAATGCAAAAATTCAAAATAAAATCACATTACCAAACCCCCAAAATTATCAGAAGAAATAATTGTAGTATTTTTCATGAGAAATCAAAGCAATTTGATATATATTTTCTCTGTGTGCATACTGGGTAACACTCATTCCTGTGAAGAGGGACAGCATAAAACCTGTGAACTACTTCAATCTCATTTAAGACTTTAAATTAGGACTTAATGCATGTGATGCATACGCCTTCAACTGGCCACTAGCATGCAGCTGAATTTATCCACGATGGGTATCGATCTCATCACAACTGGTGCTGCTCTGACATTAGGTGTAAATTCATGCACAGTTCATTTTAGATTAGCAAAAGTGATTCTACACCTACCAGGCATTAACAAGACAAAGGAAAATTCCATTAAAATATGAAGCCAGTTTTTCAAACCCTTTTGCATATAGTGAAAACAAATTACTCTGAACTATATTAGCTTCATCGTATGATTCTTTAAAAATACTTGTCTATTAGCACATGCCAAGGCTATAAATCCAGAATTACATATTTCCCATTGATAAGCTTTCAAAAACTAAGCAGGTATTTCATAACAGAAAGACTTTGTTGCCACAACTAACATTGATGAATGATAGTGGTATCAAAGAGAATAGCTTGAGACCCTGTGCACATATTAGAGATCTGTTCAGGGTTAAGAGCAGAAAAAGTCCTGTTTTTATCAGGAAGTAACACCATGTGAAAGCAATGCAGGCATTCTGATGGCCTTCCCATGGTCTTGAATAGAGCTTTGAATCTACTTTGCACAAGAATGTGTGACCTGAACCCCTGCACTGTGCAACATGACTGATGAAGGAGAGGATCCTCCTTCGAAGCTGGGCTTTCAAAAACTCACGGGGACCACAATTTACTGAAAATTTAAAGGTGGCCTTTGGAAACTGCCAACCAAGTGCACAGCAGTGGGGAAGGCAAAGGGAAGATAGTGACATGTTAACAGTGTGATATATACAGAGGCCAGTTAGAAGCTGCAAATCCAGTACCAGAGGAGAGCTGGGAAGAGCCAGATGCTGCTTCTGGCAGAATGTCTAGGAATCATTGCACCAACAGCCAGCAGAAGAGCACTGCATGTCAGGAGACAGGGAGGGGAGCTGCACTTCCCCACATCAAACACCCTGATTCTGCTTCCAGAAAGATTAATTAAGGAAAGGCCAATATTTGGAGAAAGAGAAAGATAAGCAGAGAAAATTATGATATCAGATTCACCAGAAAGACACTGTAAACAATGCTGCAGGGACTGCTCAGGTCAATGAATACCAGCTTGGACAGGGCTTGCATGGGCCCCATCCAACACTGGCCAGGCTTGGGCATGGCCCTGAGCAAACTGGTCCAGTGGAAGATGTCCCTGCCCATGGCAGAGGGGTTGGAATGAGATGATGTTTAACCTCCCTTCAACCCCAAACATTCTACAATTCTGTGATGCTCTCCCCAGTACACCTCGTGGTAACCAACCCTACCTGAGCATGAAGATTGGTTTCATAACACCAGGTAACCAGAGATCCTGAAGCAACTCAGTTTTTTGCCACTGAATTTGGATTCAGCAAAGGAACAGCCATGAGGGGCATGGAGGAGACTCACACGTTATGGGGACACAGAGAGAAGTGCCCTTCTGTTACTCAGAAACCTTTCTATAAATAGACACACCCTAATTAGAAATTAGCTCCTGATTAGAAACAGCTGATCATTTTCTTTGTGGGCCAGGGTGATGTTTTCATTGCCACTTTTATTTTCTTGTTTGTGATGGGTAAGAGGAGGGCCAGAAACATTGCTGATCCTCTTCAGTAACAGTGGGTGGGCAGGAAAAGGTACTGTGGTGCTGTTGCTTTCTGGTGCAGCTCTGCCTGTTGACTCTGCAGGGGACTGAGGATGGCAAGATGTTGAAATGTAAATTGCAATTATTCTGGAAAGAATGGGGGCATTTTAGAAGTTTTTTTCTGGCTAAGGCTAAGAATTTCTGGGTTTTTCCATGCAAGAATCTGACCAATTTTGCAGTCTGGGGAAGGGCACAAGTAGGAACACTTGTATCTCCTCTTTCTCTGTGACACAGTTTGTAGTTGACTCTTCTTAGTGGCAAGAAACATTTGGCTGGAAGTCTACCTGGGAGGAAAGAAGTGATTATCAGTTAGAGCTTTCTGTACCATCCCTTAAAAACAGCATTTTGGTAGAAGAAGAAGAAAAAACCCCAAACAAACCACAACATCCAGGGTGTGTTTCAAGCCTCTAGCATCCAATTTAGTGGTGTGCATTTTCTTGTAATGCCATTACTTAAATTCTGTTCAAGATCTGTAATAGCTTAGAGGTAGAAAGGGAAAAGGAACTTGATAGCAAAGTAAAAGATCTTCTCTGAAAATGTCCAGATAAAAGCAAAACAGAGTGAAACAACCGTTGATGAAGGCAGGAATGCAGCTATCCAAACACAAAGCAAATCCACTATCAAAAAAAAAAATCTACTGAAGATGATAGAATAGAGTAGGACACCTTCAAGAAACAATTCCTAGATGTGGAAGGGAGGGTAAAACTTAGACGACAAGGCTTATACAAAAATCTATCATCTCATGGGTATTCAGGTCCACAATAACATACAGCTTTGCTATAAAACCTCAGGAAAAAAAAGGAACACTTTCTGAGAGATTGTTTACAGCAAAACACTGGACACAGGAACTCTTAGTGTAGCTATTGAACTTACAGAGTGCTAAGATGAGCTGTAGGTTATGGAGCTCCCAAGGCAGCTTCCAAAATTTCACTTCTACTGGTACTGTTTAAGATTGTGAACAATTATCTAACAAAGCCTTCATTAAAAAATAACTTTGTATTCTATTTTGTATGTTAACATTTTTGAACTGTGTTAATTCTAGAGAATCATTTGCTCTGTGCAAATCTTTATGACACTGACATTGCAAATTAATCAAATCCTTCCTTCTATGCCAAACCCATAGAAACTATCAGTTTGGAAGCACCGATAGTATACAAAGACATAATGCAAATATTTGACAAACACATGTCTCAAAGTTAGGAGAACATTTACAAAGACTTGCAAAGCATTTTTTTTTTCACTTTAGTGCAGCTAGTGGGGTACAAATAGCTCAGTCATGAATTTCCATCATTCCCTCTGACAGTAACTCCTAAAATAGAGTCAATCCACATCTAATGTAAAACATGATGGAAATTGTAGAAAGTTTATAAAATGTTTATCCATCTATGCACACACATTTTTCTCTCCCCAGTGAAACCCATTCAGCAGATGGCTTCATCTGTGCTTTAAGAAGCACTGAAGAATGATGGATTTCAGTACAAAATTAGAGACGAAAGAGTTAAACAGATGTAAAAGGCTGTCTGCTTTTGCCTGCCTAAAGGGCTTGATCCTGCTGAGAAAAAGAGGCAAGTGCTCCAGGGATTCATTAAGGCAACAGATTTATTCTCCCAAGCTGCTGTGCATGTGGCTAGCAATCCTCAGGTCAATTCTCTGAGCAACACAACTTAGGAAATATACCTTTTTATTGTCTTTCTTCTTAAAGCTCAGGAAGAAGAGGAGCTTGGATGACAGTCTAGGAGCTTACAACAGAGAACTAAACAGTTTATCAGGACTACATTAGATGATCAACAGGAGTCTCATGTAGCTGATTTGCAGCTTAATATTTACCTTGTACCACTGATCTACAGGCAGATAGATATTAAGTGGACTGTGAGCATCCCATGAAATTCTTTCATCTTTCAATGTGCTTCTGGTACATCTGCCAAAAGTCATTATTTTCCAGCATCCTGGACAGCTGCAGCACCAAATGATAAATGCTTTCTCAATGAAGAGAACATAATTTGATTGGATTTCTCCTTAAGCTCAAGCCTCGCTAATAATAGATATATTGATTAAAATTCCTGCATTGGAAACAAAGGAAAAATAAATTAAGTGCTTCACTGTGAGAATTTATATATGTGGGAATCCCTACTTCTATACACAGCACAAGTGAATTTGGTGAGACTTGGTTAAAAAAATGGACTGCATCAATAGATTGATGCCTCTTCAATTCAGGAAACCATAAATCAAGAAACCTGGAAGAGACAGAACATGATGGCAGTACATTGTAGTTGGTTAAAAGGTATATCAGCTGTCAAATATTTAGCATGTATTCTGCTGAAGAGACACCTTTTAAAATAAGAAGGTTTTTAGATACAGCTCAGTGAGCTGTTCTACTCTATAAGTCACATAATTTGTTTTGTTTGCATCAAATCTCCAGTTGCATTTCCCCATTATGCACAAGAAGATAGGATATGCTGCTTCAGAGAGTCTTAAGTAGTAAAACAGAACATATTTGAATGTGTTGCTTCATATAAACAATCTTGATTGTTCCAGTAGTGGAAATGGGCTGTAGGTAATCTCACACAAACCTGACATAACAGATTTACATCAAAATTCCTCTGAGAGCATCCATGATCCAGTCACATCCATTAGTCCAAACCTATCTGCTAGTGGAAGCAGGTAAAACCAGTAAGAACAGGGCAATAGTACCAGCCCTGTGCCACCCCACAGCACTCAGCCATCAGCTATGGACAAAAGCCACAACGACAGCCAAATAGCCCCAACTGGGCAATGTGCACTGGGCAGCACAAATCCTGCTCTGAAAGAGAAAACCATTTTAGCAAAAGCACTTATTAAACCCCAACATCAGTTCAAAGATTTGGAAAAACATACCTTTAGAGCACCACAAAATGATAGCTTCTAGCTTGTCCTTAATAGAAGGCCTGAACTTCTGACTGATGGTTTTCTAATATCAGGTCTTAAATGTCACTGATCCCACAGCAAAGCACGGATGTGCTGTGGCATCAGTTCAGATCTGTATGGGTATGTACCAGGCCTCACACTGGTTTAGTTTTCATTACCCAAAATGTCATTTTGAAGGGTTCCCCATTTAATATATAAATGCCAGGTGCCAAAGAGATGATCAGTGACCTTCTAAAATCACAGTGCTGTAATTTTGCTTGAGGGCACGTTGATTTTTTCTCCTGGGCATGGTGCCCACAAACCAGCCAAAAACATCATAGCACCATCACAGGATGATATTGGTGGAAGCAACCTCAGAGTGGAAGTGACAGAAGCCATATGGCAAGAGTTACTCTGAGGCACAGTCTCGTCAGCTCAGGAGTGTTTGTATTTCCATGAGGGGGTAATCTGAGTCCAACTGAAGTAAAACAACTATCAGAAGTACCTCACTGTCTAGGAGCTTCAGTTACCTTTCCAGAGATCACTTAGTCATCCAGCTCTCATGGAAAGCTTTTGAGATTTCTCACTGAATGTTCATGAGACTTTGGCTCCAGGCATGTGAGTAATGCTTGGCACAAGACTTAAAAATCTGAGTAACATCAGCATATGTAAAATACTTACCTGTACGCCCCACATACATTCTGAACTTAGAGACTTAATGGCAAAGTTTCAGAACATCTGGTAATAAATCCAAATTTTAGCCAGTTTTATTAGGCCTCTGAATCACTCTATTTTTATAGATGTTACTCCTTGTATCCTGGAAGATGATGACAGTATTATAAAAGCATCTGAAACTGATAAGAGAATGAACATAGAGTAAAATCAATATAAGCATACTNTTTTTGAACTCTGATTCTGCTTTTGATTAGGAAAACTCATTAAGGAAGATAAAATTAATTAGATGAAATTCGTAAACCCTATTCAAGAACAGCCCCGGATACCTAAATATGTCTCTTTTAAGAATTAAAAGGAAAAAACTTACAAGATTATAAAAAGAAGAAGATTCAAATTGTATAATCTGAGAGATGAAATGCTAAATTAGCTGCCCTGAGTAGGGCCAGGTCTTCATGTGTGATAAAGTTTCCAAACTGCACTGACAGGAGCTGGGAAGCAGCACAGATACTGGAATCCCATTTCAGTGGTGACAAACTATCTTAATTTTTGTTTTGTCTCCATATATTTTTCAAAACTATTATTTCATATATTTTATTGACCATATATTCATACGCTTTTATTCTGTTTCTTTCATAATTTTAATTCCACACTTAAAGTAAATTTCTTCCACTATTTGATTAACTTATTTTTCTATTACAAGAAGTAGATTGGGTACATCTAAATTGAAATAGCCTCCCTGTCATTATCTCTCAGAGATCTCTGATGATCCTCAAAGACACATATCCAATATAATGTTTTTTCATGGTAGGGCTTGGTTTCTAAGTTTGATTTTAAACTGACGTCTCCTGTAAGTATTTTCTGTGTCACTTCTAAAAGAATCAGTATGTGAATTAAATAACAAATTTTCCTGGACAAATAATTATCAGTTTGTTGCAGCATCCTTCCACAATAATGACAGTACAGGAGGATTTAATTTAGGATTTCATCAGAAGGGAGATTGCATTTAGGTTATTTACTACCTAGACATTTGTTAAAGCTTTTATAATGCACGTGTTACTGCTGAAAAATGTTGAAGGTATCATTTCCTACAGCAAAAAATAATTAGAATTATACTGAATCAATACACTAATTCATAACTTTGCACTAAACAATTCAGTTTGTTCCCCAGAATTAACTTTAATTCCAGAAAGATTTTGCATTGCTTAGACCAGAAAACAAAGTTTTGAGATAAACAAGTACCCAATATACACTCCCCAGATATGTTTACCCATAAGTAATTAAGGAGCTCTTTATGAAATAAAATTTCAATTCCAAAATTAAGAGAATACTCTTGATGAACACATTTCCCCTCACTTGCTGACCCTGTACTCCTACTGAATTATATTAATAATATACCACTTTCAAAAAAGCCAAAATTATTAATACATTCCTCATAATATCCTAGTCCTGGAAGCTGGAGATAGTATAATTAATGTCCCTGATAAATGTCAGAAAGCTGCTGCTTTGTTTCTTTACTTCTGTGGAGGGAGAGGAGAGGAGAGGAGAGGAGAGGAGAGGAGAGGAGAGGAGAGGAGAGGAAGGTGTAGAAAAACACAGAAGAAAAGCCATTGAACCTTTTAATATGTACTTATTTTCTTCCTTTTTAAATGTTTGCACAGAAGACCAGCCTCTGAAGCACTGGAAATAACTGGATGTCTTCACTCTTCACCAAACAAGAAACGAGCGCCCAGTCTTGCAGTGCTGTCCCCGTACGCAAAGAGAACCCTTGTGGAAGAGAGAAAGAGCCTAAAAATTCCCGGTTGAGCTCCGTGTTGATGAGGAAGAACAGAAGCAGAGGCTGATGCATCTTTCCCAGCAGCTGCCAGTCACTGGCTGGCCACAAGCACACACAGCAGGGCTCATTGCTCCGTTTGCTCCCCACCTGCCACATTCTGCACCTGCTGGCCACGACAAGGGACGCGCTGGCAGAGCTGCCTTACACCGGCTGCCGACTGCCAGTTCTATTGTGCTTATCACTGCAATCAGAAACAATACTGTTATAGATGGGTCAAAATTCATGAGAAATTAAAACACTACAAATGTAATAAGTTGTTTATGTGAGATCTAAAATGTAAACTACATCCTGCAAATTGTATATATGTTTAAATTGTGTTCAGAGTACACCTTGGCAAGTCTCATGACATCTTGCTCAAGGAAGGTACTAATTAACATAAGAAGTGCAGGCAAGCCCAAGAGATGACCTCAGACCCAGGATTTCACCGTACCCAACAAAGATCCTTCTCCATCTGAAAGAAGCAAGAGATAGGATCGGCTGCTCCTTGGACATGGTTGATGAATGGACTTATCACTCGAGATACCTCATTGTCATCATACAAGGATTTCATCGTATACTGAGATGAGTTACTGAAAGCCATCAATCTGATTACAAAGAGAGAGTCCCTGGACACATCAACATCTAAATGTACCACTGAGCACTGGACCTGAGTATCATCAAGAATGAAAAGGACAATGGATTTCATAGCCAAGAGCAAGAAAAACAGTATAAAAACTGGACTCAAACACCTCAAAGGTGTGCACGTACCTCTCTGAACTGCTGGTGATCAGAGCTGTGTATGTGACACCCAGAGTCAAGAACCTGGGCTTGGCCCTGCTTTCTTATATAGTGGCTGATTTTGATTGTCAATTTTATTACAATAAATTTTATTTATTTTTATATTAATAATTTGGCTTGCGCAAATTATTAACTCGACTAAATTGACATTTCATTTATAACAATACCTTGTGTTCTCCCAGTCCCATTCTAAAGATACAAATTGCTATTAGCATTCTAAATTCCAGATAATTGCTTTTGATCTAATTTTCTAGTGCTGCCTTCTATTAAATATTATGTTTTTGCCATATGGTGCACATAGTGAATTGCAATTTTTTATTTTTTCCCCTTTACGCTGCAAAATTTGTAGGTGTTTTGGCAATAATCAGACCTAAAAATCTCAAAAACATCACCTAGAGGCTCAGCACAACAAAAAAAATGCATGTATCTGTGTGTTCATCTAAATTCATCAGAATTTTAGGCTTCTGACCCCCTCCCCAAAAGTCTTTATCCAATGTGAGTATCAGAGTTCCTTTGTGAACAAGCCTGTGACCTCTCTATTGACATATTCTCACTGAAATTACAGCTGCAATATAGCTAATCTATGTATACTCTATTCTAGCTGGATATCACTGATCTCAGAAAACACAGATGAAGACCTTCACAGGGTAAAACAAGCCACAGAAATAATGATATTTTAGGATTACTTATAGGATTTTGTTTGCCACTGACATTTCTCTAATCATTCAAACATATGTGTAGAATTGGTACTTGCAGACTAATCAGATAGCAAAAATATTAGCAAAGTCGTAAGACATAAACAAAAGACTTGGGTCAAGAATAAATTTCCACTTGGACCTTGAACTGCATTTTATATGTATGTTCAGGCACCTTCTGAACTTAAGCAGGTGGAACAAAATGTCCTATTTTAAGCCTGACTTGAACTCAAGCAAAATGACAAGAAATAAACCCAGCCAAAGCACAGAGCTAAACACCCTATTTTTTTCCATGTCACTTTCTGCATTGCTTTTGTTTTTAGCTGTGTGACTCGCCAGTAAATGAACAGCCAAGCATTTATTGTCATCAGATCTCTGAAGTGACAAGTCTTTAATAAGGCTGCCTTCTGCAATAAACCATTTTTGCAAGAAGAGATGAAAACTGTACCTCAAAACATATTCACTTGATTAGATTGATGCATATAACAGCACAATAAAATGGTGAGTCACAAAGGATCAAATAATTATCTTAATAATGTCCACTACAGTGATGAACTGAAACAGTTTGTACATTAGTATGTGTTAGTACCCTGTGATTGCATTAGGTTTTGCTGCCTAGAGGCACCTCGGGAGTGCACCAACAGCTCTGTAATCCACATCACTTTGTGGTTTGTAACCAAGAGTGCAGCAACTAGTATTTCACTTTCTTCCCCAATTTTTAATACAAACGTAATTTTTTTGTTTTACTAATTACCATTGAAAGTATGACAGAAGAAAGCAGGTAATCTATACCTTTCCTTGTGTAATATTTTTATAAGTATTCAAAATAATTTTTGTTTCTTTGTTTCCCAGTCTTTTCCAAATGGGAACCTAGAACTACATCACATCCTTTTTTTTTCTGTTGTCAAAAAAACCAAACGAAAACAACACCAAAAGTAATTCCTGGCAAATAAAGACCACATCTGGACTCAGCATTACTGAAACTTGGCAATGCCATGTTGTCCACTTTCTAAACTGCTCCTGACATGCAGTCGAAGCCAAATGTTAGGGTGGCCAAGGATCTGAAATAAGGAGAATACTATGAACATCCTACAGCAAAAGGCATTTCCCAGCTGAATGACTCTTCCAGCTCTGATAACAGCTGAATACAGGCAGCACAAAGATGATCAGTGCTTCCCATCCAAAACCACCCTTTAGCAAGTACAATAACATCAGAAGGTATTGTTCCCTCTCTTGGATATCTGTAGCACCAGAAGACCATTAGAGCACCTCTTTTACAAGGAAAGGCTGAAAGAATTGGGATTGTTCAGCCTGGAGAAGGCTCAGGGGTGACCTAACTGTGGCCTCCCAGTACCTGATGGGAGCTACAAGAAAGATGGAGTGGGATTATTCACTAGGGCCTGGGGTGACAGGACAAGGGAGGGATGGCTTCAAACTGAAAGAGAGTAAGTTTAGAATAGATACTAGGAAGAAATTCTTCCCTGTGAGGGTGGTGAGACACTGGAACAGGCTGCCTGGAGAAGCTGTGAATGCTTCATCTCTGGAAGTGTTGGAGGCCAGGGTGGATGGAGCTCTGAGCAACCTGGTCTAGTGGAAGGTGTGGCAGGGGAGTTGGAACAAGATGAGCTTTAACCTAAACCATTCCCTAATTAGCAGAGACAAACACTAGGTCCCCAGGATGAGGAATGAGGAAAGATATGCAAGAGGAACTGCTGGATTCACAGAGCCTCTTGGTGGGATTTTATGTTTGGCTGGTTTTTTGGGGTTGATGTTTGGTGAGTTTTCTGTTGTGGTTTTTTTTTAAGCTTTGTTGTTACTGTTTTTTTCAAATGAAGAAAAGCACTGCCATCCAAACCTACAAACTGGATACAGTCCTGCATACAGGTGCAGATGATGGTTATGGAGCACTCTGAAGAACCTGAGCTATCATGAAGGTATAAACAGGTTACACTGAAACCATTGACTGCATCCTTCAGTGGTCATTCAAGTGTGCCTGGTACAATTTTGGGTTTCCCAGTGTATCTCACTCTCCATCCAAAATGAACTGCTTTTTTTTACAGTCCTCAAATCAACCTCAATGTGTGGAAGACTCTGGTATCTACCAAGTCATTTAAGGTAGATTTAGCAATATTTTTATATATTTATCATAGCATCTTGTAGTCCATTGACACTGCAGAAAAACTAATTGGTATGTTTTGTTTAAAATAAACATATTTTCTTTGTCATGGTTTTATGACAATTTCCATCTTTGTTTTCATTTAAATGCTATTAAATGTGTTTGGTTTTGAACAGCCTTTGAGAAATGATTAGTGATAAAAACATTTGGATAATGGTTCATCTATTTTTGTTCACATTGACATAGCAGATATGCCATTCTAGGATGGATTCTGAAAGGGCAAGAGTCAGTGGTACACAATATCCATGACCCTCTAATCTTTTTGTTAATCATCCCTAATCAGCTGTTGCTTTACAAATCAAATTTCTTAGTCCTTTCAGGCATGCAGGGTGATGCTAATGTGTGGCAACAGAATGTTGATTATACACCCCTGGGTAGCACTAGCTGCCCCATTAGTGGCACCCTGCTGTCCAGACTCATGCATGGGCAACAAGGATTTGACAAGATGAAGAACAGCAAAATGCCTGTAATGTGAAATGCTTGTGATGCAAATAAGGGCAATACAGAAATAATTAGTGTGAGGCAAAGCATTTTTTAAAGCAGTAGTTGAGGTAAATGACTGTCTCTTTATTAATCACTAGATTAGACATTGGCATTTTCTACAGTATTTTTAATGCATCTGTTAAGCCTGTTTCTGGCAATGATGAACATAAAAGCAAAGTGCAAGAAACTGGGCATTCCAAGGCATCCAGAGCTAAAAATATCCATGAACAGCCTGAGCACAGTTTGAAAGATTAACTGTATTAAAATAATTTAATTGATACAGACAGTGCTACTCTTTTGGGATCCCTGGGTTTTCAGCTGTGGGAAGGATCAGGGCAGCACTGGCCTCACACTTAAAAAGCAGTTAGCAGGGGAAAGTTGGTATTTTTAGTGTCATCTTTTAAAACAGGATCTGGAAGCTTAAATATGAAGAGTTTCTATGTTTTTCAGTTGTAAAACCTTTCCATATCTGCACAGACTGCAAAGACCAAAATCCCCCACCATAAGCTTTCCTCTGAATTTCAAGTCCATCCACAAAACACCGTGGCAATTCTTTACTTCTGTATCCAATTGCTGTAAGTTCTAAAAAGTGCCAAATAAGAGTGCTGAAGGTTGAGAGTAGCCCATCATTACTTAAAAGTGAACACAGCACCATTTTTCTGACTTTATATATCTTGGCCTAAATTTCCTTAGGGTACAGAACTTGGCTGTGTGTTACTCTGGTATAATAAACAGTCAATAAATACTGGGGTCCAGCTTCTGAGCTGATGCAAATTGACTTAAATAGAGCTAAGCAGTCTGACACCAGCTGAGGAAACAGCTCTGTAGATCTAATTATACACACAGCAAAAAAAGCCAGTAAGAACTCTGAGTTCAGCCTATTTGACGCAATGAACTGTACAATAAAATGTTCTGTGGTCAAATGGCTCAATTCTTTTGAAGTACTCCCTTTCCATTTCCTGCAATATGCATACCTAAGAAGAAATTCCTTCTTACATCCCTGAACATTTGCAGATATCCACACCAGAGGCTGCTGTTTTGTGCTTAGTCCTCTCTACTCTGGAGAAAAAAAGCAAAATATCCAGCTGGGTGCTGTGACTGCAGATTAAGACTCTTTCAATGCATAATGTCCATCAGTACAACCAGAGTCTTGTCAGTCGTGATTGGGACCAAAGCCACGTTCTCCATTTCATTCTACAGGGGCCAGACTAGTACAAAGGCTGGGGAGCTCCCAAACATGGGAAAAGTAGTCTGGATTGGAATTGGTGACCTGAAGGTGAAGGGCTTGCTAAATCCTCTCCAGGGCTTCACTCTGCCTCTCTTCTCTAGTCCTCACTCTGAAAACAAAGATGCATTTATTTGAAGCTCTGTTCATTTTGGGAGGGGGGAAGGCAGTAATTAGCGTGCCTCAGTTACATAAAGGGTTCATTCCTTAAACTCCTTGTCAATTCATTACTCCAATTTTTGACAAAGATGCCTGGATTAAATCCATAAATAAATGGATTTATGTCGTTCAGTCACTCAGGTATTAAAACTCTCTGGAGACTCACTGCATTACCCTACAAGAGCTGATGTGCTATTCCCCCAGACAACATTTATTAAATTCATTATATCATTATTTTCTAAATCAAAATTCTCTACATATTTTACTAATTTGCCTCCTTGAATCAGTGTATACAGAGCCTGAGAACTATTAAGTTAAACAACTCCTCCTTGGTTATCTTAGTTTTATTTCTCCCTAGAAGCCTTCAAGCCATTCAAAGCAGTCCCTGACAGAATGTGCTGGAATACAACAATATATCAATTAATTACAGTCAACCAGCTGCTAATACTATTTCTCCAAAATGTCTTCATTATTAATGGAAAGCATTGTGGTGTGGCAATGTGCTCAAAAACTAACTGAAAAAGAAATTATGACCCAGTTATGTGAATAATTATATTGCATTTCCTAACATTTTCCTATCACATTAATTAGTACAGCTGTGGTTTTAAGTTCACAGAACCAATCTGACCTCTTTTAGCAAAAGCCCGCAGAGGCCACCCAGTCAGCAAAACCTTATACTTGTCATATATTTTCATTTGACAAAGTAAAATATACACCATCTATGGCTTTACAAGCATAGATACTTCTTTTAACTACTGAGTATTTCTTCCAAACCACTTTCTAGAGCATTTAGAAGAAAATAATCTGGAAGAAAATTAACAGCTCAAAATGACTATGTATGGAATTACTCACATGGGTGCTAATTAATCTAGCTTAAAACTGGGTCATGACAGCTCTGGAGACAATTATAAAACACAGAGCCTTTGCTGCCCGTGCATCACAAGGTCAAACACAGCGCAGGTGACACGTCTGAGGGGGCACAGCAGCCGCACTGGGGCTGCTTTGTGGCCAGCAATGTCTCAATCCAGGTCCCAAGTGACAATGTGTCACCATCCCAAAAAGTGCTCCAGGCACTGGCACAAATTGACACCCGTGCTGGAGCCTCCGCGGTGCTGCCACAGGCCAAAGGGAGGTTGTGACTGCTCTGTTCTTTTGCTCCCAGACGTTGTCATTTCAGATTGTGCTGACATCTCAACCCATGCACAGCCCAACACCCTCCAACCTCTTCCTCCTTGCATCCTGCTGGGCAATGTCACTACCCTGGGCAGTGAGAAAATTAACAAAATACCTTAGATATAGATTGTTTCCAGATATACACTCCATTTACCTTCAAATCTCATTATTTTTCTAAACAAATTTAAGTTTGAACACCAATGCAGCACATAATAAAAAATATACATCATTAAAACACAGGACTGCTACATTATAGTTCAGAGATAGTAAATGGTTTGATAGCATTTCATGTTCAATTTTGTTTTAAATAACAGCTGTCTGTGCTTCTTGCTGTCCCTGCAGGAAGAAAAATCAAAGCTAATGCAGGAAAAAATACTACTCTCATCCTCCTTTCCAAAAGCAATTCTATAACTATTCAGTCAATTCAAATCTAAAAATAGCTGGAAAAAAAATACTTGGAAAGAAAAAAGAATGCCTTCTTAATTGCGTATTAATTGCTATACACAATTGTAACTTTCTTTTTTTCACTAGCAAGTATCATAATTTGGGCCATTATAAGGCTCTGGAGAATTGTGCCAACAGAGAATGTGCATGTCAAATAATTGATTCAACCTGCCACTTCCCCACAGGGTCAATAAGGAGCAGCTGGACTTGAAATCCCTACCTAAAAACAACAGCTGCAGCACACAAGATAGACCTAGAGTCGAGGTACAGCCTTTGTTTTCCACCTCCTGGTCCAAAGCACTCAGCTAAATGCCCAGGCAATGGAACAGAATAAAAATAGACAAGTTCACCACTCATACAGGGGGCAGAACAGGGAGGGCTGAAAGGAAGAAACTGCAAATGGAAAGCAAGTACAGAGGAGGGGAGAGCAAAGAATACTGGAATCTGCCAGATCCCTGTAACAGCAGTCCATTTTTACTCCATGGGACTGCTTTGGATATCTTGAACATCCAAGATCAACTTTTTCTACCTCCACACCTCAGAAGACCCACTGGCTAACAGTGCACTTATAAGATCTATTGCAGTTCTCTCTTTCAACTAAGATATCTGGGAACTAAAAATCTGGATCAAACAGCTTCTTGGCTCATCATTTCTACAGCTCAGGTAATACTCTGGGTAAGAGACAACATCAGCCTTCCTTGCCCATGCTTAACCCCAGTCCAGACCAGAGGGAAAAACCATACAGAGTCTCTCTCCATGGCTATCCCCAGCTAGATGTCTGCCCATGATCTTAGCTCATTTGACAGCAGTAGGATCCCTTTTTCCCACATATACAGCATAGAAGGTGACCATAAATCACCAATAAAGACAAGTCACTCATCATTAAGGTGGAAATCCCAGTTCACTGGGCAATCTCACATTGAAGTAGTATTTATACGTGGTATTATAGATCTACAAAGAATTCTTTATATTCCTAATATCTGGGAAAAAGTTTACACTTGCTTATTTCCCTCTCAGCTTCTGCTATTTGGAGGATTACACAAGCTAGATTTCTTTTTGTAGTACTATGGCTATAAATTGCATGTCATGGGATTGTCCCTCAAAGACATCTCTGTCTCAAAGAGAGCATTGCAGAAACTGAAGGCACCACTCTCACACCACCACAAGGGCTAATAAATAAACCACTGTATTTTCTGCAAATGCTTGTGCTTTCAACATGGGAGCTATTTCAGGCTTTTCCTCTATCTCCTGTAACAAACACTAACACTGCCACCCTAGTAGGACTTGACAGTTCCTGTGGGTCCCTTCCAACTCAAGAGAATTCTGTGATTCCATGATTAGGGATCCTTATGCCCACCCTTCCTCGCTAGCAACTGTGATGCAAAAATTCCGTCACTGCAAAAATTCCATCTCTGGTAAAATTTAGGAAGGCTTTGAGGGCTGGTGTTAGTCTATAGAAGCTTACCCTTTGGATTTACACTCAGAGCATTGAATTACAAGTATCTTTGATAATTTGCAGTACAGCAATTTCTTAAACACAACTGAACCTTGGTAATAAGTGATTCAGGACTAACAGCATGCCAGGCATTTCCCAAACTTCCATGAAGACTCAGACCCCATCTGATGAGCATACACACATAAGCAACATGTAGTTATATTGTGATTTTATTCTCAAATCATATACCTCATAAAAATCACACTAGATCAAAAATGTCTAGGATATTCTACAAATCTAAGTATGCATAATAATGAGATTTTGCAGGTATGCTATATAACACTGCATCAAAGTTCATAGATTCCAACAAAAATGAAGGGCAGTGGTGCCTCAACTGTCTGAAGAGAAACATATTTGCTTTGTAAATATTAATGAACTTTATATGATGTCTGTGGGGAGAGATTTTAGCAGGGAACACAGTCAGCAGGACTAAAGCACTTCTTTGTATTGTTCCTTCTGAAACATTTTCCATCAGGAGGTTATCATCATACAGATCATATAATATTATGTGCAGTCCCAAAGGGAAATGTTTGTTTAAATGTCCACAGGGAAGAGGTTATCATCCAACAGGCATCAGGATTGAATTCAGGGGAGTCAAAGTGCTGTGTGATAAGTTTGTTTTGTATCAGGTTTGAGCACTCATTCCAGAACAAGAAGCAACAGTACAAGTTCAAAGACTCTGTTCCACACATGGAAAATACATTTGACATGCACTTTTTTTAAAAATGTGAAAGCAAAAACAATAAATGAAATTAATCATATAGACTGAATTTGTCTATAAAACAGTCCATCACTCTCAACTAAAGGATAAGACTATTGATATGCAAATAGAAGACTAAGGTTTTCTAACTTTTTGGATCACAAAGGCCAAAGGGGCTTTAAATGAAAGGTGAAATTTTGAGCAGAAGAGGCTGAAAATCACATATAAAACCCCCCAACCTGAAATTATGTAGCTGGATTGAGGTTTAAATGCACAGTGCCTTTTAAGTGTGTGGAAAAGCTGTATGGAAGAAACCAGAAAAGAATGCAGAATCTGATAAATCCCTTCCTCATATATCATCAAATCTAGGAAATTTAGAGATGGGTTCCTGAAAGGCCTTAGTTTCTTGCAAGGGGGAGAAATCAGAAAGCCTCCTATTCCCCTGGAGTTATTGTGCATTGATCATGAGGATGAAGATACAGCAGCTGGTTCTTAGCATTTCTTTTCAGCCCTAAGTACTAAAGAGCAGAAGTGTCCTACCAAGTGGCATCTTAGGCCTGACAGCAAAGACAAGACAACTGTACTGGCTCAGAGAAGTTCAACACAGAAAAGCATCCCAAGTTCACTTCTGGTAAGTGTTAATTTACTCCTGAATGAAAACGTGCTCCTGAGAGAGACATGGCAACACCGACCTTGTCATTTACAAGGCATAACCACAAGTCAAAGCTGTGCTCTGTGCTATGGAAACTTCCATCTCAACTGTAAACTTATATTGCTTTTAAAGCTACTTAATTCTGCTTTCACCCTGTATTTACCATCTAACTGCTGGTTGTTTTCCAATTATTTTACTAGCCCCAAAGTATATTCATCCTTTTCTTTTTTATGTAGGTAAAAAGAAAATAAGGCTTCAAGAAATAAATTCTGTTTAGATTTAGTAGCTGTAAACAGTCTATGATGGTAAAAGTTAATCTTCATTTTTTTATCTCACGAGAGATCAGGTTAGAAGTAAGGAAAAACCCTGAGTAAGTCTCTGTGTGGTGTTTGTTCAAAACCTCTTTCCATAAAGCATTGTTTACAATTTCTATGGAAGTGAAGAATTTCATAGCTCACCTAATTTATTTTCTATTTTTTCATTAATCCTAGATAAATGAAAGAATCCCATAATCTGTCCTGAAGTCTAAGTAGGAAGGTGATATGCACCCTTAAACTATGCTCACATTTGAATTTAAGCAATTTTTTCTGTATTAATTCTCAAGTATTTTATCTTGGAAGCCTGTTGCCATTGCGATGTTTCCACTGAGCCTCATTGTCAATGCTCTCCACATCCACAGTGCTCTTCTCATCTGCTCTGTCATTTCATATTTAATAGACAGACCTATTTTTCACCTTCCCAGGAATACAGGAGGATACAGAACCTGTGAAGTATGTGGCCAATATCATCTAACATATTAAATGTCAGAATCATGTATCTCAGACTGTATGTCAAGATGCTGAAGTCTAGCAGCAATAAACTCATTCTTTTCCTCACAGGGAATACACTCTGGCTAGAAGGATCCATGTGGGTTTCCTTCTGTATACATTTGATTGTGACCTACTGGGGATGGCTAATGTGGTCAGAAATGATGGGTGGAGTTGGCCAGATCTTAGACAGGAAAATGGAATAAAACCTAACAAAATACTCTGTTTACAGTTATCTCTGTCATACCAGTTTGGTTCTTCATAGGGTGATCCAATGTTTTCTTCAGTATGAGACTCACCTAATGTATTTTTTTTGTATTTTACTATGATTTCACCCTCACATTCCACACTGGAATTCTGTTTTGGGAAAAACTGTAGGCAAGAGAACTGAATTGAAACCAAATCAAAGTGGCAGCTTTCCAGAAGCAAAACAGCCATGTGAGTTTATTGGAAACAGAACACCCAAAGAAGCCATCAAACCCTCTGCAGGACGCCAGGGAAGTGCCAGCAAAACCAAGCACGTGCTCTTGGCTTGTGCAGAAGGGCTGCTGCCTGTGCCAGCAGAGTGCCATCTCTCTCCCTGGGGACTGTGGCTGGGCAGGCAGCCCGACCAGCAGCTGGTACCCATCCATCCCACCTGGTTTCTATCTGCTGGTGACTGCCAGCTGAACCCATCCCTGGTGGGCAGCTCCTCCTGTGAGTCTCCCAAAGCGCTGTCTCCACAACAGGAGCCCCTTTGCAAACCTCCACAGAGCAGACCGAGAGCCTTCTCTGCCATCTCCTTCCTCTTACCCCATCTCAGTGCAGCTCCTGCCGAGACCCAGCTGTAATCCACTGGTACAGTTCAGTCAGACACCAGAGCAAAACATAAATCACAACACATTTACTAATGTGAAGAGCTCAGAAGCTAAACCAAGACTGTAACAGCAATTTCTCCATTACTCAGGAAGTATTTTATCCACGAATCTCACTCGAGCTACATGGATTCCTCAGTTGTTTATTCCTACATACACACAGGGTGAGGAACGTGAACAGGTTTAAAGTCTCCAGAAGGGCAGCAACAAAAGCTGAATCTTTCCAAAACGAAGGCTGGACCTCTTCTGCATTGTGTTGATTTGAGGAGCCAGTTGAAATTACCAGATTTCTGGCTGAAAGCCAGGACAGAAGTAACTAGATCTTATCCCAATCTTTTTTGTCTTGCAAGAAGTAATGAGAAAAAAAATAAAGCCACTGTTTCTACTTATTTTTAAGTATTTTTTCACACAAGTCACTACAGTTGTAAGGCCCCATCAAACATCCAGAAATCACAAGGAAAACAATAAATCAAAGAAACAAGACAAAAATCTCAGCCCGTAAGTAGAGACAATTTTGTTAATTTAGCTACATGCCTGTAGAATTTTCAAGCTATCCAGGCTCCTGCTATCATAACTGCTATTAAATTATAAGGATAAAAGGAATAAATTCTTTGACAAATTTCAATTATTAGATAGTTAACTGCTGTAAACAGAAAAGAACCCATGCAGAGCTCTGTCTTGTATTAGTGACACTCATTAGCTGCAGCAGAGTTACTGAAGGTGTTTTTGATGAAGTACATGAAGGTTAGATAAACCTTAACAAAGAGGTATTCAGCAAAAACAGCTACACTATGCATGTATTTCCTTGTTCCTCCACAAATTTTAGAGGGAATGGCTGACAGAAAGCCATGTCACCAATTTTTTTCTCCCAGTTTCATTTTGGTCACAAATGAGTATCTCAGGAACCATCCCACGGGACATCGGCCTGGGACATTCCCAGCCATCATGAGCTCTTAGAGTTCTGTCCAGGAGGGACAGAACTGCCTGTTTCTCAGTAGCTGTAGCAAAAATACTAAAACCTTTTCAAGTTAATAAATAAAGTATTATGTGCAACAAAGACAGGCTTTGTCTGCTTGGCTTTCTCAGCCCTCTAACTAAACAGCAGCCTGAAGAACATATAAGAAAAGCATTGCTGCCTTGGCAGCTGCCTTATCATTTCATTAGATGACTTGTCTGTTGGGATGATAGTTAGATTTGGGCTTTGGGGACAGCACTGAATCTCTCTGAGCCTGGTGAGAGAGCAGCTACACAGAGCAAGTAAATCATTTTAATTTTGTACCAGTTGAAAAGCATTTTTTTCCTCGACTTCAGCAAGATGACAGTGGCATGATGGCTGATTTTCATTTCAATCAGAGCAGCATATGATTACCACCTAATTAGAATGTAGAAATAGAAAGGAGATCATTTTTTAACCTACCCAAGAGAACAGTGCTGGGGGAGGGAAGGAGATGATGTTAATCAAGTGATACTGGCATATCAGAGCGACCAAAATAGCCAGATGAATTTTTATCGACACCCTTACTGTCCTTGAGGATCTGTCAGTGGCCTCAATGGAAATCTGTATTTTCAGAGCTTTATTTCGGAGTAATAAATATTCTTTAAAAGAAATACATGTCACTTCAGGCCCAAACTTGCAGTAAAAGATACCACCTTAGGCATAAATACATAAATATTTGCCAAAATTTCACACGGTTTTGTTGACAATTTAAAAACTGTAAACATGGAACCTAACAAATCAAAACTAAAAGTCATGCTGTCTTAAGGGGAGTTGTTTGCATTTATATACATGTTTGGGGTTTTTTTAACTTGCTTTCATTAATTAAATATTGTCAGCTAGCTCTTCTACTCCTTTCTGGAATACATGCTGCAAGTTAGTTGCTCTGCCCTAGAGAAATTTAACTGAGGTTTTACATTAAATGGAACTGCATCAGGAAACATTTTCCAAGACACACTGTCTCCATCTGCCTCCTTTTGAAGAGATAAAGACTAGACCTCATCTCAAGATGCCACTTTGTTTAATTGTCTCTGAAGAATGAAGAGCCAGAATTAGATTGCTGAGACCACCAAAAGGAGAGGGTTAGAGAAATTAAAAACAAAATAAAATTAATAGTGAAATGATCCTTCAGGCAAGCCTGCCTTGTGCAATAGAGAGCAGTGGCTGCTCCCTCTGCTCTGCCCTCCCAGGCAGTAGCTGGCCATCCCAACATCTCTCTCCAAACTGGTCACCAGCACCCAGCACCATTTTAGGTGCATGAGACATCCTGCCTTTAGCTACATCAGTTGTGGAAAATACCCCCAATAGGTCATATTTGGATGGAGCACAGTACAGAAGGAAGCACAGGCACTTCCCTGGCACACCCATGGTGGAGTGTGCCTAAATACACAAACTGGGGTTTCCTCATGAACATTTTTGTCAGGAGGAGAATAGCAAGTGTGATCCTGACCACTTCCCAACCCCCATTAAAACAAAGTTCCACTAATTTCAGCTGGACTGGGATTTGGCTCACCCAGCTTTGCTGGAAATGGTCACAGGGTATTTTGGCTATGGGATGATGCATAACTGCCTGCTAAAACAGAAGGACCTCATGTACTTCAGGCAAAATAAGAAATAAAGTATCTCTTCAGCAATGAGTCTAATGAAAAGGAATCAAGAATGTGTTGATTTATTTCCCATTTATGTGCTTTTAATTGGCATCAGTTATTTCAACACCACATACATTGCCATTGCAATTTCCTAGTTGCTGTTCTACCAGGGTGTTTAATAAACGTTGTGAGATACTGTGCAAGAGAAAGAACAATACTTTGAGCTAAATGTAGTGTTTAAATTAAAGTATTTTCTTGAGCAGTGAAAAAATCCTAAGGCTTTTCATGTCAGTGTATCCTATGGTGAGGCATACACTGAGACCTTTTTAATTTTTGATCTTTTGAGAAATATAGCAAAGCAAAAGTAGATAGTTCCTATTGTTGCAAATATTCCTAGATATCTGCCACAAAAATCCAAAGATAAGCCTTCCCCCATCACCCCCAATAATGTAGGAGGGCCAGTACTTAAAGTTGTCCCAATGTTTTTGAGACACCATTATGGGAAATCAGGTGGCAACAGCTCAAACCCTGCCAAATTATTCCAGAAAAAACCATTCTGACCTGTTCAAAGAACTTAATGTGCATTTTAAAATGAATCCCAGGGTATAATTTCCCAAAGAGTGGACTCCAATTCTATTTTGTGCTCTGAAGAATTCTATTAAACCTCTAGAGCACTTTGTGAAATGTGAAAACACAGTTTGCTAAGGAGATAGCCTAGGTGGTCTGCAGTAAATTACCCACTACTGCTGACTGAGGCCATACTGGGAAGCTTGCTCTAAGGGATTTCTACACTTACAGCATAACACCATTTACCAGCTTCTAAACTAGATTTGCCCTCTGGCTGCAAGTCAGCAGACCTTGGTGTAAAGCATGGCCAGAGATTAGTTTGACTGAGGGCTTCATTTCAGGAGCAGAACGGTGCTGCTGTTACACACAGCTCAGTCCCAAATAGGGCTGTTTTCCCCAGCCAAGTTTATGTAGTTGAGTTTTAGGTTGCTGGACTATGGTGGCTGTATGTTGAGTAAATTACAATAGAAATATATCTCTGTTGCTCTGTAACAATTAACCTCAGAAAGGCACTAACTCCATTTGCATGGTAATGAGACATTCATCTGAGTGACATCAGAGTTAAGCATGCTAATAAGTTTTTACACAAACACCTGAGGGGTCAAGCACAACCATGGGCTTGGATCAGAAAACCTTTTATTAAATGCAAATCACCTGTCTTTTAAATACTATGACAGAGAAATTTGCAGGACTCTGACACAGCTTGCTGGAGTCATTCAAGTTACATTTTCAGGCCCCTGGGCTGACTAAGAAATATAGCAACTGATTTATTTATATTTGGAATTAGCATCAATATGTAAAAAAATCTTTATTACAGCATCAAAGGAAAGAAGCACTACAGGAAGTTAGAGAGGTGAAAACAAGAATATTGCCTTATCTTTCCCAAATTTGTCACAGATTCTGGGCTGCTGGAAGGCAGAGGAGACAGAGCTGCTGTGGAGCACAACAGAAGACTTGGAATTTTTTCATCTTTCCATCTTACTCACCCTACCTGCTTTTGCCAGGTGTATTGCTATGGAGGCAGATTCCCTAGTGAGCATGCTCTCTATCTTGCACTAAAACTTCTTGAATTCACTCAGTCAATTCACATTTTACAACCAAAGAGTTTGAGACCTTAGTGAGTGGTTAGGTCCAAGGGCACAACTGGCTGCCAGACACCTTTGGGACTAAAGGAGCAGAACCTTCTCACAGGTAAGGCTGATTGCAGAACAGAGGCTGAGGGAAAGTAGCTGACTTTGATTAATTTAACTCTGGCACAGGCAAGTGCAGGAGGCCTTTCTTGCTCACCAGAGGCTGTTAGCAGGAAACACCAACCCGTCCTGACAGCACAGGCAGTACCAGGGGAGCAGGTTTGGTCAGTGATAACAGGAATGAGATGTGGACAGCACTCTAAAAAGCTGCCTTGGTGCCAGATTGTTAGAGGTTTTGCTCCCAGACTAGAAAATGTGAACTTAAATATCCAATGGGTGTAGTGGGAATTGCTCTCTCTTTAAGAAAGGGCTCTGCAGAAAGGACTGGATCATATGGCTGTGTGCAATAACAGGAGACTGTACTAAAGCACAGGAAGTCCTTTTCAGTCCATTGCTGTGTGATGAGCTACTTTGGGGAATAGCTTGGGTCATGTATAATATTACTACTCAAAGTACAAAATCTAATCCAAGGGAGTAAGTGTACACATCTCTGGAAGTTTTCAAGGCCAGGATGGATGGGGTCCTGGAGCAGCCTGGTCTAGTGGGCAGCATCTCTGCCCATAGCAGGGGTTGGAACCAGATGTACTTTAAGGTCCCTTGCAATGCAAACCATTCTGTGATTCCACAATTCCACAATATAAAATTGATCATATTGACACCTGGCACAGAACTACATCAATTCCTTTAAACCAGATAACTCTGCTCACCTTGCTATACCCATTAAATAACAGCAACCCGGTATGCTTCCCAAAGATCCCTTTTACTGCATAAGTTACTGCTGTCTTCAATAAAATTAAGTATCTTTATTTTGCTGCTGTCCTATTTATGACATGTAAAACATGCTAGTATGCCATAGTCTAAAACTCAAGCCAGTGGACTGTGGAAAAACCTCAGGAAGAAGGTAAGCTTTATGTGAGAAAGTACAAAGCTGTGGATAACCACACCCTCAAAATGTATTTTGACGGAGACCTAATTCTCCACTTCCTTTGAAAACCAACAAAAACTCTGGGGAACCAGCTCTGAATCACCATAATCAATATGGCAAAATGATTTCCAATAATTGCACCACCTGTACATCTTCAAGTGCATCAAACAGCGTGAGACCACAGCTGGATGAGGTAGGATTCAGGATGTTAGAAAGGCAATATTTAAGACAACAACCATGAGCTGTAATTGTCCCAACTGAAAAAACAGCTGTGATGTGAGATCAGTAGAATAACTTTAAATAATTGCTTTTGGACAGCTTGGGCTCCTTTCACTGTCCAACATGATAAACTACAGCTACTTATTTAGAAGCAATTCTGGTTAAATTGGAGATTGTGAGGAGCAAGGCAGGAGGTGTATATACAATACAGACTCAGCTTTTGAGGAAGAAAAGCTTATTTCTGGAGCAAAACCAAAAACCAAACCTTTTAGCCTATTTTTTAAATTATGTGATAAAAATGAAGCTAGGAGAAATGATAAGATGGTAAGCAGCACAAGCACATTGGTGTTAGCCTTACATGTCAAGGCTAAAATTACAAACAAACACGATCCCAAAAATATAAGTTTAGGGCTAAGCCCAAGAGATTTAGGCACCAACAGAGTTAATGAAGCCTGTCCATCCAAAACTCCTGCTTCACTGCTCAGATTCCTAGCTGTGGGAGACAAGTGGGACAGCAGCAAAAGCCACAGCAACCAGGGCTACAAAGAATCAGTGTCCAAACAGGTATGCACTCCTACGTGCACTTCCAGGTTGGAAAACCTCAATGTACCACTCAAATCTCAGCATACCACTTCCTTTCAATTCAAATTTGGCAAAAAACCCCAACCAAACCACATAAACCCACTAAATTCATACCCTGATTTATCAGATTCATGGGAAAAAATAGGCTCCTGAATATATTGCTAGAGGAAAAAACATTACTAATTATGCCCCTGTACGCAGTGCTTCTCCACTGGGTGATTTGTTCAATGTTTTCAGACAAAAGGCTAAACAACTTTAACTGTCTGAAATCTGCTGGCTGTTGTCATAAAGAAACAGGCAGACTGTTAATTTAAGACATGATTATTTTATTTGATTTGCCACTTCTTTACTGCACTTCTCCAATCCAACACTAGGAACACAGAAAGACAAAAACTAGAAAGGGGAGAGATGCAGATCATTCTGTTAAAAGCATTTTTGTCCTGTACAAATAATCACTATTATGTTGCCACTGGAAGATGACCAGTTCTATTAAAAATTCACATATTTAGTGTTTCTGGGAAAACGAACACTTCACAGTAAGCAAACAACAACAAAAACAAATAAAAATAGAAAATAGAATCCTACAGCTCTTCACTGTAACGTGACCTCTGGAATACCACTGACCTTTGGTGACTATTTCCACTGACAACTGGTGTACATGTTCCCTTTCCAAGAATCTCCTCATTATTATCCAAAGCCTCTGACACTCAGAAAGAGCTTGGGAAGAGAACAGTCTTCTGCTTTGCCAGGAAAGATTACAATGCACAGGAAATGCACAGTATGGTTTCAAACAAAGGTTTTTCTTTTGAACTCTAGTAAAGCTTTTAGATATAAAAACCTTCCCTTGGCTATATTGTCCTGACCCAACTTCAGTGATCTTAAGACTAAATAATAGAAGACTTCAAGGCTCTAGCCTATGTTTACTCTTTTCACAGTTTTGGAGTCAAAAACCATAACCTTAAACAGAAATTTGAAAAAAAAAAAATTATTTTATTCCATACCTCATTGTGATTCTTGCTTAACCATTCCTTAATAGTGTTAAGGGCAATGACAGCAGCAGGCTCATTTGGAAAACCTAAACAGAGAAGAAATGAGAGATTCATAAAAGGCATATATTTCTTTTATATTTAAGAAAACAAAAATCTTGGCTTTTTTTTCTTCCTATTCTTTAAAATATTTTGAAATTACATTTGGTCAACTCCCTTCTTCACAGATTTGCATAAAGATTTTAGGTAACACCAGTTACATTTTTCCCCAGCTAAATAAATTGAAAATAAGCCTAACAATGCTTTATTGGATTTTTTTTACTTGACTCTAGTTAAGAAAGGTCCACTGCTCAAGAAAAGAAGAAACAATAAAGAGCTATACATGTGTCATTCTAGGCAGGCAACCATTCAACACATATATCACAGTAACAAATACTAGGCTTACATTTCATGGCAGCAAGAAAAATTCAGACATTTCCTAAGGCATAAGGGCTTTCTTAGGGCTTTCTTTCTTTAATCCATCAGTCAGCAAAACTATACCACACTATGACCCCAATGCCGAAGGCCTTATAAAGAGACATATGTTTGAGTTGGAATTCTCTCAATTTATGACCTAAATCATAACAAACAACTTTAGAAATTCAAGAATTCATGAAGCATAAGCATATGAACTTAAGACCTTATGTTGCATGATATATTAGCAATAGAACTCCCCCCATCACTAAACAATATAAAAAAAAATCTTTCCAGGGATACAGACTTTTTGCTTTGATGGTTTCTACCTATCAAATCCAAGGATGCTTTCATTACTTAAGCACCTTAATTTAATTTTCCTTTAAATTCCTAACTTGGGGGCAGCAAATCATTTCTGTGAGGATTTAAAAATAAAACCCCATAAGCTGCATGAATCGCTCTCAGTAGGTTAGATTAATAGAACAGGCTTTGAAGAGGTGGAGCTGCAGGCAAAGTGGACAAGCAAGCAAGAGGGTTAGGAAGAGTCATGAAATTTGGCATACAGCTGTGTAGATACAGCCTTTCTTACATCATACATCACCCTTGCACCATAAACTGAAACACAGATACTGCAAACAATTACAAATTTTTAGCTTTTTGACTTATATCTTCTTTAACCCTTTTTCAGAACTTGTGCAATGCAAGATTACAAAAAAACCCCAACCCAAACAAAAATACCTCCACTGAATTACATTCCCAAAAAATCCCTCCCTGTAAATTGACTCTGTGAAGATTTGCTCCAGCAGCCTGTGTTCTGTTTTCAAGTGACAGATGACAACCGTTCATCAAGAAAAGCAAGTAAAATAGTCAATTTTGGATAATACCAACATTTAGCATGTGCTTCCTTTGAATATATTTCTCAATAAAGCATATCTTAACATTTTTAAAAACATACTTACCAAGTCCAAGATAAAAAATTAGCTTAGACCTTACAAATGTTACTGTGGATACTTCTATTGCTGCTGGGAAAATACATTCTTATAACATTTAATAATGGTGCTGATATCATCAAGGCATATGTCTCATGACACCAACTAACGACCACCAGCGAAACCCAAAGCGGGCACTTCCAACAGCCTCATTTTCATCATGTAAAGTAAGAGAGCTCTAAGCAGACCATCTGCTCAAATTAGTAATATCCTAGCTAACAAAATGGGACTTCTTCACATAGAAGTTCCATACCCTGAGTGTGGTAGCTCTGCCTGGACATAAAATGAACACCATGCAGAGGGACAAATGCATATTTCAGACAACTGATATACTATTGTTTATGCACTGAATGGTTTATTTTCAGAACAATTCTCCCTCCAGCAAGACTAACTTTTCAGGCTTGTTTTTAACTTCCCTGCAGCAGAGCAGTTGGCCAAAATGGTGATAAAGCACTGGGGATTGTACAGAATCTCACCATAAATTGTACACTACTTAGAAACTGCAACCATACTAATGAGTCTTAAATAGAACTTAATCTAGAAAACTGGCGTGCAATTACTCCTCAGTCACCACAATGTAAAGGAAACTGTTCAGCAACCTAAGAAAACAGCCTTGAATTCTGTGTATGATTACAGAAAATCTGTTGAAATCCATCAGAGCCTTTTATGATTAGCTATCCCCCAAACAGAAATCATCTAATTAGCATTTTACACACATTTCTGGTAATTTTAAGGAAAGGATTATTTTACTGACTTTATGCAGAAGCAGGATGGAATTAGCCTCCTGTTGCAAACCCTGCACCAGCACAAAAGCCCCTGTGTCTCTGACTCTCAAACAGAAAACCAGTTTTGTTTATAGGACTGGGTTAAAGGAAGATAAAGCGAGATGAGATCTTTTAAAACATGCTTTTGCATTGTTTTTATCTCTAACCTACATTTGCCTGCCATACCAGTTCTGGTCTGCTCCCATCTGCACCCCCATGCCCCCTTTCCCCCTTTCAGCCAGAAAGCAATCTCAGGAAGCACGTGGGAATCAAATTACTCGAGAGAAATGAGCTCGAGGAGCCTCAGAGTTAACCGAGTGCTGGAGCAGCAGCTCGGGCAATTCTGGCTAAAGGCTCAATTTCACAAAAGATAAAACAGGTAAAGTAATGAGTGACACTGGGCCGTGTTACTGCAGTGAGTGCTCCTCCAGCATACTGAAAAGGACAAGGGCACACAAATGCACACATTGGCCCTGAGGTACAGCACTGCACTGGCTTTATCTGCCTGGAGAAAAGGAGAGGGTTGGCAGGTGGTATGTCCTGGACAGGTGTGTGGTGAGGTGTTCCCACCCACAGACACAGGTATCTAACTTGGACTGAGCTTTCTACATCTTCCACTGCCACAGTGAACGCCTTGGCAACATACCCAGCTATACCACAAAACCAGCACAGGCTGTGTCTGGTTCCTGAAGAGCTGCTTCAGCAAATGAGAATTTTACTGCCACCATCTGCATTTTGCAGTGCCAGCTGATCACATCTCACCATCCATTACCAGGATCCCAACTTCTGAAGTACAGCAAAATACTGGATACTCCTCTGGTGCCCCTCTGAGTTCAGGAGCCATCCTTTCCAGCACAGCTTTCCTCATCACAGCTGATGGCACAGAGGGTGCAAGCCTGCTAAGTCAGTAGGAACAAGGGTGTGTCCACTGCTACCATCACATAAAGCACCCCTCATCTGAACTCTACTGCTTTTGGGATGTCTTTGCACAGATACTGCCCACAGTGACAGCCTAGGACAGCTTTGGGAGGTCTTCAAACGTACGAGCTTCTGAAAGTCTTTCTAGGGCTTTACCAACTTATTCCTGGAAATTGAAACCCTGACCTGCGAAATGGCTGGCAAAGCAAGCTCTAGGCTGAGTCCTTGCAGTCAATATGGCCATAATTTTCCTGCAAACGCCTGATAAAATATGGCAGAATTATTCTGAAGTGTCTGATATGAAATAAATGTGCTGTTTTAGGGAGAAGAGTATGGAGGCAACTAGGAGAGTAACTAGAGATACACACTGACATTCCCATTACATTTTGTATTTATTCCCTGGAACATAACTGGTAAGAACATGAGTCCCCCTGTTTCATCAATGTAGAGAAAATATGCAATGAATTCCCTATTGTTAGACACCCTATTTTAAATGCTCAGAATTTTGTGCTTGGGGGATTCAGCAGAGAAACATTTACTCAATTGTGACTGTTTGTCGCTCTTTGCCTAATTTATCTGTGTAGTAGCAGAAAAATGTACACCAGCAGTTTATAGAAACATAGACTATTCTGAGTTGAAACACACCTACAAGGATCACAGAGTCCAACTCCTGGCCCTGCACAATGTTCTTCAAAGTACAACAGTGCAACAAGGAGTTTGCAACACAAAACTAACAGAAATCTATTTCAGGGACTCCCAAACTATGTGGAGATTCTGGTAGGTTTATCTGCTCTGTTACTGTGCTTGATCCAATTTTACTAAAAATGTCTAACTTACAATCAGGTAATGCCACCTCTCCAGGAAAAGCCCATTTACATCACACAGGTGTTAAGTAATCAAACTTTAATATGATCTATCTGAGGATTAAGATAACAGAATATAATGGGAGGGCTATAATACTAACAAACAAATGTCAATCCAGAAAATTACTTCAGTAGCTATAGGGATAAGTGTTATAATTTGTCAGTTTAACTGAGATGCCTAATGTTTTCTGTAAATCAACTCATCCCGGTAAAAAAAGGTCTGTATCTTTTTTTTTGTTAGCACAGCCTAAATTCTAGGCAGGTTTTTATTCATTTAAAACATGTTCCCTTCTCTATGTATTCTAAAAGGCTTGTCATGGGCTTAATATTTTTATTTGCCAGTTTTAATGGTTTCATTTTGAAGCAAATAATGAAAGGAACTAAATGCACATCAACACAAATAATCATTATGTGTTTTCATATTTTCTCAGAAAAATATCTACACTGGCATATTTGTGCATATATCAAGATGTAACAGTTTGCAGACTGTTCCTATGTGCTAAAATCAACCCTGAGTCCTCCGGCTTAATCAACAAGACTGTTAAAATGGAAAGACTTCCATGTTTTAAGTTTACAAATTTGTCAAGATGTTTATAGAGATATAAATGATGCTCTTCAAATAGGAGTTGGTCACATTTTTAAACTGTGGGGCTGTATTGAAGGCCGTGTCTGCAGTCAGGATGGCAGGGTATCTCCACCATGCATCAAGTACTTGCAGCGTGGGAATCATCAGCAACAGATGGCATGGAATATAAAGATGTTTTAAAGGAAAGAAGAATGGGAAAGAAGAGGAGGGAAAGAAGAGAAAAAAGGTAGCAAGCATTTATTCCACACATGTTCTGAAACCCAGTATTGGTACTATAAATACCTTCTGAATCCCAACAGACACGTAAATAACTGCGCTTCATTAGGGCCATGTGGTTTAAGGCCACCTATTGACAACACAGATGATAGTGCTTATGATAATAAAAGAGAACAAATGAGATGCACAGCCCAGCATGCCTGAGGTAGGGTTAACTCAATACATCCACTTGTCCTTCAGCTGTGAAATAAGCAGCATAATCTTGCAACTGATCCCATATAATCATCTTGTCAAAGATGTATTTTAGTAGTCAAAATGAATTCACTCATGCTAGGTTGATTCCCATTACTATGGTAAATCCATTCTGTTTGGAAGCAGAGATTATGGTATTCTACCAAAAAGCTTATTATATCGCTATTCTTGAGCTTTCTGCTTTTTTCTCTCACTCTTCTTTCTTTTTTTTTATTTTTTAATTTTTTTTTATTTTTAATAACCATTGTCACACAGTGATTGGACAAACAAACTAAGTTCCTGCTTTGATTGGTTTTGTGGACACTGATAACCTGGAACGAAAATACCCTCATTTGGATCAGCTAGGTTGAAGACTAAACAGATGAGCTATGAATCTTCTGCTAAATAACCTACCTTGCCTTATTGAACTCATTCAGCCAGAGAAAACCTTATTTGCTGTCCACTCAAAAAGTAATTCTAAGAAAGACAGTGAAATTAAGTACTGTGAAAAGCCAGTAACCTTTCTGTTACCCTGAGAAACAAAGTTGCTCCAATTCATTGTATCCTTCATGGACTGTGCTACAGTAGTTAATTATCATTTATGTAAAACAAAAAGGGGAAATGAGAAATTTTAAAAATGCATAAACCAAGCGTTATTCTGAAGAAATTGTTATGTGCTTCTCGATTCCTCCCAAGAAAGGTACAGACCTTTACATTTTCCTCAAGTGAAAAAATTCAGCAGCAACAGAAAACTACACACAGTGCCTGGAGAATGATTTCCACTTGCATTCAACTGACATGACAGATGCAGCTGGTGGAAGATGGTGAATAAAGAATCTCAGAAGAACTTCTCTCCTCTGATACAGTGACACAGAGCTGGTAGAGAATTGAAACAAGGGAGAGCCTTTCTTCAGCCACCAGAGTGCATTGGGTAACACAGGGATCCCTGGTTAAGTCAGTCAGTGTTGGTACCAGGGAACATGATGAAAACAAAGCCAGTGAAGTCAAGACAAGCTGCAGGTCAAGATACATGGATCTCTTGGGGCTTGCTCAGCCTTGGCTTGTCAGAAAAGGTGTCCAGTGTGTGCTGTCTGACAGGGGTGTCTTGTCTGAACAGCACATCCACTCACCTGCACCAGCTACGACTCAGCTCTCTTCTGTCATTGCCTGGGGGCTCAGCTTAAGGCTGTGGCTGAAAGAAGTCAGTTGCCAAAAAGTGGCTAAGATGCAGGACAAACAAGGCCACTGCTGTTTTCTCTGACACACACAGTATCACACACAGTATCTGCCACGTTGATATCATTGGAAAAATACCTGCCTTAAAACTGTGTTAAAAGTGTCAGCTGAACAGAGACATCACTGTAATTACGTAGGTCATGTGAGCAGAGGCTTGCACCAGTAAGTCTGAAGACTCCACAGAAGAAAAACTAGATTTCAAGCTTACTGAATTGTTTGATATTTATTAGCATTGGAGGGGGGGAGAAGTTTTAGTGAAAATGCATTTACACTTGGACTACTGTGGAGGAACAGAGCTTGCCTATGAGTACCTTGCTGCAGGAAGTATCATAATGCTGTCCTAAAGGGGAGCTGCATGTGTGTAAGAATTTCATTTTTCTGCAGTAGTCAGTGCATTTTTTTATTAGAAGTCAAGGTTTTGGTTTCATTTTTGCAGCATTTGTAAAGGACTATGCTTGCAGGGGGATCACGTCATGGAGAAATGGATTCTCTAGCAATCTTGTAAAAAAACTACAGAAAGCAATACTTGGAGACTCTGGGAAGCAAAACTGCTTTGTAGCTGTGCTGTTTACTGTGCTGTGTGATGAAGCTTTTCTGTCTGTCAGGGAATTTCTAATGCCCAAGAAGAACATTAAGGCTTCAAGCTGAGCATAGTAAGGAAAAGATCAGAAAGACACGAGTGCAACACTGAAAAGAAGAAGTTCTCACTGCTCTGGCCATTAGCATTCTCCTATGGTAAGAGAAGGCACACACAATACAAATGCACCTGGAAGATATGCTCACACAGGTAGTTTTGCAATTATAAAATCTACCTGTGGGAGTGCATATGCAATGTCTGTGTAAATTACACAGCTGTTCAAACACATGTATGCAGCTGTTCCTCAGCTCAAGCACATCATTCTCCTTTAAACACACTTTACACAATATCCAGAACTGCTATTCCAGAAACAAGTGTTGCACAAAGAAATGTTAACTGAGATTTCGATGTGTACATGAGCTTCCTCATACAGAGTCTTTAATCTTCTATTTAGCCATATATAGCAAGCAAGTTGGGTTTTAGGGTGGCAACATAATACAGCCAAAGTAATTTGAAACAAAGTGTAAAGCATTAGTGAGCTGTGAAATCTCCCATCATACACTGAATTGCACAGCAATGGGATATTGGCTTCAGTGTAGCTACAATTCCAACAAGGTTAAATATTTATCCTACCCACTGATTTAAATAAAAATGCCTTGTTGTTCTCAAGTGAAGCAAAGTGTAAGGAATCAATCCTACCTTCCTAAACTGTCTTGCTAACGCCACAGGAGATAAAACCCAACCAAAGCAACCCCCCCACACCCTCACACTCTGAATTCCACATTCCACTTGAATTCCACTGTTACTTTTGCTTGAAAAGTGTGGTCCAGGGCAGCGATAACCTCCTTAACCTCCACTGACACTATCCCAGGCCCTCCTTGACTCACACAGTCTCTGAGCACCAAGGGATGACCTGTTTAGCAGTGGGAATAAAGTAATGATTCTGTACCTTGCCAAGCCCTGTTCCTCACGGCATTTTGCTATTGATTGCAGGCTCTAATTGAAGGCTCCTCTGAAGCAGAGATATTCTTGATGTGCTACTCCTTACTGAGTCTCTGATGTCTACTAATACATCTGCCACTCCAGGCTGGGCAGGGGTGAAGGGGTAGGGATTGCCATGAGAGGCTCGCTCTTCCCTCTGACAGGATCTTTGTGCCAACAACGGGAGCCAGGAGAATGCACTGAAGAGCAGCAGATGGAGGTGGAGGAAGAGGAGGAGATGGAGGGAGCATGGAACCTTTTGCTGCAAGACAGGGAGCTGGATTTTAGGGAGAAGGGCTGAATGTGAGAGACAGTATCAGGGCTGCTGGCTTTGCTGGAGCTCTCAGTACCTTGACTCAAACAGGCAGCACACCATGACAGGAATTACAAGAACTTGGGGAAACACATGTACATGGACATGAGCCACCATTGCAAAATGAAGGGAGATGGCAGCATAGAAAGTCTGAGAAACTTCAGAGGAATCAAACATACATAAGCAATAGTGAAAAAAATACAGAATCACATAAAGAACACAGACAGCGTTGCCAGCCCAGCTCTAGCCTTTAAATCCATGTTCAACTGCTCTAACAGATGCAACCCAAAGACCTCGCTGGGTTATCTAAAACCAAGAGTATTTGGGGAAGGCCATCCATGTGCAAGAATAAACAAAACTATCTGACATGACTTCTACTGAAGCACTGTTCTTATCTCCATCCAAGGGAAATCAAAGATTTCCAAAGAGAACATAATCAGCTGAAACAATATATACATACTCCTTGTGAAAGAAAAAAAAAAAAGAAAAAGATAGGAAATAAAGATGTTCTATTATCTTTTTTCACAAAAGACATATGCAGAAGAAAGTAACAGGGCATGTTGGGTGAAAAAGCAAGACATTATGTCTGGAACATTTAATCTACTTAGTTTAGTCCTTTTAACAAATACATTATTGATTCTTGGCTTGTCTTTATTGTTCACATTGTGTATTTTTTTTCATTCTTGCCTCAGGCAGCAATAAACCATACCAAAGGGTCACACCAGCAGATACTGTATTCAGGAAGTCTACAACAGATCAAAACTAAAATATTTCCATCCTATCTGGAGTTCAAAAATGTCAGTACACTTGGGAGGAACTGAGAGGGTGTGCACTCTAAATTTGCTGCTTAATTCCTTGTTCTTTGCTGTACAGAAAGGCACTTCATGCTACCTGAACACACACTATACCCACGCTGCTAAAACAAGTCCTTGTGCAGGTTGTTGGACTTGATGCATCATTGCACTATCTCAACAATTTCATGCATTAATTTTTTAAGAGGAAGCATTTTTTCCCCTTGCCCAGGTGCTGCTTCAATTCTGTAGCAGTCATTTGCCTGGCAAGAGGTCAGCACCATATATTGTCCTTTTTGTCCTGCAAGGGTCAAAATGTGCCTTATTTGATTTTAGGCTCCTGTATGTATCAGCAACCAGCCAATTGACTCTATTTATCTTCATTTCAGGATGTGTTGCAGCAACAACTTTGTCAAGAAAAGCTACATGGAAGCCACAAGCACCTCTTCAACTTTCCTCCCAATGCTGCACCGAAATCCTTTTTACATGTTCTGAGATGACAGCAGTACACAGAACAGATGAAATGTTAGTAGAAAGATTTTTAAGGATTGGAATCAAGGGAAAAACTGGATTAAAACAAGAGTAAAGAAAAACTGAAATTTAAAACTTCTGATGCTCTTTGCAAGACTTCACATGCTAAAGAGTATAAAAAACCCATTAATGGGCAAAATATAAAAATATCCTTATCTCTTGGAACACCCTCCCCACTGTACTTTTGACTAACAATCCCCCCAAGAAGCAGTTGCTTTTTAAGCCCAATACTGGTAGTTGATCAACAAAATAACCCAGATCTGATCAGATTCTTCAGTGTTTCAAAAGATCACAGCATTAATTGTAAAACAAGTATTTGTTAAAAATATAATTTCTCCTAATCTCTCTAATTTGTATTTCACTCACAATTATGCATTTATTGAGTCTCACATTCTTCAGCCAAAAAGGAAATTAAATAGTCAGTTATTGGCACTTCCAATTCCAGAAACACAAATCCAATTTAGTCTTGATATGAACTTTAGGTCTTATTGACACCGGTTTTAAATAGCATTTTCAACATGCATTCTGGTAAGTTGTCAGTGTGTTGTTGGGGTTTTAAAAATTTATTTTTAAATCATTATATGAGCAAACATGTTCTGCTTTAGCAAGGAATGGAATTTCCTAGCTTGCAGAAAGGTTTAACAGACGTCAATATTTCTGGTTAGACTAACAGCAGTAAATCCAGCTTTAAAGTAAAATGATTTAATTTTGGAAGATGCCACTCTTCAGAGGGAAACCAAAAGTCCAAACACACATTTTTCAAGTAATTTTGAACAATATTCAAACTGAGACAGAGGAAAAAGCAATAACAGAGCAAATGACAATTACTGAAGTCAGAAGAAATGTCCAGAATTGAAACAAAGGAACTGATGCTATGATTGGTCAGATCAAGCAGCAAAAGATTTGAAAGATGAAAAAATCTCTTTTGCCCAACAACGCAGTACAAATAAGAAGTTTAAATGTACAATTTAAATGTAAATTTCTTACCACCTGTCAGACAACTGAGATTTAAAGACCTCCACGTTAAAACCCAGGCATCTCCACACCTCAATTTCCTTGTAAATGGGGCCATGTGGCAGTGAAGAGGTTGGTTGTTCCAGTGCTTTATTAAATTTAGGTTATGTGTATGGTTGGCATGAGGTGACCCACACTAAGCCTGGGGAAAACCACCCTTTCAGGGCAGGTCCATGCCACAGTCAAACACAACCAATCCTCTCGGAAAAATGACATCCCAGGAAGATTAGCAGAAGGGATATGGAAAAGCATTAAATGCATTGCATGAAGAAACCTCATTGATTGTAAAGCAATGAGGCAAATGAGGGAAAATAGAAGATTTTTAATTGGGAGATACATAAAAAGAAGTTGTGTCAATTCAATAGAGTACATAATCAAAAATAATGTAAGCCTTAGAATCAAGCCTAGGGAACAGCTTTAGTAAATTCTATTAAATTTATCAAAGCATCCTTGCTGTATGGACAATTATACTCCATATAGTTCACTTTATCAGGACAGCTGCACATCTCCAGATTGGGAAAAATACCACTGCAATATTGAGCTGGGTGGGGATTATTTCAGTGAATCATTGGTATGCAGACACCAGCCTCCACAGGTCAGTCTTCTCACATCTCTGGGAGCAGAAATCAGTAAAAAAAACCCCCAAAACTGCACAAAGGAGGGAAAATTGTATCTATGTATCAATGTATGGATCAAAATCTAGAAAGGGCAAAACAGTACCTGGGAGTGAGGGGGGAAAAAAGTGAGAAACAGCTCTGCAAGCACTTCTTGCAGGAGGTGGGAGAAGATCTGGGAGTGAGGGGGTGATGTTGAGTCTGGGAAAGATGGGGTTCAGGGGAGAACTTTGCCTCTCACTAGGTAAATCTATTTTAGGTGACAATACATTAAATTAATTTTCCCCAAGTCAGGAATGTTTTGCCCATTATGGTACTTGGCAAATCACCTCCCTGTCTTCATCTTGGTGCACAAATTTTTTCATCTTTTTTTTTTTTTTTCTTGCTAGAGGAGAAGGAAAAGTAAGCAAGTGGCCAGGAAGGCATCTGGCAGCCAACATCAAGCCACCATACAGATTGCAACCACAGATTCCTTTTCCATAAAAATATTCTACCTATTCTACTTTTTTCTTTTCACCAAAACACACAACTTGAAAGCCTGGGAAAAAAAAAAATCACAATCACATGCAGAAAAACCATAAGAAAGGAAGGGAATGGAAAATTAAGGCATGAGAGTGCTTGTGCTAGTGAGATCAACATAAGGTCATTGGGGACACACACACCAATTCTAGTTAGACATTTCCAGCTAGATTTACAAAGCTAAGAGACCACCATTCTACAAAAAAACATGGTTGTGTTTTATAGATTAACTGCTAAAGAAAGGACCCCCACAGCAAAGCAGGAAAATTCACAGTTCTGATGAGTCAAACACAAAGAGATCAAAACCTATGTTTATGTGAATTATACATATTTATATATGAACTTGGCAAAATAATCTCAGGCAGGTTGGTGCTGACACTAATAAAACCTGCTGAACTTACAGGAACTACCAGGAGACAGAAAAAGAAAGTTTGTGATGTTATACTACTGAAAGTCTGAAGATTATTATTTAAAAATAGTACAAAAAGGAAAGGTGCAGTTGCTATATAAACCATTTAGGAATAAGTAAAAATAAATGTAGTAGATACTAATCAAGCTATGTAGAAACCACCATATAACCAGTAGCCAGTATATAACTTCAGAGCATTCTAGGAATACAGGAATGAAGTGGTGGGCATCCAAATACAAGAAAGACCTTTAAAATTCAAAAAGGTTAAAGAAGGATTTGTATTCCTTAGAAAATAGGAGATTACAATTAAACCCCTATGAAACAAATTAATTTAAAGACACCAGAAGACTAATTGCTGCAGGTTATCTGAGTTCATGTGAACACTAAAAGAAGGGAACTGAAGTCAAATTAAGAAATTAAGACATTCCCTCTCCAGCAGGAATTTGGAAAAAAATCCTCTAAACAGCTTGAAAGAGCAGGAAGGAGGGAAAAACTGTTAGCAGTCAGACAAACTTTTGCACACAGTTTAAAAACTGCTTAGAACACATTTGAAAGAGCCAGTGTGCAACAACAGAGTCAAGGAAGAAAACAGGGAATGTGTGAGCTTCTGGGACATTGCTCATGATAAAATTTTAACATCAATCTTGTTTCTTACGACTTCCCATCAGATTCCACATCTTTCTCATGTGCTGCATGGGATAATGCCACCAGAAACACATCAAAAAGAATTGATGCTTCTAAAGGATTGAAGTACTTTTGAAAATCCAGTAAACAAATAAAAAAAGCCCACAAATCAGTTTGAACAAAGCAGGTTCAGAGTGTGGAAAAACATTACCTTTGAAATCCAGTTTAGGAGGTGCTATTGCCACATTCTTGTCCCCCAGGAGTTACTCCATGCTCTGACCTGCTAGATGAGACACTTGTATGGACATCCTTTGCTTTGGGCCAAATCAATGGGTTGGATTGGCTTCAACATCTTCAGTCTAGGTGATTTTTGACCAAGCAATGCTTTTTTGGGATTGAAATGGTTTGGCTAGGAGGTGGACTGACAGACTTGAGGAGACCAGGAGTCTTGGGGCAGCTGTGGGTGGAGCACCCTCACAGCAGGTGGAACTGGAGTAGCCAAACAGTGCTTAGAAAGGGCTGTCAGGATGTCTGATGGTGGTGGTTTTGGCAGGTTTTGATAAAACAAAGTGTCTTTTAAGTAACTGCATCTAAGGTGTGCTAGTGCTGACTGTCCTAAGCACTGAACATTATAGACAGATAATACAGGATTGGATTGAAGCCCACTATTATCTTCTAGTGTTTACTCTGTGGATATTTAGATTTGTTGTGAAGGAAGAGAAAGAGTTTCATCATCAGTCCTGACATTTTTGAGGAAGAGAGGAGCCTTACAATTTAGAGATTCACAGACATTAGTGTATTTAGTAGGCAGTGACAAAAACAAGCAATAAGTACAGAGTAACCTAAATAGCATGGATCATACATTAAAAGTTACAAAATTAAAGCTACACATGAAATTCAGGCAGAACCATTTTGTTTAGTAAGTAGAAAATCAATGAAATATGTTGACAGTAAGTCATAAAAACAAATAATAAAAATAAGTAGATTAAAAAAACCTGTGGAGGTAAGGGAAAATTTAAGACATCAAGAATGATAAAATGTGGAGCCAAGGCTGAAATGTATTCAGTACAAATATCAAGGTGACCTCTTCTTAGCTTTGATACCATGGAACTTCAATAATTTGTGAAAATTGGTCTTGGTTAGCAAATGCAATTTGTTATCAAATGCAATTTTTTAAAAGTAGATAATTTCTTGAAATCATATGTAATTTAAACTTAATATATATTTATGAACTTCAAACCCATGTTTTATTGGCATTAGTGCTGATGGAGAAATGTTTCTATTTATTCCTTTTCAGAAAATGCTCATCTTAGTTAAGGTCAGCATAAATGCCATGTAATCAACATGGGAAACACAGAAGAAGGTCAATGACTAGGAAAGAGAATCCTGAAAACATGAAACAAGAAAGTATTTGGAAGCTAATTCCTTACTATCAAATGCCTCAAATTCCACAGAACATCACTGACTGTCCTTAGTAAGACAATTTTGAACATGCTGGCATTATTAAAGAAATAAAAAGTCAGAGCAGTTACATATTCCCATATCATTTGTGCACAACTTTGGAAAATATCAACTGAAAATATATGTGGGGAGTTACAGTCACACTCATCAGTTCTATATTCTCTTACTCTTGGCCACCCAAGAGGGCACTTAATTAGGGTAACTACAGTCACTGCTTCTGATTACCTATAGCCAATAAAATGGTGTCATCTACACCAAGCTACACAATAGAGAGATGGGTATAAGGTTCCATGACATGAAATTTTCATTAGGAATATCACAGAAGCATTTTCAATATGCATTCTCATTCCCTGAATCATGGCTAGCAGCTTTGATTAGAAGGGAGCTTTGAATCTTACATCTTTTTTTGGGGGAGGGCCTACTCTATATCAGTGGTTCATTGCTTTACTGAAAACTAGTAAATTGTAACTCATAATGTTGGTAGCAAAATACAGAACACTTCTAGAGCACTGACTGGCATGGCCAGCATGTAAATAGCATTACTTGTTTCTTCTATATTGTTTTTAGTACTGTGAAAAATATATCAGCTTTTCCTTCCTTTCTCACTTTGTAAACTAAGCCAAAAGGGCCATCATCTCTTAATTAAGCATGCCAGCTTAGCAACAGAATTGTTCTCTACTCTCATTCCTAAAGACAGGAAAAAAAACCACCCTGAAAACCAAATCAAACCCAGAAGGCTACAACCAACCAGCAAATACAGCTCAAAATGTCATTGGACATGTTCCTAATGGCACAAGGCTAAAAAATATGTTCTGGACTCCTAACAGTCAGCTATAGCATGTTTACTGCTACAACAAAAATAATGGTTAAAAACCTATCAGTGGCAGAATGTTTAGCACCTATTACATACACAAGTTTAACTACCTAATGGTAATTAAGGGAGTAAGAGAATGATTAATGCTCTGAATCCATAAAACTGCATTGGTCTGGAAGCTATTATGATTGCACTGTCTGCAGCTCACAGCCTACACTGGGCAGCTGAGGGTGATAAGCACTCTGCATAAAACTGATTCTCCCTTTTTCCAACGCTGGATAATGAGCTGGTACATAAAGCTGAAACTACACACCACACACTGGTCCTGCTTGAACAGTCAATTTACTCTCCTCCTGAGGATGCACTTGCTTTTCTTAATGACAAGTTCTAGATATTCCTATTCTATATTTTTCTCATCAAAACGCCAAACACTTCATGTGGCGTCTTTTGTAATTCATAAATATGTTTTTGTTCATCCAAACTAAGAAACAAGAAAATGGATACAGAAAATACAGTATTGGCTGGTAGCCAGAAGAATGTGCTGACATTTATATTGGCTCTTATTTAGCTCAGGGGTTTTTGAACCAGGTCTTCCCCACGCAGAAGTGGCACAATTATTCACACTGAATAGCACCTTCCTCAGTGAGTGACCTGGAAGTGCTACTTAATTGCAACCCAAAGTTTGGTTTGGAACAGTTTGTCACAATGTGTGATGAATGATTATATTTTCTGTATGGGATACTCCCTGAAAATGAAGGTTTAGTGTTCGTATTCCAGAGAGAAATGAAACAGAAGGGGCAAAAAGTCTTCCACTGCCACAGCATCACAAACAATAAATTATTACCCTTTAAATCGTATTATACAGTATTTCTATTAAAGGGTTCTTTCAAACATCACAGAGAGAAGGGGAAAAAAAATAAATGCTGCATTGTCCAAAACTAAATTGGAAAAGAATACATACAGATTATCATCTAGTAATATATAGGAAAGCAAGTACTTTCATTCTCTTACATATAAGCAATATACTGAAAAGAATAAAAGAGACACACATAATTTACAAATCAGACTTTAAAGTAACCTCCTTTTCAAGGGGCTAGATACTTTTTCAAGAAAAAGTAAGATAAAGTCTTCCCTGCCCAAATCAAGTATTTTTAAAGAGGTACCATACTTTGGACAAGATTTCTCCTCTGCTGAGCTTAATGCAGTTATTCAAAGCAAATAGGGTCCATTACAAAAACCACATTTATTTCTCTCAGTGCAATGGAGTATTTCACAGCTAGTGCAAGTCACCATAGCTTCTCTGAAACCAATGTGCTCCAGCATGAACTCAGCTGCTTCCATTTCAGTGACCAGATGAAAACCTAAAACCATAGCTATAGATAGAATAAGGAACTTTATTAGGTAAAGAACATTACTTTGTGTAGGCCAGTTAAAAGAGTCCCATATTCCTAATATAACCCTAGAAGCCACACAGCTGCTGCACAATTCCCAAAAATAGATAAGAAGAAAGAATAATATTAAGCAAACATCTACTGAAAGTTCCCAAGTTTTCCACGTAACTGTCAGAGTAAGTAATTTTCTTTAGGCTGCCATTGTTTTCCTTTCCACCTGGAACCAGCTTACCTCCTGTTCCCTGGAACAAAATCAGAGTCTGTGTGAAGCTACAGCTGCTCAGACCTGCCAGCAATAACAACAGAATCATAGAATGGCTTGTGTTGGAAAGGACCCTAATTTAATTTAAACTGCAACCCCAAATTTTTGCTGGTTTTTGCAGTAGCCATAACACATCCAGCCAAACCAAGGAGTCATTTTGGTTCCCATGGGATCAGACACAAAATCACTCCACAAACACAATTTAGGCTGTTCTCTCTTCAAGGAAGAATCTTGCAAGCCACAGTTACTTTTCCTCCTCGGGACTAATTCAGGAGCTCCCTGTCCCACATCAGTGATGGATGAGGTGTTGGGACGCTCTCAGTAACCTTTATCACACCCACCAAACCCTCTGACTGAGAGGGAACAGTTTGTTTAGGGGTGGTGCTGGTGACAAGCACACCAACAAGTCCCTCATTCACTCAAATGGGCAAATTGAAGGATTAGTCTGTCATGCCAGTAAAGGACCTCATTTTTCTTCTGTGCTACATGGGTCCCCCCTTCCTGCAGCCTGTATTTGATTGTGATTAATTCATCAAGGCTGCCTATAGCATGGAAATGAAGAAATGGATTGCCAATTACAGTTATCTTCTCAAAGAACACCCCTTGAACTGGTCCTTTTCTGCAGTACTGACAGCTCAGAAATAAACCAAATGCAGCTCTACTGAGCAGAAGCTGGACCTAAAGTGTATTTTAAAGGTGACTTCCCCCTGCCCAAACCAGCTCTTCACTGTAAATGGCTGACTTCTATCCTGCCTGCCTGGCAGGTACACAAAGAGCCTGTCCACATTTGTTTTCATAGTTACTTTGGTAATATGTACCGAATTTCTGACTTAACACTCTTCAACAAGAAGGTGCCCATTTGTTTCTGCATCCCTGAATAAACCCCAAGGGGTATTTAATATGTATACAATTACTGCCAAGTAAACAAACCTAGCAATGATTCTGCTCTGCACAGAAGCTCTGGAAAGGATTTGAAATTTCTCCTTAACAGTACTCACAGAAAAGTAAATTCTGACTCGTGCTGCATTTCCTCTGCAATAAGCCCCATGTGTTCTTACAGGCTGTGAAATATTTCATTGATATAGGCAGCTATCTTAAATTGAATAATCAGATTCTGATAGATTAATCAAACAGGAAACAATTCAACAATGACCTGCTATTTTATTTACAATTTTAAATATGGAATTTGAGAAATTACACTGCAGTCCTAGCAACACATGCATGCAATTTGTTATATTCACTGACACAACCACCAGCAAGTTACTTGAGTTGCATAAATTCAAAGTATGTGTACAAATCTAACTTTTTATTACCTCAGAAATTGCCAGTTAAAAAAAAATATCCCTTTTTCTAAAAAAAAAAAAATAAAAAAAAAAAAAAATCAGACCATTGTTATAGATGTTTCCTTCCATTGTTGTAATTCTCAGTACTTTATACTATTTTCTGGCACATCACACCTTGAGACAAAAGACAGGTTAACATTTTGCCAACATGTGTGGCACACGACAGCTCTAAATGCATTCCCAAGACAAAAAAGCACAACTAACTCTCTTCCAGGCCCAGGGTGGCCCTGCATTAACCCAGCTGCCAACACAATCTGCGGTGTGCAGAGCTGCAGAATGCATCTTATAAACAGGATTTTGGCTCAGAAACAGGATTAGTCATTCACTACACAGAGTCATCCAGCTCTGCTATCCTGCCTCAGTGGCAGTTGCCCTTTCCAGTGATATATGGCAGTGCAGGAAAAAGGACAATACAGTGAATGACCCTCAGAGCCAGAGGCACCTCCAGCTTGACTTTCAGGTACTTGGATGATAGCAAGTCTATTCTGTCTATCTTTTCTTTCATTTCAGGAGAAAGAGATTTGCCCTAACAGCAACATATTTTACCTTTCACAAGCTACCTGAAAGTCTCCATATTCTCACACACATTTCTTCCGAACTTCTTGAAGTGACCAAAGTTAAGAATGAGAGATGACCTTGGTAATGTAAATTTATGTATATGGTGACTTTCTGTGTTTATATTGGAGTAGTATTAAGGGTCTCCAATAGTGACTAGGACCATTACAATAGATATTGAATAAATAAACAATAAGAGAAAAGGTCTGCTATGGAGAATAAAAAGTAGGACAAATAAGGCCCAGCATCACAATATTTTGTGGCCAGGCCAAGACAGAACTATACCTCTGCAATAAAATTAAGGTAACAACGAGAAAGATAAGCTGTTTTCCTGAGGTATTTACTATCTAATGCAGTTGCAGAAGTTCAAAAAGATACCAAAGCTCGACACCTTTTTGGTAAAGTATTTGATGTACATGATGCCCCAAATATTACTCCTACTCAAGTGTGTCAGGGCTTTTAACAGCCCTGCAAGGACACATAGATAAAGACTTGTACTACTATTCTATCTTCACAGAATGAGTTGTAAGCTCTGAGTGGGACTCAGCTGAATACACTCAAGAGTCACAGGATATCTCAGGCTGAAAGGGGCCATGAGGATTATTGAGTCAGACTCTCTGCTCCTCACAGGACTACCTAAAATGAAATCATGGGACTAAGGGCACCATGTTCATCAGGCTTCAGGGCAGCTTCCTTCTGTTTACTTTTGTAAACTCCAGATAAAACAATTGCATGGTATTAAAATGATTGTAGGTGATCATCCAGGAACAGAAATCTTGCCCTTGGCAAGCTTTTTCTAGCTGCTAAAGTACACAGGATGTCTATGGTATAAGTAGGATTACACAGAAGACCAGTTATGCCACAGTGCACAGGTAAATGAAATCACTGCTAAGTGCTAACATGTGGGAAGGCATGAAAAAGATATTCTTATATTAACTATGTTTTCACACTAATCATGAATGTGGTTAAAAGACACCCACAACAACACGGTAGAATTTGCTAATGGATTGGGCTCCAAGGCAAGTTTTAGAGACATGCTCTTTCCTTGGGCAAGGGGCAAGATTACACCAAAGAAAAAATTTGGATAGCAAAAACCGGGCCTTTTACCAAGAAATATTTTATACTTCATGTATCATCTTAATGTCTCTAGGATGAGGTCTACATAGCTTTATTTTCTTACTTCAATTCATTTCTTAACAAATCAGCTTCAAAGACCTTTAGCTTTTGTGGAGTGTAAAGCCACAGAACAAACATATCAGATTATCTTGTTGACATCAGCCAGGAAAAATTTAGAAAAGATAATTAAGTGATTCTGTTGGTATACAACAAAATAGAATTTTAACTTTCATCATGGTAATTGAGACATTCCTAATTCTTTGAATAGAAAACCACAAATATGAAAGCAAATAATATACCTGACCAGGTGAAGCCCTGTTTATGATTTCTGCAATACGTTTTCTGAATAGCAGAGAACTTTTCCAGCTTATTTATGCTTTACAGGATAGTTACCCACTAAAAAAAATAATAACACAAAAAGTGAAAGGAAAAAGGGGAAAAGTGCCCAAAGCTCAACATGTTTTTGATGCCTTTGGAGATGTTCCTGGCTTTTCCTCAGCAGCCTGGAGATACCTACAGAGCTCATTGCAAAAGGAACCTGAGCCATGCTAGGAGGTTCAAGAGGGAAAACACTACAAAATAAGAGCAAGAGAGTGCACAGCTGTTTCTTGCAGAGTAGAACCCAGACAGTGAGGTTAAAGAGGGTGGGCAGCTGCAAGATTGAAGGAAGCAATTAATATGATAATACATATCCAATATAAATATGGATGAAATATAAATATATATAAATACAATTTTAAAAGGAAAAAATAACTACATAGACTTTTATTTCTTCCTAAAGAGAACATGGAAAAGACTAAAAGAGAGGCCACAAGGCAACTGACTATTCAGTGATCAACAGTCTAAGTTTTCAAAGGGAAATTTTTAAGGACAGTCACAAAATGCCATTTGAATGAAGGACAGGATTTGTCCTCTAGTGTTCAGGGGAAATGCTGCAAATTGGAGCAGTCAGCAAGACCTTCAGAATAGATAAAATTTTAGATAGTCAAACTACATTATCCATAAAAAGCCAATTTCCACTGAAAAAGAGAGATTATTAAGTCTCTTGTCTGGAATCCTTCTCCTTGCTAAATACATCATATGAATGCTAATTTTAGATGGCTGAGAGCTCATCGATTGACACTTCCCTGTAATAATTTTTTTAGTATTTAAATTATGAGAAGACACCAATTAGTATCATGGACACCACACTGTCTGAAATAAGAACACTGTTAAATAATGCATGTAAGAAATTTTTATACAAGTAGTAATTAGATTTCTAGCATTACGTGAATATTATAATAGTAATTTCATAGCTGTTACCATTATTAATTTTAATAATAATCTATTTCACCACTGATCAGTCCCAAAAGAAGCATCAAAGAATGAATTCTCATATATCTTCATTTTCGCTGGCATTCTACATTATGCCAATTATGGAGCAAATAACAAAATGCAATTAACTCCCAATGAGTTACAAAAAAGGTCTGTTAAAACCACACAGTGTCAAAAAAGTTGATGTGGTCTGAGTTGGGGGATGAGGACCTACTGATCAAGTTAAAAAATTAGTTTAGTTATGAAAAACTTCTTAATAGGAAGTTTCCTTATGTGACCTACTGGATTGAGATTTTTTTATCACAAAGAATTTATATGATAATATTCATTTTCCTGGATAACCTCAACTCACATCACAATATCCAAATTCTGATGATCACATAAGCATCAGGCCTTTTTAATGGTGACAGGAACTCAAAGCACCAGACTGGAGATAAATATGAAACTACTTCATGGTTACTTATTACACATTTGTGTATAGTGGCTCTGAAAAATTTATAGCTAACTCCTTCCTTGGAAAGATGACAGTGCAACCCTTATTAGAATTGCTCATTAAAGGAACATCTATCCCAGAAATGAAATGCCAACAGAAAAATGAGAAAAAACAGATGAGAAAGAAATAGATGGCCTCAACCTTTAACCCCGTGTCAGGAATTTATTCTGCCTTTGAAAACATTTGGTTTAGTCTTCTGACTCAGATTTTCAGGAGGCTTTTATAATCCCTCAGCAGAACATGTGTGGGTTAATCCCTTGGATCACCCCACGGGGAGAAGAGCTGATGGATGTGCTCCCAGCCCTCTGTGGCAGGATAAATCCCACTTTGGGCCCTGAGCAGGACACACCGGGGGGCAGGACAGCGGTGACACCCGACGGGACAAAACCAAAGCACCTCTTCCCCCAGATCTAAAGCAGCCCACAGGATCTGTGCACCCTCCCTGCATCCACCCTTGAGAATGGATTATATGCTTCTATTTCCTATACACACAGCTTAGTTTACTGGGTTTTTTTTTCTTTTCAGACTCCCCTTTCAAAATACATAACAAATAAAACCCTGCATGTTCTGCTCATGACCAGGCCAAAAGCTACAAGTAAGCCTCAGTGGCCTGATTCTACAAGCAGCAAGACTTACTCCAATGTAATAATGATGCTCAAAATGTGGTGAAACTTTGCATTTCCACCACCTAAATTACCACAGACATTCTGCACTTCCGTGGAATTTGGTCTTTTTCTCTGTGTTTTTAAAAGAAACGCAAGTACAAATTCATAACAAAACTAAAAGCTGCCACTATCTTTCTTCTCAGACAGGACAGAGGACATAATTTTCATGAAATCAAGCTAAGGTACAACATACAGTTATACTGATGCAGAGATAGAAATACACACCAACTGGAGAATTCAGTTTCATCTTTCTTCCCCCACTTTTTTTCTTCTTTCTTCCCCCTCTCTTAAGTTTAAAATAACATTTAAATTCTGGTTTCTGTTGCCAGAGAGCAGTTTATGTTGCCAGCATAAGTATCTCGGAACTGAGCCAAACCCTGTATTACTGTAAATAACAGTAAGGAGGGAACACATAGGTGTGCATAGATCATAACATCTTCAATTCCTTCCATGTGTAGCCTATCCCACAATTATCCCTCAACATATTTGTGACAAACAGGAAAATTCCTGTCTCCTTACAGCCATCTGCAGAGCCTTGTTTTAATTTTGTGGCTTGGAAGGTTTGTAGCACCATATCCAACATCCTTGTTCCCTGTGCAGGCTGCAAAGGCCACAATTTGTGGAGAGTTTCTTAAAGACACAATAACTCTTACAGAAAATCTACTAAAGAAAGTGGCATTTTCCTCCCAGTTCCCCCTTCTGAAGGTAGCTCAGACATATATAAGACAGTAATTATGGGGAAACTGGACATGTAAATGGTGATCCACTGCTATAACATGAAAATCTGACACACTACAGCCTAAAATAGCACTTTGTACCCTCTGTCCTATAGATTTGTCTATAGTTCTTTTCATCCCTTTTTTATAACTTTTTTTTCCCAAACAGATAGTAAAATTGATTTAAAAAGGAAAGAGAGGCAAAATGTAAGAAAATCCCTAAAAATCTAACTGGTCTGGGTTAAAAAAAAAAAAAAAAAAAAGACAATGTTAAGATTTCACTTAGGTTTATGTTTGTGTGTTACTTAGCAGCTGCTGAGGATGTGTAGCTTGTTACTCCAATACCTCCCTAATGCCATGGAAGTGATATAAATCCTCAGGCCTCCTCCCAAAACAGTTTTATTTAGGAAACTTCATGCTCGTGGTATAAATGAAAGCATTTATGGTAACCAAACAGAGTAACCCAGAGATCTATAGGGATATAAACCTTCACAAGCTTTGCTTTCTTAGACTGATTAGCAGTTCATACGCTTATTAAGGGTGATAGGAATCTCTTAGTAAAATATATTAGGGATTGGTGATCTCTTAGGGAATTTTTTCCCCAGAGTGCCTGTGGACAGACTCTCCCTTGCTTTGCAGTCCTTACAAACATTTAGCATTTGTTGTTTTCTATGTCATTTTTCAAAGATTAATTCCCTCATTTGAATCTATCAAACTTCTAAATCAAAAGATCCTTTGTGAGTGGATTTGTTGCCAGCACTCTTTAAACAGGAGTACATGAAAATCCAAGTTTTGACTGCTGGCACAGAGCAGCAGTCAAATGGCCTTCCCAGGGCTGTAACTTGTTCAAGCTGAAACATCCTCAGTGTGATGGGTGGAGATGGAGCATCAAGAAAGTGTGGAAGAAAGGTAGACTTTTCCTGTATCCAACACTTTTCCCATAGAAAGGAATCTGCCCTTTGCCAAGACTTCAGAAAGAGCCTTTCTTGCTTGTCTCTTCCCAGCTTCCTTTTCATGGGAGTAAAGGCGTGCTCTGCACTGATGAAACAAGAATGGACTGCTCCCCAAAAAAGTGTCACCACTGTCCTAAGGACAGGAGCGAAGGTGAGCATCTGAATGTCTGCAAGAGTCTGGAGAAGAACTCAGTCCAGGTTCTGAAACTGAATATTCTCAGCTGATCTCTTGCAAATTTCTCTACTTCCATTTGTAGAAGAAATTGTGTCCTCAGCCAGGGGTTTCTGAAGGGAAAGCATTTATTTGTATGGATCCAAGATGAGGAAACCACAAGTGTGTTCCTTCTCCAACACTCCACTGGGACAGTGCAGTGTTACGTGCACAGCACAAGGATATCCTAATCAGCCCTTGGCCACCAGGAATGAGGCCTCTTTTTCGTCTACACACTGCCTTTATTGCAAGGAATATACATGGATAAAAGGGAAAACCCCCAACAAAACCAAAAAGATGAAAGCATAGTTTAGTGAGGTTTGTGTGTATTTTACATTGCAAACATGTCACCACCCACAGTATAATTTTAGCAATGCAACTGCTATCAAATATTCTTGAAAATACTGACATCTGAAGAGAGATGCAGGGCTGCCTGTTTAATAATTACTCTCAGGCAGTACATCTGAAAGTCTGTAACGAAGGAAAGTATTTTTTTTAATTGAGGAATAGAAAGTATTTATTAAAATGTAAACAGTATCATCGATTAGAGGTTTTATTCCCCCTCCCAAAAGCCACAAAGCAGCCTAAGAAAAACAGAGCATTTTAGCACAAATGCATTTTATTTCCAACAGTGAAAACAACAAACAATTACAGAAAAAGCATCTGTCACAGTGTTTCAGTAATGCCACAGCTGCCTTTGATAAAAGCATCGGAAACCTCACATAAACTCAAGATTTCTATCAGAAATCCTTTTCAACTTTCTCTGCTGTCTTTGGGAACCATATTTCTAACCTGCTAGGACTTTTCTATTAACTAGGCAAATTCTAAAAAAAAAGTGAAGTATTATTATCTCTACATCCCACTTACTAGTAATTTCCATATTTACAGCATGACTTGCTTGATCTTGTAAAATAATAACAAAAATGTATCTATGTAAAAGATCAAGATTTAAGCCAAGGAGTCAAGGCCTAAGATGCAAAGCTGGCATCCAAGTTCAAAAGGAGGACCAAAACTGAAAACTGATGCAGAGCTTTACCTGAAACCAGATTTATATTCAGCCAATTCTAGTGTGCTGCGTGTTCTTCTGCAACAATGGAAGTGCAGTTCAAGTAGAAGGGAATACAGCACCCACATGGAATTAGCTTTTACCTTCTGAAGCCTATTTCAGATTTACAATCATCAGAAACTTTTAAAGAGGTCTTGAAAAAAGAAGGAACAAGCCTAATATTCCCGCCTTCCTTTCTCCCCTCTTGAATCTGAATTACTAATTAGTCAAAGCTCAAATTATCTTATCTAACAATTACTATGTGTTATGACTTATGTCATACTACATTATTACATTATAATGGTTCATTTATTTATTTATTTATTACTGTTTAACATAACATCATTGAACAGTTTGGGTTGGAAGGGACTTTAAAGATCATCTGGTTCCAACCCTGCTTCAGACACCTTCCATTAGACCAAGTTGCTCGGAGTCCCACCCAAGCTGGCCTTCAACAGTTATAGGGATGGAGCATCCACGTGTTTCTTTAAAACATCCTTTATTAAAAGCTTGAAATTATATAAGTAATCAAGCATACAATCATTTTATGCATTTATTGAACTTAAATGGAAGAAAAACCAATGTAGGTTAGTGTTCAAGGAAGTAAGACTCTCTTTGTTATTTGCATGTTTTCTCAAATTTCTCAATTTTTTACTAAATATTGAACTGTTTGTTTTCTTCCACCTTCAAATATCATGCTCACTTATTTTGGCCAACCAAAAGCAAGTTGACTATTAGTTTACCTTATGATTACAACAAAGCAAGAGATTTACAATAACCCTTTCTTTCCAATTTCTTCAGGCCATGGTAATTTGCATATAAATTAATAAGCTAAAATTGTGGAAGCAAAACTCAAGGGAACTAAGATAATTTCCTGTTACTCTAGCATGTTTGCTTGGCTATTTTTTTTTGTTTGTTTGTTTGTTTTGTGCCAGTCTTGGACATCTTTCTTGCTTTCCTTCTGCATGGAAAACCTTGCCAGACCCCTGTTTTTCCCCGTTGAAGCCACAGCAGAATGTTTAAGGGTTTCTGCAGAAGTGTAATCACAGTTCCAGGTCTTCTCTCACAAGCCCTAAGGGTTGTGCTAAGGGCTGCACAACAGCACCCACTTCCCAACCCCCCAGCATCCAGCCACAGCTGAAGGCTTTGGGTCTCTGTTTTTTAACACAGTATAAATATATTGGTGAGACAAAATGACTGATGAGACACTTGATATGAAATATCACTGTTTGAAATACCAATAATAGGGAAAATGAGTAAGAATAAGCGACATCAAAGGTCTGTCTTACCATAAATTCCAGTTGAAATACAGGGAAACGCCTGTAAAACAAATGAAACAAAAAAAATCAGCAAGATTTCTCTTTACCATACTTTTATCAAAACCAAGAGTGTTTTAAATGCCTCTTTTTCAACATCCAGAGATTATATGTTGTAGCATTCACTGTTCCAGCAGTCAAATCGCAGGCATGCTCATGTATGTGAATGTGAACATGTCTCAAGTATTCCACGTGTTCTTTGCTGCCACATTAATAAAGCAGCATTCTTTCCCTCATCTTGAGCTATAAGCAACTTCTGAACACAGAATCATTCTTAAAACTGTCTTTTAAGCTAAAATTTAATGCTATGAGCTAAAAATTAATGCCATAAACTACTACATTTGAAAAAAAAGTCATATCATGCAGGTAGAGTTAGATAATGTTTCTTCATCAGTAAAACAAGCTTGGCCAGCTTAGACCTGGTTATACCTCTTTGCCATGCCCTCAGTCACTATAATCTCCTTTTTTGATTCAGTTCTTAACCTCAGTTCTTTCACACATGTGGTTCACGGTATGACCCAACACAGCTGTACTGTAAAAGCCAAAGGTTTGCAAACTGGTGCAGGGGTAGGAACTGGAAGACACGGATGAAAAGAAGGAGTACATCTTTGGGGCAGCTTGGACACCAAAGAATATACATCATGCAACAAGAAATGGTACAGATGCCGTGCCAGCAAGAACAATAATTTACATTTCTGCTAGCTGTACGTGTTGTCTCGAGATTTGCATTTCTGTGAGCCAGAGTCAGTTTTCCACCAGGAAAAAACAAAGCTGTTGTTTCACAAGAGAGGCAATTTTCTTTGTGTTCAGCTGATATGTGATATCACCTTTGCCTCCTACCTCTGGACTGACAGCAGACACAGCTCAAAGGTATGAGAGCACCTGGGACCAAAGTCTCAAATATCCACCCTGAGGCTCCCTCCAGATCCCCCAGCAATGAGTCATCATACAAAAGAAAGAAATTCTTCTTTACTTAATCACACAGGAAAACATTATTCAAAACTAATGCTTGCTTTATATCTAACCAGGGAATTAATTAGGGAATGGTGATTAAGAAAGGAAAGGTCTAATGGAAATACATCCTCCTCTCCCCTCCCCCTCCTCCCTTCCCCTCTGGAAATGCTTAACTAAAAAAAAATAGAGAAGAATTATAGTCTCATTCCTTCTCATAGCCACTACAGCTTACATCCTGAAAAGTACTTAGCTTTGTAGTTTGTACCCAATAAATCACAAGAATCAGCTCTTTAAAGACCACCACATGGTTACAGAGCTCAGGCTGAGGTGGCAATAGATACTTCAGCAATCAGAGAGAAGCAAAAATGAAGATTTTGTCCTTTTTAGAAAAAGATCTTAAAATTCACCACTGTTGCCATTTCCACATGTTAAGAGACCTTTGCCCCGAACAAGTGTTATGTTTTCTATTCTTTGCAGAATTTGAGTAACAGCAGGGGACTTGGATACTCCTGTGCCTCAGAAAGTATCTCCACTCACAGAGTAACACGCTCTTAGGCCACTCAGCAAGCTCTGGCAGGCAATTTGTGTGTTGTGTGTGTTTCTTAACACTTTAAAAAAGATTGTGCAAGCACAATCATTACCTTGCTTTCAGTTTCTGTCATGCAGCTGAAACATACCTAGAATGGAGCTACAAGCCTGTATAAAATCCCATCAAGCTCCTTTGGACTATAGGTCTGTGCCATAACTCAGATGAGCTCTGCCCTCTCCCTCATTCAGAGATGATCACAGCACAGAACCAGCAGATGTAATTTCGTAAAATGTGACAGTGCTTTTATTCATTCAAGAAAGATCCATGCCTGAGATCACATATCAATTGTGTTTCCTCTTGGCTCCTAGGGAGACCATTTAGTCTAGATGCCAGGCTGAAATTACTGGCAGAGCAGTAATGGGGAATTCACAGCATGGATATCAACATACTATAATATTTGGCTTATGGACAAAAGATGTTAAGGTTTCTAACCTTTTCTGTGCATAATAATAACTAATTATATATCTGATTTCAATTTAAAAAATCTGTTTCACAGTAGGTAACATTCATTCCGATGTCGACAACAAAAATGTTTCTCATCCTAATTTGTTGCTAGTAACTGCTATTTATTGATGAACCTTTAATTTCTTTGGTACCAAAACAGCATGTTTGCTTTATTTGGGTATTAATAAGAAATGCTACCCTGATAGCACTCAAAACAGACACAACTCTGGAGTTAAACACGAGTAATAAAGGCAGAAGCTTCCTACTACTACTGTGCTTTTGCAACCATCTAGAGAAAGAGGCCAAATTAAATCAGGTCTGTGAATACTGTAAGACTGAAATTGATTTAATTCCTGTAGGACAGGATGTGGGCGCTCAGCCTCTGGTTCTTTTTAATCCGATGTGTCTTTACTAAGGTTACATCAGCAGTGCTAATTAGGATGAAATGGAATGCAGCTTTATGAGGAACATTTACAACAGTCACCATGCAGAGGCCAAGCTGGACCCTACGGCATTTCAGTAAGAAGGACCTGGGTATTTAAATACTTAAGGGCTTATCTACATCAAGGGGTTCCAGTTCATACTGAGCTGCAATGGATTAACTGGTACATATTAGATGAATACAATTGCTAAGTCTACAAGACCAGACGCCTCCTACTGCAGCCACAGCTCCGAATTGCTTCCACAGAGCAAGGACTTTCTTCAAATTAAGTGCTTGGCATTCTGAACCAGTCTCCCAGTATCAATTTTGCCACAACTAAGCCATATGCAAGGTGAGCACTTTTCTTCCAGCACATAACACAGCAGACAAAAATAATACCAAACCCAAATCCTTTTCTGACTTCACTGCGCCATCTCATGAAGAGGACTAACTTTCCTGTTTCAGAGCCATTCCTTCGTGCACCTTGCATTACTGATATTCCTGCTCATCAGCCAAAGCTCCTAAAAATCTGGTGCACCTTAGATGCTTTCCAAAATAACATGCTCTATAAAAACATTTAACTTCAAAAAGCACAAATAAAACTATAAACTTCAGGGCCTATGTCTTCTGCCACACAAACTATTTACAAGGTACCTATACACACATTTAAGATCAGTAACATCAAACACTCAGAGTCAAGTTTTGCTGCTTTTACTTGATCAAACTTAGTAAGCAAATTATTTTATAAACCAGTAACTATAATACTTATCTTTTTGCCTTTTAAAAATCCTTATACTACTATCTGGAAGAAAAATAAAATCTTACACTATTTTCTAGCCTCTCTCCTGAAATTAATTCTCTTTTTGTCATCGCTCTGAATCATAATTTAGCAAACAACAGATTTCAGAAGTAACTATCATTCAAAGAAAACATTTATGAATAGGAAATTCCAACATAATTCCCCATCCTGAAAGTGAAGAGAAAAAAAAAAAGGAACAATTGAGTATGACAATGTTGAAGCTCAGTTTTCATTACAGACAATACCAGCATGTTTGTATGTCTTTAGAGAATAAAAAAAACCCAATTATTACCTCAAAAATAATCAATGTCCTGAACACAGCATGTCAAACACAAGCCCTTAGGCATTTGTACAAGCTCCCTCATTCACACACTGGAAGGTTCCCTTCACCAGAGTCAAACACTGGGCATGCAAGTGCCAGAAGAATTGGAGGGAATTGCTTGGTGGAAACATAAACATTCAGTAATTTCACAAACCTCTAAGTTTACTGTGGCTGTGGGGAGGCTCTCAGAGGATGCTGACAGCTAACCAAGCAACTACAGTTGAAACTCAGATTCAGACCCAAAGTGAAACATCCTTTTTGTGTTGTGGATAAAGACTGCCAAAGGACAACAGGTTTAGAAAACTATATGCAACAACAATCAAATTTAAAATAAAAATCCAACAGCTGTGTGGCCAAACGGTGTGTGGTGAACCTGTCACAAAGCCAATGACAACTGATTGAAGGACTACTTTTTAGTTAAAACGACTTGCAACAAGTGCACTGAGAAATTCAACACAACCCAGAAAACAAAGGTCTGTCGAGTTCCCACAGGAGCTCCACAAGCTTCCCCTCCATGCTGGTTACACTACTTCAGGTAAGTATTTACCACAAAGGCAGAGGATTTCTTTAAGTCTGTTTATTTACACAGGAGAGCACTTACTGAGAGAGGCCACTTAAGAGGTTAAAATGGCAAAAAGAGTATCTTTAAAATTTCCTGTTAACCAAACAGATCAGGTGGCTGCAGGGGAGGATCTTCCTTTGATGAACTGTTAGCTCCGTGGCAATATTCTCACTGTTAAATTATGTGTCTCAGTTTACAAAGAGAATGACAATTATTTTTTTAATTGAAGTAATCAAAACCTTCAACTAAATGACATTCATCCAACAATGAGTGTGGCAAAAACATATTGAGGAATGACTGCTAAGAACCACAAAATCTTTCTAGCATCTGTGTGTTCTAATTTTACATGAATTTAAGACAGACTTTTGAAGACATAGAAAACAGATGCTACAATGACCTCCACGACATAGTAGTAATATGGAATATGGAATATTGGAATATGGAATTAACATGGTTCACTACTCGAGGAATCTCAGTAAATTTTTATTTTAAATTTTTTAAACTTACAATCTTTCAGTAGTAGCTGAATTAACTGCCTGGATAAAGCTTTGGACTTTAATTGGATCAAATTATTTGATTTCTCCACACACAAACTTGGTTTTAGAGTGGGGGTTGCCTGTTTTTTTCCCTAAACTATTTGAATATTTGTAGTTAGAGTGAAAAACTTACGGGGGAGCTACAAACTAACAGTTTGGCACATATTTTAAAAATCATCATCCATTTATATTTAGAAATACTGAGACATGAAACCCAAGTGCTCAAAGCAGGGCCATCTAAAGCTGGTCACCCAGCACCATGGCCAGTAAAGGCTGGAATATCTCCAGAGATGGACACCCTACAATGTCTGCTGTTTAATCACCCCACAATATCTGCTGTTTGACCAACCAGAGAGTAAATAAGCCACTTCTTGTGTTCAAATACTGGCCCTCTCAGCTCTCTGTTGTCTGAAGACTCCCCAGGATGCTTTGTTCCCCATCATCTGAGTCACTAAAGATCTTTAGTAGCATTGGCCCCACAGTCAGCCCCTGGGCTACGTGATGAGTGACTGGCTTCCAGTTGGACCTTGTGCCACTGAGCACCACCCTGTATATCCCAGCAGCTCAGCCAGTTTTTAGTCCACCTCTTGCACAGTAATAAAAATAGACTGAAATACAAAAATTGGGCTTGTAAGACAGCATCTGCCTAGGATGTTTAGAAGCCATTGCAGTTGAAATATTAATTAAAGCAGCAAAAATGCAGATGATAAGGAAGAATAAAATATCAAATGCAAATTTAGAACAGATTTATTTGTTTTTTTCTTTCTATACCATCCTGTGCCAAAGCAGGCTTGAAATGAATGACAAATTGATTTTGAACCACATCTGTGATGTGCTTTTAGCCCCAGTAGAGAACAGTTATGAGCTTCCTTCATGTTGAAGAGCAAGAAATTAAAAATCCCCTTTCCTTTTTCAAGAACAGAAAGTAACACTCACTTATGTGCCCAATATTGCATCAGCCTCATGGTGCTATGGAGCACAGAGCAGTTTCTAGGTTTGCCTCTACAGTCCCTGAGCTCTCAGTGGCTAATTAATTTGAGAGGAAAAGTTTGAAGATGCAAAACCTTTACAAGAACAATGCAGATACAGCCCTTATTATTTTTTTTTTTTTAATGAAGGTTATGGACTATTTTCAGAAGATTAATAATAGTTTAATCATATTAACTTAAAAACCCCTACTGTATTAAGGGATTCCATTCCTTCAGCCTGACAGGCCCCCTGCACAGCAGGCTTTGGGCATCTCTTCCCCACTGGTGTATTTCTACTCACAAGATCCTGTGGGATCCACAGATCTCATCTGATGTGTGTATTGCTAAGAGCAAAGCTGGGATCCAGTTTCATCTCTGCTTGCCCATTTCCAGTCTGGACTTTTAGCCTGAGGTTCTCTCTACAGTTAATAAAGAGGGTAATTCATCTGTTTCAGGTCAAATGAATGGCTCTTGTGGGGGACTGTTGACCACAGAGCAAAGCTAGATACCCAAGCTAAATTTAGGTGAAACAAATCTTTCCCTCAGAACAGGAAATCAGATGTACTTGCCAGAAAGATTCAGGAACTCTCTGTCTCTCTCGAACTCTCTCTTTTCCGAGTCCTCATCATAGCAATATTATTCCATTGATTCAATATAAAATTACTTTTAATGAAAGATGTTGAGCCAGACTTCTCTGGCTTCATGAGATAAGCAGGGACTTCCAAGGCCAGAAAATCCACTCTGTTTCTCCAAAGAGTCAATTAAGAATGACCCAGAACCCTCAGTTTTGTGCACTGGTTTCATGTCCAGCTGTGAGAATCAGATCTGCTATACCCAGTGCAGCCTCCTGGTAGCCCAGGGAGATTTCCACCCAAGAAAATGGCAATGCAAGCCATACATGGTACTCAGAAGACACAGGCATTGCCAGCCTGGCCCAAGTCCACATGGGCTGGTAGGAGAGGACACACCAATGCAGCATTTTCAACATCGAGGTCATTACCTACTATCAACTTCTTAATGAGCTCGTGTCTAGGTGCCTCATTCAAATCAATATTGTGCCACTTCTACAGATCAATATTAGCTTTACATTTATAATATTTTTAAATGAAAAGAAAAAGGAATAAGAAACCACAAGACTATATATTGATATAAAAACTTTAGAAAGGAGATATTCAGCAACAAAGGTGTTTACTGACCACAGTGACAATTACTTCATCATTAACACTAGGTTAGCCTGTTCTTACTGCTTCATTTAAATCAACATAGCCAAGGAAATACTGCTGCACCTTTACTGTGGCTTGATTCAGATCTGAGCCAACCTTGGAAGAAAGTTATTAAATGACGTTAACACAGTAGTGAGATCACACTCTGACAAACAAGAATAATGAGGTAAATTAAGGGCAGATGGATATTGAGGCTTCCCTCTAAATGTCCCTGATTTCGAAGGTTTTAGACATACTGTTTCCTGAATCTCAGTGCAATTTTAGTTTTTTTCTATTTGTGATATTTGTACCTCCCATTTATATAAGTAATAGGTAATTTTAATGCAGGTCTAATAGTTCCAACTGCCATTGACACAGATTGTAAAATGAAACAGGGACCTTGTGGAGTGAGATGCTATTTTATACTGCTCTTGCCACCCTAGCCACTGCAATACAGTGGGTTAATGTCTTATTTGGATTCCAACCTTGTCAACACATCAAAGATCCTCCCAGGTGAAGAGGAGCAGGGCTATGCAATTGATCTCCCATAACCTGTAATGTCTCTGTCACTCTGGTCCAGGGTGAGCGACTGCAATGCACGTTTCTTTTTGAGAGAGGTAAGAGAGATGCCTTGAAGAAGTACACGATGATGAAAGGTATGAGATAGGCGTAGACCTTGGGAAATGTCAAGGGAGATCACAGTCAAAATTGCCTTCTTTATCCAAAATAAATAACAGCAGTTGTGGATTATGCGACTGTAATTCTGTGGAGGAGGTCTGGTAACATAAATCACAGTAAAGACAACTTGAGACTCTTTTTAAAGACCAAGGAGGTTATTAGTATTTTTACCTTATATTCTACTGTTCCCAGGCACAGTCCCTACAGATATTTCTATGGCTATCATGAGTCCCCTCAGTGCAGTGCTTTTCCCCTCCCTATTTATTATCTGCTGTCACCCCACTCTATCATTTTTTCCTTTCCATCCTTCTGCACACTCCTCCCCGATCACAGATTGCTGCCATATGCCCTGTTCCAAATTCACTGCTTCCATTATCACTTCCCTTACAGCTGGGGCACATCTGCTCTCAGATCCACTTTACAATTTTTCCTAAGGCCCTGCCTTGCTTTCAGCATTGCTGGAATGCCTGTGCAAGGAAAGCAGTAGCTACAGGAAACTTGCCACCATCTGTGGCTTGATTCAGAGCCATTGCAGGCAGCAAGAAACCCTCAGCTTCAACTGCAATCCAAACCCTATTTCCACTGGTTTTTCCTCTTTCAACTGCTGTTGAATGACAGAAATAAACAAGTTAAACTGCACCGATATTACCAAAACCAGGTCAGCAACTCTGGATACCTCATTTCTGGCACACTGGGTTTGGTTCAGAAAACAGAAAACAACAGACTTGCTGCCTGAAAGAAGGTTCTGGAAAAATCAGTGGCAATGTGTTCAACAGGAGCTTCAGAAAATGAGGATTCCTGAAGAGAGGCCAATCCAGGTTTGCAGGTTCTGACACGTTTCCTCATTCTGAGTAACCCCAACACTGTTTCTACCAAGTTGAATGAATCTGCATAACGTTTTCCTTGGCATCAGTAAATGTGTCAGGATTTGTCTCAATAAAACTTCAATGTCAATGCAAGAAAGGCCCTCATACATATGGGAAAAGTAGAAAGAAAAAAAAAAAACAAAATCTGAAAAAATATGGCTATTTTCTCTAAGTTCCTTCAGCTTTCATTCTCTTATAGACATTTATTTTTCCTCTCAGGAGGTGTTGCTCCAAAAATACAAGGTTAAGAATTTTAAATAAAACTGCGACTTTAATTTTCCATGTTCTCCTGTTTAATATAATGATCCAGACAGGTTTTTTATTGAATTCAAGTAGCATAATGGCTTGTCAAATTCTTCCTATCTTCAAATGTTCTGTATGGAAATAACTGTATATTTTTAAAATGGCAAAAACAGCAGAAGTGAAAAAAAGGCATAAAGATTTCTCTCTCTTTTTAAATACATTTTTCCCCAAATGAAGAAAACTGCACAGAGCAATCAAAATGAAACACAAAAATATAGCTATCACTTTGATTTCCCTGTGTTTTCTGGTTGAGTTACCCCCAGATGCCTTTCTCATTAAAAAAAAACAAAGCAACAACAACAAAACAAAACAAAACAAAACAAAACCAAAACCCCAAAAAAACCCCAAACCAACAAACAAAAAAACCCCAAACCCATATTGAAATCTCTGTGCTGTTGCTTTCCTTTTTTTTAAGGAAAGACAGACACAAAAAGGTCTGAATCAGAGAGACATTATTATTCAGAAACATTATAAGAAATAACCACTTGAATTACTAATACTTTATCATTCATGCAAACTATACATCATGAGAGACAAAAGCAACTTAAATATACACATACAGCTATGTGTATGTCAAAGAGATACCAGCTCTGGAGAACAAACACAGAGAAGGGGAAAGACCAACCAAAAGCAGCCATTACCAAAAAATCCCAAAGGAGGGAGGAAAATGAATGAAATTAAGAACTTGTACCTGAGGATGGTAAAGGTTTGGCATAGTTAAATAGTTTTACAGTTTCCTCTTTTCAGACACCTGGATGAGAATTAAGAGTTAACTGCAAGGCTCTGTACCATGTCCTGTGGTAAAGACTGAGTAAAAGCAAAGGGGGAAATACTGGTACAGTATTAGAGCCCCAGTTCTTTTTTCTGTCTTTTCTCCAAGCACCCACTGATTTCAGCAAGTGTTCTTCACATGTGGTGACTCTACAATGGGGATCTAATTGCTTCTTTTCAGACTGATGTGAAGGCATAAACATGCATAAATTTCCATTTGTACTCATGGGATTTGTATGGCCAACACTACTTGTTTTTCTTCCTGAGTCTGTTCCCCTGGCTCTTGTACTTTTAAGGTCTACTCCAACAGAATGCTACTGTCTTGCATTAAAATACAGTTATGAAATTCATAACTAAACAGTACTTTAAACCATATTGTTTAATCTATGTCTTTTCCTCTGACAAGTGTGAAAACATGTGCAATATGACAGAAGGTTTGCTATAGTAATTGCATGTTGTGATTGAATGAGAGAGTAACAACGACGGAAATAACTGTCTTGCTGAAATTGCTGCAGAAGGTAAGTTGCTCCTGTACAGTTTTAACTCATGCACCATCTGTTTCCACACTCCTTTAAATGTTTCTTCAACTAGTTAAGGGATTTAATTGTTGCTCCTATAGGCATTGCCACATTTTCTCTGACCTTTTGCACATTGTACTTTGGAAAGTGTCTCTCTCCATCCTTTCAGTCCTCCCTCCCCTCAAACCCTACTCACTGGGACTCATTCATCCACTGCCCACATCTGACAGACCTCCCACTCATGTTTTCTAAATTCACGCCACATTAGCTAGCAAAGAGGAGATTATATATGGGCAAAATGTGCAGGTCCCTTGGTGTATTTTTCCAGTAGATGGAGACACAGTGTTTATTTCCCTAAAAGTTGACATTATTAAACATCAGTTCAAGAATCAAGTAATATTCAAAAATTATTATTACAGTCAAGACTTACCTAGTTGTGAAAAAAGAAATATGTCTGAATAATAATCACATTGTAGAGTTGACTTACAATGCTAAATCCTTTGCAATTCAGCACTAAGTAACACTACATTAAACTTAACAGATTATCAAGACTAACTCTATATTAAAAGAACCCAAACAGCTCAAGTTCTAATGAAAATGAACAACAAACAAAATCTCTTCATGTAAAGCATTGTCCCCTTTACACATCAGCAAAGATGTACAACGAAATTACCAACAAACCTGTTATTGTAACACAGCACACAGCGACATTATGTTACCACAGTAAGGCTGTACTTACAACAACCTTGTAGTTACAACAATTTAGGTTCCTTCAATTCAAACCTCCAGGTGAACAAAAAAAAAAAAAAATAGGGGATATCAGATGAAACCAATGTGTTGCAAGTTAAAAAGGAACAAAAGGAGATTCTTGTTCACATAAAACAGTGGATGCCACAGAAATGAGAAAAGCTTATGGGAGTTGAAAATCAATAATATGAATTCACCTAAGAAAAAAGCCAATGAGCTTTTTAAAGCATGAAGATGAAACTTGTGGATCAGAAAGTCCCTAAGTGATGAAAAGCCAGGGCTAGGAAAGTGTTCTGACAAGTGCCATTCCCTGCTTACCCCATCCTTACACCCCTCACTGAGCATCAGCTTTCAGCCAAAGCAAAGGCAAGGCACTGACTGAGACACACATTTGGTCTGACCACGCATGGCCCTTCATACACTCCTCAGCAAACTTTCTGAATAACTATTGAGAAAATTAGGAACCAGCTGGCAAGAGGTGCAGGTTTTGGGGGTTTTTGTAAGCTAAAATTGCTGCATCAGAGCAGCAATTGCCAAAATGGCAGATGACCACAAATCCCCTCTGCCCTGAACAAGACAGGCTTTTGGAGAGCAAGTCTTCCATTCCATTTGCTTCTGTGGAGGTCCTTTTGGGAAATCCTTCCCTGTGAAGATGTCATCAGGCAGGGGAGTTCATTACATGACACACTCTGGCTTCTCCGTGGCATGAACAAGGAATGTGTATCACACACCCCAATGCTAATCATAAAAGAGATTTCAGACCTGCCTTGTCCTTAATGGACTTGCTCCAGGACCAGGCAGTGCTCTCACTACCCTTGTGAAGCCTCTCTCCCTCTGGTCTCCTTTGTTTCTTCCTAATGTGCTGCTGCAGGAGGCTTTAGGAAAAACTTCATCACTGCACAATGAATACCTCTGAATTCAAAACATAAAATACTACATCACCTTATCTTTGTGACAAAAGAAGACATGTTTTATGCTCACCTTTCATAAAGGTACTGATGTTCACAATATTTCAAATATTGGACAAATCTCTACTTCTGCTGTATCTTTTTTTTTCGGTAACTCAGTGTTACATCTGAGAGCAGCATTCTCATTATAGAGCCCCCTTAAGAAACACACCATCCCCAGCAACCTCTTAAGAGTTGAGCATGTGATTTGCCTTTCCAGAAAAAACTGTTTTCAAGAAGTCATCCAAAATCACTTTCAGAAAATTTTTCCCCAAGGAGTTACAACTAATTAAGAATCTATGCATGGGTTAGTCATTTACATGATTTCTTTGTGGATTCTGCAATTTTTATCTAAAGACTTTGAAGTTTATATATAATGTCAGTCATTCTGAGTCATCAGCAAATTACAACCCTCTTTACTGCGCTGCTGGAAACGCCGTTAAATACATGGAGCAAATCTGGTCCTGACATCACTCCCCCTAATACTGCTGTTAACCTCTTTCATTGAGAGAACAGCTTTTTTTATTCTTTGTATTAATTTCTCATCTGCTAATTGATTTTTAATCCACAACTTTCGAAGGCTATTGATTTCTCCATCCCATTAATCTTTTTTTGGTCTAGTGTTTGGTCAATAAACAATGCTGCTTATTTTCTGAAAAACACCCAGCAAGGAAGGAGGCTGCCACTGCAGCACAAGCCTTTGTGGTTTAGTTGGTGACAGAAATAAAGTAAGAGACTCTCTCTAGTGTGTCCAGACTAGACAGGCAAGACTTTCATCCTTAGCTCAGTTAAGGGGACATTGCCCAGGACAGATGGGCAGAGCTGGGCAAAAATAGCCATTCTAAGTGAAAGCAGAAGCAAACAGAAAACAGGGAGACCAATACATGTGACTTTTCAGCCAAGTTTTGAGCTGTTCTAATAATAAACCAGAGAATGAGAATAAACAATACATGTTATTGAGCAGTGGATGCTGACCTTTCTCAGTCCATCCACCGCGAGCAACGTCAGCCCTTGTGTTCCCTGGCACATGGAGCGCTGTGACAGCAACCCTGGCTAAAGCTCGCTCGAGCCAGCTGTAGCCACAGGACAAAGAGCACTGCTAAAGGTTTTGGGTTTTCTTCTTCTGAAGAAAAAAATTTATCTTACAGATGTTGTGACAGTAAGCACTTCTCATAAAAATAGTGGTACATTTACTAATGATACATCAAAATACTGTGGTTTGAGCCGTATATGGAATATATTTGGGATGATGTGGCTGATCACCAACATGGTACTACAAGTGTAGCACAAGGCTATCTCATTTCTATCCTTCAAAATATACCTTCAAACCCAGTGTCTGAAAAACTTAACAAATTGTAAGCTGGTGTGTCACTTTGTCAAATCTCAACAGTTAACACTACTTCTTCAGTGGGCTCCCAGTCCTTAAACAGACATCTTTAATTTGCCAGCAATAAAAAAGCAAAAGCTATGACTGATTTGGTCTCTTCAGCTGCTGGGATCAGTCCAGACAACCCATAACTTCTTTATGAAATAAAAAGCAGAAACTTAAAATACACAGATTAAGCTAAAGCAACTTTAATACACTTTAGGATTTTGGCTGCCACTTCACCTGTAATTAACATCGACACTAATATGTTTTACCTTATTAAAACCAGTATGGTTGTAAGCCTAGCATTATGGTATGGAATAAAAAGTGGCCAATCCCATAATGGGACTCTGGGAAAATCCATATGTGATCTGGCCAAAATTGTATTCCTTTCCCCTCAAGCCCTGAGAGTTTCCAGGACATGGTTATGCCATCACTCAGGATAGTGAAGGACACCTGTAATGGATTTCCATCTACAGAAAAGCCTTGTCTGAAAACTGAAAGGAAAAATGGGTGATGATACAGGATAGAAGGGGAGAGACAATGAGGATGTAAGTTTTGCTCTAAGAGCACCTGTAAGATCAAAGAGTTTCAGAGAGCATTTGGCTGTAATTGCAGACACTTTAAATCAGATTTATCAGTATCAGGATTTTAAGGCGGAAATTCCAAGGACAAACAAGTAGCAAACCTATTTCATAAAATACTAATGCTTCCTGCTCACAAAACACTTTTCTCACTAGAATCACAGAATCACAGAATCGGAATCACAGAATGAACTAGGTTGGAAATCATCAATCATTTGAGATCATCCAGTCCAACCTATGGCCTAACCTAACACCTCCTCATCAACTAAACCATGGCACTGAGTACCACATTAAGTCTTTTTTTAAACACATCCAGGGACGGTGACTCCATCACCTCCCTGGGCCCAATTCCAGTGCCCAATCACTCTTTCTGTGAAGAATTTTTTCTAACATCTAACCTAAACCTCCCCTGCCGCAGCTTCAGACTGTGTGCTCTTGTCCTGTTGCTGGCTGCCTGGGAGAAGAGACCGACCCCTACCTGACTACAACCTCCTTTCAGGCAGTTATAGGGAGTGATAAGGTCATCCCTGAGCATCCTTTTCTCCAGGCTGAACAACCCCAGCTGAAAGGCTGAAGACTGACCTCCAGAAGTCCAGTGTGGAAGTTTTGGTGATGCCCTTCCTTGTTTCACAGAACATTAAGAACTGTTATTTCAGTCACTGTTCCCCAGATAGCCCCCAAGCACCACAGCTCCCACCAGCCCTCTCTGTCTGTAAACAGCAGGTCTAGCAGAGCCCCAGCCCTGGCAGACCAACTCACCAGCTGTGACAAGAAGCTCTTCTCCATTCACTCCAAGAACCTCCTAGATTGCCTCTGCTGCTGGTTGAGTTCCCAGCAGGTATCTGGCAGGTTAAAGTCTCCTACAAGAACAAAAGCTGGCGATCTTGAAACACGATCCAGCTGCTTATAGAATAATTCATCCACCTCTTCATCCTGGTTGGGTGGTCCGTAACAGATTCCCACTAGGATATTGGCCTTGTTGGCCTTCCCTGTGATGTTTACCTGTGGGCACTCAACCTTATTGTCATTAATCTCAAGTTCTGGAGTGTCAAGAGCCTCCCTCATATAGAGAGCCACCCCTCCACCTCTTCTCCCTCACCAGTCTCTTCTGAAGAGTTTGTAGCCATCCATTGCAGCAAATCATCCCACCACCTTTCCGTGATGGCAGCTACATCACAGCTTTCCTGCTGTGCCATGGCTTCCAGCTCCTCTGGTTCATTATCCATGCTGCATGCATGCACTTCAGCAGGGATGCAGATTTCACCCAACTCTGGCTTACCACCTTTAGGGTCCTGTCTGGAGAGCCTGGTTTTTATCCCCTTCCTCCTTCAAACCTGGCTGAAAGCCCTCTCAGTGAGTCCTACCACCTCATGGGCTGGAAACATTTTGCCCTTAACAGACAGATGGAGCCCATCTTATTCCAGGAGGCCACATGCCATGAAGGTTGCCTCATGATCAAAGAACCCAAAATTCTGCAATGGCACCAGCCCTTAAGCCATTCATTGATAATGTGAGTTCTCCTGTTACTTTCATCATTTGTCCCTGCCACTGAAGGGACTAAGCAGAATCCCTACCTGTGCTCCTGCCCTATCAACCACTTAACCCAGAGCCCTTAAGTCCCTTTTAATTGCCCAGGTGCTCTTCTTTTCAATCTCATCACTGCCAGCTGTAGTATCAGCAGTGGGCAATAATCAGAGGGCTGAAACAGCCCAGGGAGTTCCCTGGTGATATCCTGTACCCAGGCCCCAGGGAGGCAGCAGACCTCCCTGTGGGGTGGGTTTGGCCAATATACAGGGCTCTCTGTTCCCCTCAGAAGGGAGTCACCTCCTGTAGAAAATAAAAAGGTTCTGCGGGACTCAGTTGGTTCGGGTGATTTCTTCAGTTCAAGGCAGCTCCTGAAATGTGCAGTTTCTTTGCAAGGGTCGTGGGTGCAGGAGCTCTGCCTAAGCTGCCACAGCTTAGAGCATGGCCCAGAGAGAGCGAGAGAGAGACTATGAGACTAAGAGAGTAAGAGACTAAGAGTCTGGTTCCATGATATTCTATCTCTTCTTATACTGAATATGGTAATAGTACAATATCCAATCAATAGAATATAGAAGTCCTTATAGAATTTACATACAACCTATCAAAACTACCACATTACCATACTGTGTTACATTTTAACTCCTAAAAACTATTTTCTAAAACTACTTTTTTCTTCCCAGCCACACTGGCAGGGTTTCTCTGACTCTTGGACTTTTCTGTTTGCTGAAGCATCTTCTTCTTTGCTAAAGACATTGTTCAATGCAGAGGGATTCTCCTTCAGCTGGCTGCCCCATTGTTTTTTGGTTGTACAGTAACAGCTTGGTATCTTATATCTCAAAGCCAGCTTTCATTTTTATTTTGCTTACAGGTTTCATATTTTCAGAATCTTTTGCCAAGCAGTCATATTTATAAGGTTTCCCTATTTCATCCTCCCCAACAACCTACTGCAACTATCCTTCTTTCTTTTTAATGCTAGAGGTGGTGATCTGCCAGACAGATGACGTGTAATTGGGAGGCTCTATGGGCAGATTGTTTTCTTCTGTGTCATTTGGCTGGCCCTCTGGATCCAGGGCCTCATACCTGTTCTGAAGTGGCACCTGGGTAGGTGATGGGGGTCGGGAGGAATTTCTATTGCCTCCCCAAGCAGGGACCCATTTCCACTCCCCTTCATCTACTAGGTCTCCTCCTTCTGCCTGATGGTAGGAGGCATGGGAGTCCTCTTAGTCCTGGCGGGGCTCTCTCAGGGATGGAAGGGCGAAACTCTGCCAGTCTATTTCCTTTTCACTTTCCCTAATACTTCAGTAAATTATTCTACTTCCTCCTGAAGCTCAGCCACCCCAAAGAGGAGATCATTCACCTGTTTGTACTGCAGGAAAGTGTCTTTTGCATTGTCCCTACTGACAGGCTCAGGCACTCCATACAGGAAAGGGTCTGGATAGATGTATCCTTCTTGAGGGGTTCTCTTTGGGTTGGTACACTTCTACTAGCTCTAGCTCTTGATTGTTTGGAGACCATTGCTGAAAAAAACCCTAAAACCAAGCAAAATAAAATACCCCACAAGCAGGATGGCTGCAACCCTGCCTGCTTGCCCTGCCTGTGCGAACTGCTGTGCCACACCCTCAGAGATGTGCCACACCCTCTGAGATGTGCCACACCCTCTGAGATGTGCCACACCCTCTGAGATGTGCCACGCCCCTGTTTGCCCACTCCTGTTTGCTGAGCTCCCTAAAGCCTTCTCTTAATTGCAACCCCTGATGGCTGGAGGAAGCCCCTCCCTGCGCCTGAATGGCTAGTGAGAGGAGCTACATATAGCTGTGGGGATAAATAAGAGCAGGAGGGAGAAAAGTGTCCAGCCCCAACCTAAATGTGAGGGTGGTGAGGCCCTGGCAAAGGTTTCCCAGAGAAACTGTGGATGTCCTATCCCTTGAAGTGTTCAAGGCCAGGTTGGATGGGGTTTGGAGCAACCTAGTCTAGTGTAAGCTGTCCTTACCCACAGAAGAGCTCTTGTAGCATCATGATCTTTGAGGTCTCTTCCGACCCAAATAATTCTGTAATTCTAATAATTTCCTGATTGTTTCAATTCTCAAGAAGTGAATTAAATGCAAGTAGCAATGGCCCAAACCAATAATTTCACTATGTTTCCTTATTATCATGAATTGAATACCCCCAAAAGAGACAGATGATGTAGAGGGTTAGTAGATGGCTGTATACAAAAGTGAATTTAATTTTTTTTCTCTGCATTATCTGTAATTTCCAAATGTACTTTAACAATGGAATAATTTGAGTTACAGTGCAATATCAATGTTTTTGTGTTGCATAATAATTCACTTCTTGAAGTGCAGGAAGGTCCATTCTTTTGTATTTCATGCCCAAAAGATTACATTTAGCTGTGCTGTTCCTAATTATTAGATACAAAAGGAAACTAGCAAATAAATAAATTTTACTCCCCCCCAAAAAAGCTGTTAGGCAGTACCCTTCACCACAACCCAGATCCTGTGTTTCACAATGAAATTCACACTGTCTTAATCTTGAGTCTAAGCTATTAATTATTATAAGAAACAGCATAAGTTGATCAAGCTTTGTCATCATAAATTAGAATAAGGCAACTCTTTGCCTTTTAAAAAAAATGAAACCAACAAAAACAACCTTTAATTTTACCAGTCAGGGAGGGAAAGTATCCATATGTGATAGAGATTGGGAAGTATATTTTACACAGTCTGTGCTTGGTGCTGAGTGCTGAAAGGCACTACAGCACTCAGAGGGGGCATCCTTGCTACAAAGGAATAGGCTGTAGGATCAGCAACAAAATGCCTGTGGATGCAGTAGGATGGCATTCCCAATATTTGCCTCTGCTGACACTGGGTTTGCTCTGTTGAAGCCTTAATTGTTCAAGCTTAGCAATATTGGCTTTTGGGTAGTGGAAAGAGTGATTTCCTCTGTTGTAAGGTGTTTTGAATCAAGATAGTGTGCCCCAGCCAAACCATCTGTAGTTATGCCCATTGGAGCCTTCAGAGTGAGCCCAGGCTGGAATTACCCTCACTTCTCCATGTTGGAAGAAATAGAGGGAAATGACAACGTTTCTCTGCTGGTTTGAGCTGGGATAGATTTAATTTTCTTCTTAGTGGCTGGTATGGGACTGTGCTTTGGATTTGTGCTGGAGACCGTGTTGATGACACAGGGATGTTTTAATTATTGCTGGGCAGTGCTGACACCGAGCCAAGGCCTTTTGTGCTCCTTACCCCACCCCACCAGTGAGAAGGCTGGGGGAGGGCACAAGGATTTGGGAGGGGACACAACCAGGAGAGCTGACTCCAACTGGCCAAAGGGATATTCCAGACCACGTGGCATCATGCTTGGCCTATAAAGCTGTGGGAAGAAGGAGGATGGAAGGAACACTGGGAGTCGAGACGTTTGACTTTCCAAGTGGTCATTATGTGTGATGGGGCCTTGCTTTCCTGGGGATGGCTGAACAACCGCCTGCCAGTGGGGAGCTGCGAAAGAATTACTTGTTTTGCTTTGCTTTTGTGCACAGCTTCTGATTTCCCTATTAAACTGTGCTTATCTCAACCCATGAGTTTTCTCACTGTACTCTTCTGATTGTTTCCCCCAGCCCACTGGTGAGGGAGCAAGCGAGCGGCTCTGCAGGACTTAGTTGCTGGGTGACAACATTTAAGGACTGAAATATCATAAATATGCCACTCAAATGAACCTATCTGCAGCACACCATGATAAGAGATTTTATTGGCCATGTAAAACCTGTGAGCCCTAGGAAGACTGCTGCATATTGACTAAGCCAATTTCTTCACAGAGGAATTATCTACATATAAACAGGCTTTGCTGTAAGAACATGCCATGACATTAAAGATGATGGGGTAGTGGGAGAAGCAAGTCTTGTCAAGACCACTTCCAAACCAAAGTGGTTTTGAACCTCATGAGGAATTTCTTTTGGCAAACAAAACAATTTTTATCCAGCCATCTCTATCTCCTGTACATTTCTAGAAAGGTATGCTCCCTGAGCCACCTATTACATTTACTTCCTAGGATCTACTGTAATAATAATACTCTGTATATAAGAATAGGTCTAAAAGGGTTTTTTGGGATGCCAATGCATTCAAGAGTCACAACTCTAGAACTGAGATTGTTGCACAGTTCTTCCTATATTTACTCTGCCTTGAATATATTTTTACAGCTTCATGCATTTCTTTCTGCTGAGCCCTAACTCATTCAGTTTATAAAAGCACAATTCATGTTATTAGCATGAGCCAGGTAATTCGAAGCATCTTCTGAAGGGAGGGCCTCAAGCTTCCTGGGCCTTCCCCACTCTCCAAAGCATTCCCACAGCCACACCACACACTCCAGAAAATAATTTGTGAATATCTGGATACATCAGCAGAATAAAACTGTGAATCTGATGGGCTCATGACTGTGTTTCTGCTGAAGCAGACAGAACCCTATATAAGAAGCTTCTGTTGGNTGTGCAGCATGGACTGGAATTCTGCTATTTCTGGTGACTTCAAACATCAGTAAACTAGTTGAGCAGACACATCTTCCACGCTGTCTGCAAAGCTCTATAATTTTCCTGGGTTTTTTTGGTAGTAAAATGATGTCCATCAGCTGCTCATTAATAAACACTGGCCATGTCATCTGCCTTCCTATATTAACAGTGTAATACACTCAACTTTCACAGTGAGAAGACCTTTTAGACAGACAATGCTTGGTTACAGAGCATCAAGGAAAACATTCAGCCACTTAGAACAACCAAACCAACCAAAAAACTTTAAAAATCAGAAGGCAAAAATCTTTTCACCTTTGCAGAATACAGAAGCGAGAAACTTTAGAATTAATTTACGTTTTGGTACACTCCTAAATTAAAAATTAAATTGCTTTTGTTTTTGTTACCCGGATCTTTATTAAATATTCCATTTTCCTTCTCCAAGTGATGACATCTTACTGTAAATCAGCCTTTGGTTGGAGACAAATAAAACCAGAATTCATCCTACTGGGATCTAATTACCCAAGCTGGATTATGTTTTATCAAACAGATTTTCTCTTTTGCTGTTTCTTTCTGGAAAAGACTTCTAATATCTTTTTGGAAGTTTCCCACACGAGCTGCACTTTGCTAATCAAACTTTTTGCAGAAATAGCCTTGTGTGCTCTCCCTGTAAGAGTTTTCTGAATTTATATATTTTGAAGATATATAAAAGCTCTCTGAGCAGCTTTTCCAGTCAGTCCTTGCTCTCTGCAGTCTGTCCTCATAGCACAGCCCAAGGCTGGGGCTTCATAGAGTCATTTTCATGATGTAATAAATTACCAACATGAATCAGGTACATCATTAAATAATCATGCTAGCTTAGAAAAAAACCCACACATTAAAAACCTGTTTCCCTAACAAAGCAGAAACAGAGCTTCAGGCAGCTCCTCAGCTCAGCAGCCCCTTGCCTGCAGAGTCATCCAAGGCTGGAAGGTTGAGCTGGTGACTAGTTCTTATCCCAGAGCTCCTGTGCTAGGGAATTAGCCAGAGTCATGGGCCAAGGACTAAAAGATGCCATGGCAATGGAACACGATGACTTCTGCTGGAGAGATGACTACTAGAAGGTTCTATGAGTCAACCCCAAGGCCACTCTGAGAAACCCTGTGACAAGAATGTCCCACTTGCCTATTTCTGGTTTTGGTCACATCCACAAGTTGGTTTTTTTCCTGTTCTCCTCATTAAGTACATCCAACTTAGCACCAGTGCATCACCTCTTGCCTTTGCCAATGGCATTTTGTTCTTTTTAACAACATGGAGTAAATACCAGGTTTCAGGAAAACGTCTCTGCAGGTTGAAGCTCACCTGCAAAATCTCTTTTGCCTCTCTGGTTCTCATGCTGTAAAGCTCTTTACCCTGGGAGGCATTAAGCAATTCTCTCAGGCTTTTCTGGATCCTGAGCTACAACACTGAATATCATCAGTGCTACAGAACCACCAAACTCCAGTTATTCCTTCTTCTCCTCCTTGCAGAGGTTGTGGCCAGGTGAAAGACCAATGAGAGCTTTCTTCCAACAGACATGTTCCTCAGTTTGAGGTGTGGGATCAATACAGAATCACATCATGGCCAGCATTCCTCTTGCAAGGTAGGTACACCACAGCTGGCTGATACACTGAAGCTGATGTGCTCCTGACTGGTCCACAGCAAAAACCAAAAGATCCCAGTAAAAACAAGCTGAGAAAAAGTCAGCAAAATTATTATTTATCTTCCACTGTTCTCTTGTCTGAGTTCGGCCAGGTTGAGCTGCCTAAGGCTTGACAGTACTGCATTTTCCTGCTCTCATCTATTATTCATGAGTTCAACTATAAAGACAGGCATAAAGATCACTAATCTTATAGCAGCAGCTGAAGTTTAGAGCTTCCATATCCATCAACATCCTTCAGCTTCAACCATTAAAACAAAATACCTCAGAAAAACTAAAAATGAACAGGGTAAAGTGGGAATAGCTCCAAAATGTTGACATACCTGCCAAAATATTTTCCCATTGTCTTGAGCTAGATTCCACCAGACACATCTTTGTAATCTGATCATTGTATGGCAAAACTTCACATAAGATATCCATTTCAAAACTACAACAATAATCAGAAAACCCTGCAGTTTTAATTGTGCAATGTACTATTATGATCTCTATAGAGTCACCATCCCAAAAGGGATGTGCTTTGTGCTGGGGAGTGGAAGGGGACGGGAATTGACGTCAGCGGCCCTAAAACTCTCTGCACTCCCGAATTATCATTTTTTAACCTTGGGGAAAAATTGAATTCCGCTACTGAATAAATTTAGCACAGAGTCAACTTAATGATCACATTAGTCCCTGTCTGTTCTCCCAATGCCCATTCACTATTTAATTAACCTATTTTTGTAGGTTACTTCTTGGAGCTATTTTTAGGTAGGTTAATCTAAGTCGTCCCTTCTCTGAAGATGGTTCCATGAGTTACCTTTCTTCTACCAACTGTGTCAGTGCCATTTGCATGTTAGCAGGAACATGGTGATGCCAAAGCTTGCTCTGACTTAATCTGTCAGTATATCACTGCCCAAAATCAATGACTTTTTTTCTGGTTAATTCCTGGGACAACAGAAATCATTCCTGCTACTTTAGCAACTTGCTAGAAGATGGATTTTCTTCAGTCAGACCAATAATTCAATCATCATCACGGGCTGATTTAATTACAGGGGGGTGGAAAAATACCCTATACATCATTTTTCTGGAAGCAAGACCCACACACCAGAGATCTTATGACAAAGCCTTCACGTGCCAGCCCACACAGACTGCAGCTGTGGCAGCCAGAGGGGCGTCTGGTGGTGAATGCGCTGACAGAAAAACCTCATTATCCAAACTGGGGAAGTGACGTGTGTGCTTCTTTTGTCTGCAGAGGGTGCAGGATGGACATGACTAACAACCAGAGAGCTGTTATTGTGGTTTGTTTGCCTCAGTGCACAGTTAACTGCAAAGCTAAAAAACAGGCAGCTAAAAAATGTACCAAAATAACTACTAGGGTAGGAGCCCAGCCAAAGCTTAAAAATTTATAGAATTGCCATTTGGAGACTGGGATTTGCCTAAACTGTTTGGAAAGGGAACCTGAAAAATGAGATCCTACTTCCCCAGCTGATCCATAGAGAGACTGGGCATCTTTTGAAAGGAATTTATAACTACCAGGGTAACATTGTGAGCAATTGTGATACTGGCTGTCAAGATCTCACACGTCTTCAGCTGCAGCACAGTGCTGTAGTCTTTCCCTTTGCTGAACATATGGCTGAGATTTTATCTCATAGAAAAACCTCTGTTTTGTTCTGTATGCTTATTGCAGTTTTGAGCAATCTGCTGGCCAATCAGCCTTTCCAGCCTCATTCTCTGCCTATTGAAAACACATCAAACAATTCCTTGCACCTCTAATGGGTAAGAGATGATGGCTAAGGCTTTCAAGTTCCTTTTGCAAAATATTCCATCTATGTTTCAATGAAAAAGCAAGTTCTTGGGACTTGGAGGAACAGGGAGGGGCTGGCAGCAGATCTTAGCTGTCTCAATTATTTTAATAAAATCAGCTGAAGTCCCTTAGAAGTTAAGAGGGAAATAAAATGTACTCTGTAGTGGTGAATCCAACACTGTAACCTCTGTGCTCTTCCAGCATGTAGTTCAAAGTAAGAAGCAGAAAATAAAGGATTGTCTTTAAAGAGTTAAGAGGATTAAAAAAGTTTACAGGTAAGAGTCAGAAGCATGATTGAAAAATGTGAAAAAAAAAATAACAGAGAAGGACAACAATAATAAAAAGACTAAGTAATTAATGGAAGAGATTATTAATGATCACAAAGCCTGACCTGTAACTAGATACCTTCAAATTAACTCAGCACACCCATCAAACATTGCCTTTTCTAGCCTTCATCTTGTGAAATCATAGTTCTAGTCTTCTCTTCTGAAATGTTCCTATATCATATATGATTGTTAATAGAATGATTGGGGTTTTCATATTATATGTGTTGATTATATATCATTACTTACATATATTACATAATGATACAATTATATATGTAATATAATACATTATATTACATATAATACCTAATTTTTCTTTCTCATAAATGTTAAAGATCATGTAAACAAAAATCCAGGTTCAGTAAACTTTGCTGTGACTAAATTTATCACTATACCACTGCTGATTACTAAGGAAATATTATAAATTGCTAAAATGACAATTATTTATTATATTAAAAACATATATATAATAGGAATTTTCTAATATAGTGTCTATAAAACTCTGCTTCTAATATAGCACTGTTTTCACCTTATGTGTATTTTCAACAAGACTGGAGATCTTTAAGATACAGAATTTCACAACAAACATCAAGTAAGGATATCAGCTATTAGGTTTTCTTTAAATATGTGCCATGTTATGGTCAATAATATCACCAAAAATTGAACACGAGGCAAATGTAGTATAAATAATTAAAATGTTCATCTTACTCAGGCTGGGCTGTTTAGAGGAGAAAAACAAGACTGTGAATACCATAAGCATCCTTTTTTTTTACTGACTTAAATTCCAGTATCCTTCCAGGACCTTTTTAGATGCTGCTCTAATTCATCTTAGGAGACAACATATTAATTAATATCTAAAATGGATAAGGGATTTGTTATGCTATTGATATGCTTAGCAACTGCAGAAAGCTAGAAATGGTGCACTACCTGGAGAGCTTTTGCTGGATAACTACTTTTTTTCAAGTGTGTAGTGGAATGTGGCTGGCTGTGACTTTTCGGGTGTCTGTCTGCACCAGGAATGCTCTGAAGCAGAAAATGCCCTTATTAATGCAAGATCTGCTAGAAGATCTCAGCTGCTTTTTTGCTGCATCTAGGAATAAAATTAGGTGCTCAAAAGAATGCCTGGAAGTAGGAAGGAAAGTGGATGCAAAGCAAAAGCCAAAACCAATACTGAAAAATGAAAGGAAATTCTAAACTTTGAGGTCTTAAATTTCATGTTACCTTACCAAGAGTATTGTCTCTAAGTATTACCACCTTCCCTCTCTGAAAAATTTCATACCAAATCAGATAAAGACAGTATTCTGGCTTCTCTTCAGATCATACAAATCTGTGAGACTAGTTACAGAAAATTAAATAGCAGCTAGTTTAGGAGCACAGTTATTTTTTACCTTTTCCAGTTTTTGTTCTGAATACCTTTCTCTTTTAAACATATATTTCTTCTTGATAACAGCCTTAAAATACTTTAAATATCTTGTAAAATCCCTGTTGAGCTGTGAGATTACCTTTCAGCTCTGCTGCAAGTTGATATGCTAACAACCAGCAAGCAGTAAGCTTTCTTGACCTTGAAGGGACAAGCTGCTGCAAGGAACGACCATATTGCACTGGAATTGCAAAAACAACTCCAAATCTTCATTTTTCCTGTCCTCAGCCCAGATCTGAAGTGTTGTCTCAATGAAATTCGGAAATTACATGTCAAAAGAACTTTGCTAAGTCCAGCATAAACAAAATTTCTCTTTTGTAGGAGCTGACAGAGAAAAGATACAGTGTCTGCAGTGTCCACATGGGTACTGCATTCAGCAGCCTGAAAATTAGTTCACAACCACTTGTTGCCCATATGTTCTACACTCTTCCAGAGGGACTTCTTGGAAGCAGATCTTCAGAAAGGGGAAGGGGGAATCCTGAAAACCAGTGCTTGGAGATCCAGCTGAGAACTGCAGCAAACAAAGAAATCTGTCATTGCATATTTATCCTGATCAAAATTCTTTAAATTCAGGGTCAGATTAATGACTGTGACTACTTGTCATTAATCCAGCCTGTGCAGGTAAATGAGATTAGTGGTAAATTTGTCATGCCAAAGTCCCCTCCTGGAGGTATTGGGAGCTCCAGGGCCTTGGTAGGTGCTAGCTCTTAGGGGCTAGGAGGCATTTTAAGGGGATTAACTGGGACTATTGCTGGTTGATTGAAAATATTGATTTTTGTCTGTGGGGCACAAGTTGTTGGACATACCATCATCTGGTCCTTAACTCAAAATTTAAGTTCAAAATTCCTACTGCTGCCATCTCCTTTTTTGTCCACACTATGGAGAAATGGTACAGAGAGAAGGGCAAGGCTGCACATCCTCACCTGACCCCATGTGACTCTGCCATGCACAGATAATGCTGGATTTCCTGTCTGTTGGCAACATCCAGGGGTCTGTTTTGTTTATTGCTCACTGCAAAATGGCTGCATGCACCTGACCTGATTATTACTCCTTGTTAAAGATAAAAACATTAAAGATAAAAGCATGCTGCCATGTTGAAGAGCTGGATTAGTATCATGATTCTGCACAAACCCCTGACAAAACAGGACCAGGCTTTCCTACAATCCCTGGGGCTGCTCCTTGCAGAGCTCCACGGAGCTGCTCTGTCACACCACAGTTCAGCATGCACATGGAATGCCAGAATACTCAGATACTTTGGGCACTGATCCATGTAGCATCCACAGTGTACACTGTGAAGTTTTATAGAGAAACCCATAGCTGCTGAAGCAGCCACACATTTGAATTTCTTCTTTTTTTTCCATGCCCTCAAGGCAAATTACACTTACAATGCTTACTGCAGTCCAAACCCAGAAATAACCACTGTAATAAGATGTTCTGACCGTACTGCAACACATTCATAGTATTTTGGTGAGGAATATTTATTATCTAGTATATAAATGAAGTTTACCAGAAGATATTTATGGAAAGATAATGCATTTTACTTTAAAAACTTCACTGGACAGAGCTTAGAGAAACCAAAAAGTTAATTTCAAAACAAAACCAATCTTTGGCAGGAAACCATCCAAGTTTTCATTTCATACTGTTTCTCCCTCCACTTCCCTACCTCCATGACCCAGACTCCTCTCCCTACCCACCAGCTTCCAGTAATTTTAACTATTGAAGTGGCAGAGGTCTGGCATAAAAGCCCACAACTGGACAGTTGAATAGGCATCAATTTTGTTTCAAAGGTTTTCTTGGTTTCAGGTTTGTTTTTAAAGAAGAGTTGAGGACGACATCCAGTTTTTTCCACCCTGCTGCCTCCAGTGATTCAGACTCTTGTAATGAATGCAGGCTTAGTCTATAAAATTTATCAAAACAATTTTCAGTCTCTGTGTTAGCCAATTTGCCCTATCATCTAAAAGAATCAGCACACAGACTAAAAGGATACTGCATTTTTACAACAAGAGTTTTGCTGCTAACTTTAAGATAGACAGATTGTACCTCTTGTTCTCATTTTTCCCCAGCTTCCCCAGGGGAAGACTCAAAGCCATGAAAAATTTCAGACAACTGGCTTATGTAGACAGCTAAAAGAGAGACAGAGGGAACACAGATGTTATACAGAAAACCAAATTCAGCCTTAGCAATGCAAAAGCAAACATAGCCCTTAAATTTAAAAACAGGTAGGTGAAATGTAAGGATTTTCAGAACTCTCCATTGAGTTGAAAATTTTGAAAGCTTTAAAAACCACTCTGGTTATGTAAAAATCATGAAAAACAGTCTGTCCACAGAATGCAAGCATGACCCATGCACTGAATCAAAAGCATCATTCATTACAGGACAAAACAAAATTACGGTGCCTTTTAATTCTGTTTGACTAAGACTTTACTCCAATAGTCCTTCCAATGTCCAAAAGAGGGAGAGTGATGAAATCAGCCCCCCAAATGGCATGTAAAGCATTGAATTTCCAGCCTGAATAGCTCACTACATACATTGTCTATTCTTTACGATAATTGCCCCAGGATTTCTCTGTATGATCGCTGCGAGAAGCCTTTAGAGAGCTCCCCAGCTCTGACCAATACATTAGCTACAGTTTCAATTACCCTGTTAATGTGAAACGTTTTTCAGCATGCAGCTTCACGGAAACCTTCCCACTTAGTGGGTGAGGAATTGACAAAGATTAACATTCAAGCAAAGAAGTGCTTAGCTGACTTATGCAGGTAATAATCTTGAGGACATAATTATGCCAAATGGAAAGGAAAGAGAAAAACACACTCGCAAAAGTAATGAAAATGCAGAATCTTAAAAACAATCCTATAATGACTAGTAAGGCACAAGATATACTATTTGTAAGCAATGCTGGCATGCAAATGAAATACACAGAAAGAAAACTACCCAATAGAGAGTGCAACTGGGAATGTTGGTAAAGTGCACTCCATAAATTCATGCAAACAAAAGAAATCATTAAATACAACTTTGTTCGCCAAAATCAACATACAACAATACATCTTTGTTTAGACAAATTCTCCTTTGCTATAACAAATAGCTATGTTAGCCAACAATGCAGTGAGGAAAAGAACATGGTAATCACTGTAACCCAAGCCCCACTGTTCTCCCAAAAGTGAATGTTCCTTTAGAATATATCTAATTTGCTCTCCACATTTGAAATGTAAATGCTTTTTATCAACTACACTAGTCTCGTAATAAGTCTTTTGAAATGGCTATATTTACTGTAGCAACTGAATAACTGTGAATTAACAGAAGTTTCTGTTGCTATTTTTCTTCCTTTGTTGAGAAACAACATGAGCTCTGATTGTGAAAATGACTTAAATTCCTGCACTATGGCCCACCCCTGAACAAAGCATTAAGGTTCTCACCTGTTTTGTTAAACTGTGATGAAGTTAAGCACATATTTGAATACTTTGCAGAGTCTGAATACAGCATTTTGCTAAGCCTAACTGCACAAGACTGTATGTGCTGCCAAGTTTGTACAAGCTGGCCTAAAAAACTTTGTTCACGTGCCAGAAGGTTTGCCACAGCGTGAGCCTTAGACATTTATTTAGAAAACTTCATGTACCAAAGACTAAGTCTTGCTGGCTGCAGAAGGTCTTTGCTCTGTCCAAAGTAAACAGGAAGAAAAGAAGTTTGGAAAGAAGTCAGTAGCCTGCAGCTCGCTCAAACTGAATCACAATGGCACAAGAACCTCTCCAAGGGAGATGTGACATCAGAAACCCAGAGCACCGTGCAGTTCAGGAGACCTTCCTTCCATTCACCATTCTGCATGGACACATCACCATCATTCAGTCTCCAAGTGGGACATGCCCCCTGAGCTACTGTTTTAATGTAAAGGGATGAACAACCAAATAAATATGAGATATCACTAGGGTTGCAAAGATTCAACTGCTAAAATCTGCTACAAAACACCTCCTTCTCTAAAGGATGTTTTGGACTCATGACACCACCAGAAAAAAACCCCTCACATTTAAAGATGATAGAATAGAATTATGAAAGATAAGGGAGGACTGAACTCCTTTCACCATTAAAGAAGAAGCATTCCAGTCTTTGGCCTCCCGGGATGACTCAGTTTCCAGAGTGACCCACCTTCTGCAGAACACTCTGGCTGGCTGATGCCCCATATCTGCCATCTCCCGTTGTTACTTATCTCTCTACATCCACATCCTTTTTTACTCCAGTTTCTTAGCTCATCTGTCTGGCAAAAATGAACAGTTCACCTGGAATTCAATCTGCTCTCTTGTTAATTAATGCAATTTTTGAGCTGCACCATGTCAGTAAACCCAAGCCTTGCTTGCTGTGGTAACCCAGTCATTTGGGGGACTGAAAAACCTCACAGGAAAGAGGGCCACCTACCAAACCATCCAAGCCACTCTTCATGTGCCTTCAAGTACACAGATTTTTTTCCTTGGGGAGCTTCCATCAAGGCCTCGACAGCTCAGATCTCTTAAATCACTGCTTTGCACCCCACTGCAGGCCATACACTTTGTAGGGAAGTACTGTTTATTCCAAGAGGCAGAAATCAAACAGAATTGTATTCCTTTGCAATAAAAAAGGATCTTTTCCTGTCAGTGAAACAGTTTCAAAATGTCTTCAATGCTCTTCTTCTCCTGTCTGCAGCTCTTTTTTTTTTTTTTTTTTTTTGAATTGGACTTTCCAGATAATATGGATGCCAGCACAAATTATTTGGCAAAGGCTGGACTGCTGGCAGGTGGGCTGCTACTCTGGCAATTTTGAGTTGGACAAAAAAAAAAAATCAAATCAATGTACAAAACATAAAACGGCCAAACAGATTACTCATTGGCTGGTAAGCCATATCCCCCTGAGGCTGTTGATCAGGCTCTATCCCTGGCTGCCAGCCTGCTGGAGTGCAGATGGAAGAACTGGCTGCTGAAACACTTCTCTCACTCACAGCTCAGCAGGAGAAGGGATCCCAAGCGCTGTTGGAGAATATTTCCTTGGTAACTTATCTTCTACTTATCAGTGCCTTTCCACTGCAGAAGCAGTATTTCTTTTCCTTAAGAAAGATCTAAAGGAAATTATTAGTGATTTTCAGTATTTCTTTCAAATCAGTTACTCCTTGCAGAACACTGAGCAAAGTTAATGGAACTTGTTTTCTTACTCAAAGATTTCATTTTAACTGCAACACAGCTGGAGACATTAAAGATAAAAACTTTGCAGCTATTATTTTGTGGGCTCAACTTTTTCATTTCCAAATATCATGTAATTCTCTTTTGGTAGTTTTGACAAGGTTTTACCTGTGTTTATACTGAGTTTGCAGTGTTTATGTCTTACACACTACCTGTATATTTCTGCAATAAACAATATATGTTAAGTCGGGTGTATGTTACATCATAATGAATCAATGGATTCAAATGTAACTTTACTCCTTAATTCTGTGGGTGTATTTGGAAAACAAGGTAGGGTTGTTTCCATCACAAAGCTTTGTATACAAAAGTATTGGCACCATATCATGTGCACCCTGCAGATGCCTGGGAATGGAGCAAATCCAATTTCTTGTTATGATATGCCCCTGATGTTATGACTTGGATATGACTATGATGTGTCGACACAGAGATTAATTAGTATTTTTCCAATTTTAAGAAAGCCTGCAAATTTAAGTAATAAGTGAAAAAGAAAGTCTGTAGTGGTCACAATTAATGCAAATAAAACAATATTCAAATGAAATACATGGCAATATGTGGACACCCCAAGCACTAGAAGCAAAATCTCTCAGATTTCAATAATTACATGTGATGATGTTTATTTGTTTTCACAGAATTACAAAATGCTTTGGGTTGGAAGGGACCTCAAAGATCCTGTTGTTTCCAGACCCTTGCTGTGGGCAAGGACAACTAGACCAGAGTGCTCCAACCCACATCCAGCCTGGCCTTGAACACTTCAAGGGATGGGGCATCCCACAGCTTCTCTGGGAAACCTGTTCCAGGGCCTCACCACCCTCACAGTAAAGAATTTCTTCCCAATATCTCATCTAACCCTGTCCTCTATCAGTTTAAAACCATTTCCTCTTGTTCTTCACTACATGCTCTTGTCAAAAGTCCTCCAGCTCTCTTGGAGCCCCCTTAGGTACAGAAAAGTGTTAAAGTTTCCCCGTAACCTTCTCTTCTCCAGGTTGAACAAGGTTGTATTGTTCCACTCCTTTCGTAGCACATAGTACACAAAGAAGCATTTGTTTTTAATTTTCCAGTTTAGTGAGTTCTCCTCACAACCTCCTGCTCTCTTTCCCATCCACCAGCTTGTCTCTCATCTGCTCTCTGACAGCGTCCCATGGATGGAGCGCTCAGCACAGAGGGAGTGTTATGCAGGTCAAAATTCCTTCTCCCAGCCCCTTTTGTTCCAGCTAACTGTCATGCCTAATCTCTGTGCAGAGCCAAGGGCATTATTTTAATCAGCTGTCAGTGTATCTCCTGCTTCTTAAATTCTACTCTCTGCTTTACCCGGATCTGCTCTGAGCTGCCAGTTTGATTACATGGCAGCTGGGGGGTCCCTCACAAGCAATGAGACTCTGCAAGCAGCTCAGCTTGTGGTCTGACGGTGGGACATGCCAGGATACAGCCAGCCAAGCAGCAGGACACACTCCAGAGCCTGGCAGGGACTTGCCAGTTACTGCACTGGCAGCTACACCAGGGTAAGGCCACCTTGCAACTTTATTTCCACTCTCCTGCCAGCTATTTAACTCTTACTGTAATCAAACCAACTCATTTGGTCTTCACTCACAAATCCTAGATGGCAGAGATGTCCAGGAGAGGGGACAGATGGGGACACCTCAGATCCCTCAGGACCTGTCACAACTCCTCTTACTAATGGACAAAGGGGCAGAACCCACAGTGCTGCTGCTCCCCACATGTTGTGTGGGCCTCCAGAGCCCCAGGCACAGCATTCCCAGAAGCTGCCAGGTTCAGATTGGGGGCTGATGGGACCAAGTGCCAAGTGAGTGATGAGCAGCATCCCTACGCTGGTATCAGGCTGGTGCACTCCGGCAAACAGCTGGGGAAAGGATGTTTGGAGGTCCAGAAACAGTCACATTTGGGAGGAGTTTGTCCCTCCCAAGAGTCACAAAGTATTAGGAGAGTCACTAGGAAAAGCACTTTGATTTCTTGATTAACATTGGCATGGCAGAAGAAAGCAAGCAAACCTACCAGAAATTGCTGAGGCAGTGATATTGGAACACATAACAGTCCATGTTTTCAAAGGGCAAGTAGAAGGGGGAGGAAATGGAACTGTCATAACCACAAAGGTGAGGGAGAACATAAAACTCCCAAAAAAGCTGTTTAAAAGCTGTTTCTGTACTACAGCCAAAACTAAACCCAGGCTGTAAAAAAAAAATCTTTGGGGAAGGTGCCCCCCTTCCCCCCCCCCCCAAAAAAAAAAAAAATTAAAGCACTTTTTCAATCATTTTCATTAGTAAAGGCAACATCAGGACTGGACAAGGGTATTTATAATATTATTTTAAGCCAAAAAGAACAATTGTAAGTTGTAAAAGGAAGGCAGTATAAGAAGAGAAAAAATAAAATTCCTTAAAAATGTTAAGGACGTGACATCAAGAGACCAAATGATCAGCATGAGAAGATTTGGAGTTTGTGTTGAAGCAGAAGGTCAGTAGACAAAACCATTAATCCCCATTTGATATTTTTAATGGCTCAGACCCACCATAGAGTGTCCATGGCACCTTCACACTGAACTCCCAAGCTGGTTTTCTTACTCTTTGCTGTTTTCCTCCAGCACCCACATTTGACACAAGTCATTACAGCAAGTATATGGCAAGCTGTGGAAAGTATTTTTGGCACATAATGCAAGTTGTAGGTACTTGGCAGGCACAGCAGACAGTTGCACTGATTGCCTCAGTGTTGCCTCTGTCACTTAGTAAAGTCAGGGATAGGTTTGGCCAAGCTGCTACACCCTCCCAGTGCCACATTCGGATTGCACGCCGTCCATTACTTCTTAAAAACACCAAATTCAAAACCAATGTGTGAGACAAAGTATATCACCTTTGATCTGCACACAGTGTGCTTTCTCTACAGAGCATGAACATATTCCACCATAAACCAGCAGCAAATGGCAATTCTCGGCTGTGCCACGCAATTGAAATGCTGGGGTGGAAAATGAAGTGGTGGAGGAAAAGCAGTTAGAGAAAAGAGAGGAGTGAAATGGATCTGTTATTATGAAGCTGGTTTAAAATAACTTGTATACCATAAATATTAAAGAACCAAGCTGGTTTAGCAGCAGCATGCTGTTACTGCTGATTAGGAAGCTGGAAATGTGTCTGTTAAGTCTGCTCTTTTCTGCTCCAGATGCCAAAGACTTTTCCTCTCCAAATATTTTTAAAGCTTTCAAGTTTTCCAGGTTACCCTTCACCTTTACTGCATCACTGCTCAAATGCAGCGTAGGCAGGACAAATAGCTGTAAAAAAAAGAACCCCAAACTGATGTCTAAACCTAAAAACAGAGACTAGACAAGAATAGAAGAATAAAAGGAGGTATTTATTTGAAGGGCCTTCAAAGGTACACCCTGGGCAGTCAAAAGGGTACCTCCATGGTGGACCCTGGGTCATGGGTTCTTCACACTTTTATAAGTTTGGTCCATTTGCATATCAGAGTTAATTCTCCAATTACAACCTCAGTTAATGATGTAATTACCCCAAGTTTGCCCTCCCCACTCTAGGCTTTAGTTTACACATTTGGGGGCCTGGTGTCCTTGAAGAGCAAACCTGGAGAGGCTTGGTAAGTCTCACCAGCATGAGAGAACAGTAGTTAACAGGCCACACAAAACTTCAAAGTTACACACTAGGCAGTATGGGATATGAAAAACTATCAAATGGAAAACCTAAGGCATCAAAACCTCACCAAACTGTTCCATATATTGTCATTTCCCCTCCATTTTTATTGGGAAAAAAAGACCCAGAGAAGCACTATGCAGTCAAGTGCTGAGATGCACCCAGGGCAGTGGAGCTCAAGGATAGGGTATTTCATCATTTTAACACCTATAATGAGAACAAAACACAGCTGGCCACCATGGGCTTGACTCTTGGAAAATACGTGCAAAGAACATTGTAGAATTCAATAGCAGCAAGTTGGGGTAAGCAAAAATTTTGAATTCCAAAAGAAAATGAAAGATTTATGTTCATACTAATGCATAGCAGCATTCCAAGAGGGCTCAATAAGTACCATAAATCAAACTGAGCTATAAGAAAATCACAGTGAAGCTAGACAGGATAGGTGCTTTATAGTATAAAGTAATTATAGCAAGTGACCAATTGTACTTTTGTAACAGTAATTCTGTACACCCTTCTTTTATTTTCTCTTGCCAATAGTAATCATTTTGTAATACACTGTTCACAGGAAAAGATACCACTTAAAAGAAAAATCTGCGTATCAGGCCCACCATCTGTTCTACAATCTATTCTACAACTAGAAAATACACGTGATATTGTTGTTGCATGTCAGTTCATGGGAAGTGGTACTCTGCAGGAAGAGTTTGGCTCTTTTGCACCTCAAAAGCAGCAAACAAAACCTAATGCAGGGAACAGGCAGAATGGACTGTTTTAATTGAACTGAATAGAGAACAAAAGCATTCTCTTGCCTGCAAGTGACTCCTTCCTGCTGTTGTTTTGGACTTGCATGCCTGACGTAAGCTGCATGCCAGGCCAGGAATGGCTTTCCCTGCTCCAACCTGGCATGACCCCGCTCTGATCTATCCTGCCAGACAGCACAGGAGGCACCGAGAAGGAGGAAGGCACGCAAACCACAGGATGATGCAAGAATAAATCGCACAAGAAATAAGTGCTACGAATTTCTAGTCCCTCTCAGAGATCAAAGTGGCAGCAAATGAAATAGAAAAATAGTTGCAAATGCAGAAGCATTTTCAATTTGGTGCTTGTTTGGTTGGTTTTTACACAGCACATAAATGGTATACAAAAATATTAACTAATAAATTTGAATGCATTGTAAGCATTCCAGAAGAGATGCAATGTCTTCTTGCATGAGAGTTGAAGCTGGACTCTGCTCTGAAGGGATTAACAGTAGCTCAGGGGCAGGAGATCCCTTAACTGTGTGCCACAGGCTTCTTAACTTGCTCTTCTGAAGCAGCTGTTGGACAGCAAACCTGGGATTGGATGGACTCTGATCTGGGAGGGCAATTCCGACCCAGCCCCAGGCACAGTGCCAGCAGCTATGAGAGACCTCTTTGTAGAGCCTTGCTTGCTTCTTCCTAACTGCACCCATTATTCCAGTTCTAAATCGCTCTGAAATCAGGCAAACAAAAGTGTCAAACTAGGTGGTGGTTCTGCAACATCGACAAATGCAGCTTAAGGCTGAAATTGCCAAATTAATCTTCTCTTTTGATCTGAAGATTTACTTTCTTGTAGTGAAAGACTAACAACTAACCTGAAGTTTCTGGAAAACCTGGCAGCTTGATCCCCTCTCTCCCCCTGAGGATTGAAATTAGGCTAAATTGCTAATGGGAGCAAACTAACAAAATCATTTTATGCAACAATTTTAAATATAAAGCAGAAACCTGCACTAGGTTATTTCTGTGTATTGCACAAGTCTCACTGCGATTCTACAAAAATATATAAGACAAACCTGTAAATACATAACAATCCATATATATGTGGATTTATAGCTCTACAGTAACTGGAAAGCCTTGGATTGATGCAAATGAGGAATGCAGGAGTTAATTATGTGCACTTCTCTGTCTGGTTTCAAGAGATTAAGCCTTATAAAAAAAAAAAAAAAAAGAAATTCTTTAACCAGCACATTAAAAAAAAGTCTCTTATCCCCCCAAAAAAGAAAAAGCCATTAAAACTCTTCTTCTAATTCAATCAAAAATTTCAGCTCTGACAATGCTAAGAACAGCACACTTTAGATCTTTTCCAATTTCCTAAGCTATCACAATCAATTTTTTTAAGACCTGAAACTTATCCTAATTAAGATCTTTGCTTTGATATCCTGAGAATGACCTCGAGGATTCATTCTAATAAACAGAAATGATTCCTGGTAGTCTTCAGTTCTCATAAGCTTTGCAGAAAAAAATCAGTTAACTCGTTCCATGACAAAATAACTTGTCGTTGATCATTCCATCCAAAACAGTACCTGTAACACACTGACACAGACTTGAAAAGGAAGATGTGGGTTGCTCAAATGAAATGGAAGCTTCTCAGGGAGAACTCATTTGATGTTTTCTCCTTTCAATGCAACTTTGACAAATAAAATGAATCAGCCTCCTCAGTTGAGAGGAAAAACCCCACATTTGAAATTAACTGACCCCTTGCTGAAGTGTCAGTCAGTCAGAATCAGGTGCCCTGATTCTCGTGTCCTCAAAAGACTACAGTGACACAGTTACCTTCACAACCTCAAGTTTTTTCATCTTACCCAAGCACCCCCCAAAGCCAACAGTGGGATTTTTACTGATTTCAGCTGGAGGTACCATTGAGTAAATTACTACAGTGGAGATGTTACTCAGCTCTGAAGTTATTTATAAACTCCTTTCTTTTTGTTTAATAAATCTGTGTCATCTGTTAAATTAACACTTCCCAAAAATGTAAACTTTGCATAAAAATTCACTGGTTACCCACTATAACACTTACTGAGAGGCTGGTCAAACACCAAACAATTTGGCCAGCAAAGTCACCCCATTTTTCAAGATATTCATATCCCAAAGGAACATTGTGCTGAGCAACCTGGTCCCGGTGGCCATGCTTTGAGTAGAGAAAGTAGAAAAAACCTCCAGATCTCCAGAGGCCTTGTCCAAACTCAGGTCTTCCGTGATTATGTGAAAAATATTCATGAATTATAGAGAATGCTGCACTGCAGTCTACCAAAAGATCACGTTAATTTTAGTCTGCATGTGGCTCATTAATAACTAATTATAATTCAAAATACAGGAAGATTTCATAGAGAAAAAATCCGTGGTCACAGAAACATCTTCACCCTCCCCACCAAACAATTCTTTATATCAAGAAGTTACTCCAAGCATTTAAAACTTCAGTTTGCTTTTTATGCATGCAGGAAAAAAGTCAACACTGAACAAGGCTTTGTCAAATATCTTTTATATGCCACTGGAAAGGATAAGGACATATTATTAAATAATAAATCTTATCTGCTTTTACAGATCCCCATATATTACTGAGAACTGATATGAAAATAGGAGTGCTTTGAGCCTCTGTTAATGAACCACGCTGCTGTGCTGGGTCAGCCCCACTCTGCTTCAGTGAGGTGATTTTTTCCCCCTTCACTTGAAAAAATAAAAATCAAACAGCCTTATTTTAGAAAAGAAAGACAGTGCAGCACTAAGGAATCAGGTTTTTATGTAATCCCCAACTCCCTGATTACCACCAGGGAGCACACAAATGTGCTAATGTGAAAAATCACCCCCATTTTTTGTTGCCTCACAGAGAAAAGCGATTTTATTCTGAATACTAACTCAACTCTTGGATATGTTCAAGTGCACAAAGGGACAGCAGTATATTCATGGATTGAGGAGAAGTGCCAGAACTGCTTCTAGATGATATACCATGACTCTTATGGTCATAATGTATTGGGGAATGAGGGCAATGCAAGGCTTGTACTCACTATTGCTTATTTCTTATGTCTATCTCAATAACAAACATAGTCTTTTCTCCAACTTTGTGTTAAGTCACTCAATTCACTTTTATAATCATCCAATTTCATTAGTGACAGCTACATAAATATTTTAAAAGTAACTAACCTAATTGTCCCTTAGAGAAATAGATCTTTCAAATAACCCTGCAGATACTTTTTCAAACATTCAAGCCATTGGCCTCAATAACGATCTGTAGAAAATTTGTTATAAAGTAGGAAAAATAATTCCAGTTTTGTAATGGCTCATAGTATAGGCCTCTAATGAACACAGAAACCCACTAATTCTATGCAAATGTTTGAGGCAGTTTATCCACTGGTCAGAGTTGGGATCTTCAAGCTCATTTAGCATGGTAGTATACACTAAGACACAACCCCAAATTTATCTTTGAGACATAGTGCTGTAGCAGCCCATTGGTGTCTGTGTCTCTCTCCAGGGCAGTTCAGTTACTACAGCTTTACCACCTCCATGTAGGTGAGCCTGACAACAGGAGTGGAGGAAACCAGCACCCACTTAGATTATAAAAAGCTCAAACCACCAACCAAGTCTAAAATGAAGTATAGATTTCCTTCCCACACTCCAGCAGGTTAAAACTCAGATTGGTTGAAGTCCATTTTGAGATTGCAGCAAATCCATTTATCTCTCATATGCACCCTGCTGTCTTCCCATCCTTCATGGCCTAAAGTTAGGGCGAGGAAAGGGAAGACCTCTTTAGATTTCCACAGAGCACCCAATAGAGCCCTACAAGAAACCCTGCAGAACTGGGTGTCCAGCTGCAACAGGGAAGGGGACATTCCTTCAGCCAGATGGGAATTTCTGAGACACACCACGTTCCCCATTGACCATAAAAGCATTAAAAGAAGGATGTTTCAGTAACTTCTGAGCACCACTCAATCCATTTGTTGTGAAGTCAGGGTAGAATTGCTCTTGACTTTAGTGAATCTAATACACTTGGAAACCTTCTTGATCAGCCAGATCTTGACTAAAATTATTACTGATACAAATTAACACCAATCTAAGGTAAAATAACTTCCACTAACAGCAGATATTCATGCATGCTCATACAATAATGTTCATGTATTTTCTTCCCCCATTCCAGGTATATTATTTTGTGGTTTTAAGCTGCTTTCTCTGCATCTGTAGTGTCTACAAGTTTGACTAAAACAATTATACAAAAGTTAACTAATTGTGCTTCCATCAAGCACAGTTAAAGTATTTGGGGATGGATACATGCCAAGCACAAAGTATAAATGCAATTTATTCTCACTATTGCAGCCACAGCTAAACCTAATGGAAAACAAGGACATGGTGCTATGACATCTGTAAGGTCAAACTTACCCAGCACCTTTTATTCCCCCATTTCCATAAACACTTCTCTCACACACAAATGTACACATACCTACTAATCCCATTTCAAAGGAAAGGGCACTGTTCATAAAAATACCTGTATTTTTACTTTCACCACCACCACAACCACAAACAGTCAGACAAATAGCCCTGGACTAAATGTAGTACAGCACATGCAACTCTTCAAGGTAAGTGCTTCATGTCTCTAAGACATTGCTTAGATATTAATGGGAGTTTGACATTTCTAAAACTCTGGAAGAAAGTCTTTAGTGAGAAAGCTGCTGCCAAAATTCGAGAGGAAGTGTGCTGGCTGTGGCTGCAACTGCCACAAATGTGAGGAAATGGTGTGTGTGTGTCTACACCAACCCTTCCAAAAGAAGTTCTGTAACTGGTATTCCTCCATCCCTAGAAGGGTTCAAAGCCAGGTTGCTTTGAGCATCCTGATCTACTGGCAAGTGTCCCTGCCCATGGCAGGGGGGGTGGAACTAGATGATCTTTAAGGTCCCTCCCCACCCAAATCATTCTGTGATTCTCTTTCTGACCCAGTTTATCCTATCATAATATAGTGATGAGATAGCTTAAAATCCTTATCTTATTATGTTAAAGGATATTCTTTTTTAAGTGTGGGTATTTTAATACTTCAGCAGTTACCTTTCATTTCTCAGAATGGCACGTTAGTAAAACACTGTTTAAAAAAAATCAATCCATCAGGCACAATTTCTTTCATGTTATATAAAACATTCATATTCATATATCACACATAATGATGTAGGGACACATAGACATCTTTTCAGCCTGAAAAGCCTAAAGGAAGGGAGAAAATGCAGCCTTTGCTAATTCCAGGTCTAACACTAAGCCTCCTAAGTGAAAAGGAACAGAAGAAAAGTTATAGCAACCTTTGGCAGAGAATTTCTCAAAATGGATAAGGAAGATGTGCAACCAATTTTACCTCTGCACTGTTCTATTTCAAATAGCATCCATGTCCACCCACAGCATTAACACAGCTGAATTTATAGGTACTCCTTAGGCAAATTTTAGCTCACCTCTTTTTCAGGTTATTTGGTCAAGATTTGTCTTATTAAAAAATAACTAATAATAAAAGGCCTTGTCATGGCAAAAAAAAAAAAAAAAAAAGCCCTGCCTTTGTAGCTAACAGAGATTGGTGATTTAAGTAATGAGATACAATTATGCATCTGATTCACGGTGTTAATTTCACAGCCAAGATATAGAGTAAGTGAAGACAAAGAAAAAGATGCTTGGCCTTCTAAATGGGTGCAGGAGCATCAGCAAATGGAATAACATGAAATGAGAAAAAGCCAGCCAAAGACCAACTAAGTGAGAGAGGAAAGTAAAATTACATATAGTTTGTGAAAGGCTAACTGCAGGCATGCAATGGTTAAACAGTTCTCAGCTATTATAAACATCATTTCTTAGGGCATCAAATAAGAGAAAACTAAAAATATGCATAATCACTAATTTCATCTCTGAGTTATAATATTTCACCAATGAAGTGGATCACAGAAATCTCCATGAAACCGAGGCTATGAGGTGACCAATGCACTGGCAGAGAGCAGCAGGAGAATACATCAGCTACATCTTCATTTTTAAAGGACACCATGTAAGAACTGCCTCCAACTGCAGAGCTCCCCATGTGCTGTGGCAGTCCTGGCTGATAATCAGTGAGGCACAGGCAGGAACTTGCAGCTGAACAACCAAATCAGGTTAACTGATGACATGGCCATGTCTCAGCTCTGAAACGTTCCACAATGTAGAATGATGACGTTTTGCCCCAAATGCTGAGACCCTGAAAGTGGCCATTTCCTCCAGAAGGTTTGGGAATCCCCATCTTGGGTGTCCTTACATGAGTTACATCAAAAGGAAAGGGTATTCATGTACTTGCTTTAGCTTATTCTCAACTTCAGCACAACCCTCGTTCTAAATCTGAACTATAACACTTCAGCCTAACAAAATCTTGGTTCCAAAACAAAGGTTTAATGCCTCAAATGAAGGTCATAACTATTTGCCTGACTCTAACCTAGATCCAATATTTTCTCCATGTGATTTGAAAGGATCAGAACAAAGTTTCTAGGGTATATAATAAAAAAAGCACCAGATATCTCTAAGACATCTGCCCTTTAGACAAGCTTATCTAATCTTCATTGTGTACAATAATAATTTAGGGAATTAATATTCTGTGAAAACCAAAACAGAATCCTACCTTAATTTTTTGACAATCATCTGAAAATATTTGCCCGGAACCAAAAGCAAATGAAAGAATAAACCAAAATTGGATTCACTCTTTCCCTGAAGAAAAGGATTTTTTAAATGTCATCAAAACTGCTTACTGCAGTCAAGATAAAACACCAGCTCCTCCCAAATTATTAAAACAATTAAGCATCACATAATTTTTAGTAATTAGACTCATTAACATTCCTTAGAGACTGATTTGATTCATTTTCTGGAACACACTCTTTCTTCTTACAAACCTTCCTTTTTCAGCCCAAAGTAAAACTCTCAATAAGTACCAGAGATAGTGAATACTGCTCTCTAGCCTCTTGAATCTGACTTCCAGTGAGAGAGCAAAACAGTGCTATTAATATGCAATAGTCTTCAAGTAAACCCAGATTAAGGAGCGACTCAATATCTAACAAAAAGCCCTTATATATACTTGATTGACATTGTATTGAACTCAACAGACAAAAGAAAGAGAAGCTGTTGTGGAGCAGGCAATCATATTATATCAAACTTTCATAGAGAAATAGACTTTTTTCCAGCCTGTGGCTGGAAAGGGCTGTTCTGCTTTAAGGGCAGAACACAGCAGATCAATAAGGTCATTCACTGAAACAGCCCAATTTCAGAGGTGACCTATTTGACATCTCTTTCCAACTCATACGTGTTTCTTCCTCTTCTGTCACACAGAAAATAAAGCTTTCTGCTATGACTGACTAGAAGCTTCAGATACACAAATCAAACAACACAAGGGAAGGGTTCTCTAAAAGCTGGTGAGGACCCACAGCTATTTCTCACATAGTCCCTTAGAATGTGTGACAGAAGAGCACATATGGTATAAGGTGATAAAAGCAGTTAAACTCCTTTTTCCTCATGTATCAAGAGCACTTCCCTACCTAACAGATTGAGGAGTTGGTGTCTCTCACACAGTCTGCTCCAGTTTATACAGTCAGCTTGGAGACAACTGGACAGACTGTTACAGGGAACCTTGGTCTCCAAAATGCTGAAAAAAAAATCTTCAGTCTCTTCACATCAAGTATTCAGCCAAAAAAATATTTAATTATCTGAAATAAGTAAAACAGGGACATCAGGAGAAGCTGACAAAGGGAGGAAGAGGCTGACAAAATCCCCTGAGGTTTAGAGGAAAGCTGTGGTACCAGGGAAGCATCCATTTCCTACAGCTCAGGAGATTACCCTGTCTTATGAGGCTCCTGCTGACCCAAAGCAGGTTACTACATCTCGCTTTGTTTGGGGAAAAACATTTCTTTAGTCACAAGAAGACTGTTGTTCAACTCCAGATCTAAAAATTATTTGCAGAACCGGTCCCTCAAGCAGTTCAAGTATTTATCATTTTATTATTGGAGTGTTTTAATTAATCAACCTTCAAAATTAGAGGAAAAATAAGTAATATCCCAAACTTAGAGAGAGAAATTGTAGTCAGTGAGGTCTGGCAATTTGTTCATTGATTTCTTAGGAATTTGTCAGAGATCAGCTGCTTAGCTGTCTATACATTGCCCCTGTTCCTTTATTTAAGAACAAAAAGTAAGGAAGCATAAGTATTTTCAACATGATCTCCCAAATCATTAGGAATGGCATTTGCCTGTTTTTCAGTAGGTCAGTACAAGAACTGCCTCTCTGAAATACCCAGACACCACTGCCAGGGCTGAGGATGGAGGGACACCAGGTCTGACACAGTTAAGCAAGTCTCACCTCAGGACTGAATCTAGAGCACAGGACAACAGCAGAGATGTGAGTGCCTGTTGTACTTTAGTAATAAAAATTGTATTTAACATCTCTCAGGCATTAGGAGGTGGAAGGTTGTTGCAAAGAGAAATAGGAAGCTGAAGTATGATGGAGAAGATGCTGAACAGTAGAGACTGGAAGAGTGCCTGAAATACCAACCCCAAGACATCTGCAAGTTATACTGTGATCGATTTATTGGATTATCAGCAAGGTAAGGCTGCTCTGATGAGCTGCAATGCATTTTTGTTACTGGCAGACCATAATATTAGGCTTTTTTGTCGAGACTCTGGGAAGGTGCTCTTGTGAAGACAAACAAATAGCAGATTGACTAAGTAAGCTCTGATTAATTTCAAATGGATGTTCCAGTAACATCTGCACTGAGGTGCTGATTCAGTACTGAAACCACATTTCCTAAATGCACTGACACCATAATCCATCAGGTAACAGAGCTGGAGCCTGCAGTTCTCCCCCTTGGAAGCATCTGCCTGCACCAGAACATAAACCTCCCTTTTATTCCTAAAGAAACACTTCTTGCAGTTCTGCAGAGAAAAAGTCCAGCTGAGAGTGAACAAGCAATGACCTGCCTGTGACTGCAGACTTCCCCTAAAGAGGATCTCTAAACATTAAATGTTGTAGGCTCCTGGTCCTAAACATAAACACCCTAGAGTGGAAACCTCTCCTGCACAATGGAGGAAACCAACAACAACAACAAAAACTTAAAAAAACAAACAAACAAACCAAAAACTTTAAAAAAAACCCAAAACCCTAAAAAAAAATAACCAAACAAACCCCAAACCAAAAAACCCCAGCAACAACCAAACATACAAAACCAAAACCAACCAACCAAAGAGGAATCTTTTGTTTCTCTAGTGAATAAAGAGATGCAGGGTGTAAAAATCTACCTGCAACAGTAGAATTCCAACTTTAGAGCTGGAGGATCACTTAATACTGCCAAAGTCACTACAGGATACATAAGGCATACTAGTGGCAGAAAAAACCCATACATAAATACATAAATACATAAACCCATACATAAATGGGTGTAACATTCAGAAAATTTGAACAAGTAGAATCTGTATGACCCACAGAACCCCTGTGCCAAAGAGATACTGGCAGTTCCATACCAGGCTGCAACTGGCAACACGGGGAAAGGGAAAAAACCACTAAAATTTTGAGTTTAAAACTTTACCCTATGTCACCTACTTCCCTTGTTCATTTTTAACCATTTATGTTAAAAGAGTTCATTTTACTTCATGTTTGAGTCCTTGATTCAGCAAGTTACTTCGGTTAATACAATGTCTTCACAAACCTATGCTCTTGCTAAATTGAACTTTATGAATTAATATAACACAAATTCTCTCAGATTTTTATTGTGCATGGAGCGTGCATTTCCATCTCTCAGGATATGTCCTAAGCTGAATTTTTTTTTGGTACTTGGAAGAAATTGATTTAACCACCTTTGCATGAACAGTCAAAACACACTTTTCCTAGAAAAATAAAATTAAAAAATCTTTGTGTTCAACTTCTTCAGTACTGAAAGAGCTGGGAGTTGAAAAATGACATTTTTCTGCAAAGTACCCTTCAGTGATAAGTAATTAAGTTTTCCACTGAGCAGTATTTTGATTCAGTAAGCTTTTTGAAACTCTTCACAGAAGAGGTACAAAACTCTTAAGAACAAAAGTGACAAATTAAATCAAGTGATGTTTCTCAGGGAAACAATGGCATACTGCACAGGCAGGTGTGATGTGATAACCAAAGATAGCTCGTGCTACCTGGCACCTCCAAGCCTCATCTTCTTACTCCTTATATGCAGGGAAGAAGTCACTGACTGAAAATCATGCACTGCCTGATTTAAGACAGGAAAAACATGTCACCAGGAACACGAGGGGAAAAAAGAGAAAATCTGCATTTTGCCTTGATCCCACCAGTAAGTTTTGATAGTTTCACACTCAATTCAGAAATCTGGTTGTGAGGTAGATTTTTTGGTAGCTTCTCTGTTCGTTTGGAGTTCCTTCTGGAAGGATTTTTATTATTTTTCAGCCCTTAGAGAGAAGGAACTTCTGCAGTGCAGAGCTTCATGTTTTCTAGATTGGTAGTGAATAATACTTAATTTTATGCCTCTAATCACCTGATTTTGTTTACTATGTTTGTATTTATATGCATCAGATAGGAAGACACTTCCTCTCTTCCTCTTCCTTCCCTCCATCCAAAAGATAAAGGAGAAAAGAGCATATCTGCCCACTAAGAATTTATCCATAGCATGTCCAGATGCACCCAATGTGCTGGAAAGCAGACACACAACCATGACATGGCTTGGGTCATGTCCAGATGTGTCCCTGTGGAACAGTTACCAGTTAAACCTACAGCAAACCACTATGAGTCTAAGCTGTTATTTATGAATTAATGGTTATAAAATGTTAGAGGGAGCTTCCCAACAGTCTAAGTCATTCCTCATTTCCCAAAATGGGAAATAGGCACTTCATTTGGTTCAATCAAGACTTTGAGCAAAGTTTTGGGGCACAAGAAACATACAAGTACCTCACCCTCAGGTTCCTGATACTCTTGCCCCATTTATTTCTGACACCAGAGCAGAAAACATGACCTAGATCATGCAGCATCTGTAAAGAAAGTTTTTCTCAGGTCCCATTGCTTTTCTCCTGCAGATTACCTAGGTCATTTGCCACTGTGCTAATCTGAAATAGAACTGGGAGATAACAAAGGTTTTTCTCCTGGCTCACAGCACTTCAGAATCACCAACCTCCACAGTAAACTTAACAGGAATCAGCTGTTCAGATGAGAGAAGAGAAATGGAAGCAGGCTTAAAAAATGGTTAGAGAAAGAAAGCAGAAAGGCTGTAACACATATGGTGTTTGGCCCACTCCCAGGAAGCCTCTCCTCTGCAATTCCTCTAAATTGTCTCAGCTTCTTCAGAAGTCCTCCTGTGTCACAGCAACCAGTCCTTGTGTCCTGCTCTGTCACCTCAGCTGGGTGCTGCTGGGGTAACTAATGGAGCACATGGCCGACCCCTTCCAACGGGCACCATCAATAACCTCATGCCAATGCAGCTCCAGTGTTTATCACACTGGTAAGTGGCCACAAATCATCATTAGAAAGGTAAGTCTTCCAAAGTATCTATTTGTACTGAGCACTTCACAACTTCAAAGAAACAATGCTGCAAACCTATGTATTGACATTTTACACTGTCCTTTTACATTTTTAATGGTTATGGATAGGAAAAATCAAAAAAAAAAAAAATTTCTGTTAGTGGAATATGCTTTGCAGCATTTAAAATAACCTTATTTGCCTCACAAAGTATTTAGAATACTGAAACAACTCTGACACAAATATTCTCTGTGTTGCGATAAAAAAAGCTGTCAGGCTAACTGTTGTATCATAATTTTAAAGCACCATGATATTTTCTGAGTTACAGACAACATATTCTAATACCTACACACAAAACATGTAAATATGTGAAATGTCTACTTGGTTACTCTTGCTGTATCTTTTCCTGAGTCAAGAACATGATCATTACATTTTAAGTATATTTAAATATAGAACTAAAGAGAAAGTTAATGTGTGCTATGATTTTTAAAGGACAAAGGAGCTCAATAACCTATGAAACCACTACAAAAAAAAAAAAGTGGGATAGTATTTTTGAAACAGTTTTGCTTTGGCAGTTCTGTGCTCACTTAAATCACAGTTTCACCTCTTCCTCATTGGGAAGCTTCCATTCTAGAAATACAGTTAACTGTGACAAAGGCTTCCTCTGTATTTCAAATTTCTCTAAATCTTACCTAGAAATCTAGCTTGAAAAAAGATCTTTCCTTTGTTTCCAGTCCTCCCTTGCAGATTGCCATGTGAGTGCATGTGGCGGAATGTTAGACCACATTAAGCATTCCATTAAATTTTATGGACTGACATTAATAAAATCAAGTTAACCCAGAGTTAAAGATAACAAATATTTCCTAACAGTTTCTATGTATTTGGTATTGCAAAACTGTTGAGTGGAATCGCTGCCATGACAAAAGCCCTGAAACCGTGGGGCGTGCAGCAGACAGGTGTCAGCATGGATGAGTGGAGAGGTTATGAGCACACCAAGTACCACCAGAAGTATTTTGTAGAATTAGAGAGGGTTCAAAAACTCCTGAACTGCCCAGAAAACCCCTCATGAAAAGAGAGTAAAACCACTGGGATCATTTACTTTAGACTGCATCTGCATCGCACAGGGTTACATGCAATGAGGCAGAGCAAATCCAGCTGTGCCGATGCCTGCACGGTACTGCTGCTCTGCTTTGGGGGTCCCAGCTGGCTCATTTTACACTGATTTAAACCATTGGTGCATTCATATGTTGGAAAGGAAGATGCATAACAGGGAAGAAAATTGAACTACAGAGTGGATGATTAATACAGAGAAAAAGAAATTATGACTTTATTTTCCCTTTTTTTGTATTGCCACCGACGATCTTATCAATAACAAAAGATTGAACTGTGGAACTCCTCGTCACAGGGCAGCTCAAAAATAAATTTACATGATTTAGCATTCTTGCCAAAGGTTTCAGTAAAGCTTGAATTTTCTTAATATTGAATAAGAGACAATATTTACATCAATTCAAAGTTTAAATGGGAGTTCTGAGAATGAATCAGAGTGGGGTGGGGGGTCTCCTGTGGAGGCTAAAGAATTGAAAATCTTTGATGATGTAATTGCAGTGTTTGCCTGAGCACAGGTAGGTATAATAGGCTTGATGACATTTCTGAACAGAAATGGGACAGTGCTGACTGTTTCTCTTGAACATTTGAACAAGACAAGCACATCCATATGGGCTTCCTCATTATTAGTAAAGATTATTTTTTCTCAGATATTTATTCATGAAATTGCACCCTATAGCATTTTCCTTAGGTCTTTCTTATTCTGCTTGACAATCGCTTTCACTCTCTATATTTTTTCACTAAGACACCTCAATGCACTTGCATGACATTTTCAATTGTCATTTTTTTTCCTTCCAAAAACTAAATTAGAACCAAAATAGTTGATATAAAAAAAAAAAAATAAAAAAAAATGAAGCTTGCATAGACCTACTCCCTCCCAAATCTTTCAAAACAAAATTGCAAATCTATCCATCACTGGAATCACCATGCAGTTAAAACTCACAAAGCTTTCAGCTGGATCAAAATATTAACTGTTAACACCCAACTACAGCGAAATGGGAACCTGTAATGCCAAAACAGCAAGACACTTCTGGCTCCCCTACTTCCAGTGGGCAAAGCAGCAGTAAAGTGTGATTAATAAGGCAGTTAAACTGCTGCATCTTCCTGTGGCCCTCCAAAAATCATTCATAAATAAAGAAAAGCTCTTCCCTGTCTGTGAGATCAGACTTTGAGATTTTAATGAATCTTCAAAAATCCCATATTCCTGCCAACTGCTTTGTCACAACCTGTTTCTACTTCAAAGCCTTCTGTCTATCACTTCCTGACAGTAAGCGTAGATTTATGTGCATTTTAGAAGGCTGCCCAAACACTGGTTTTGCAAGATTTCTAACATTCAGATTTAAAACAGTGTGTCCTCAACTATGAGCATTACACCAACCTCCCAATTATCCTGCATCATTCAGAGACAAATGAGAAGTGGTAAGATCATGAAACTTGCATTTAATTATCAAGCAATGGAACTGCTACTGATTAAAAAAAAAATCTTTATTAAAAGTTCCCAGTAACATGAATAAAGTGAAAATATTAAAACTATTATTTAAAAGCCAACATTTTAATTGTGTTCTGTGGCAAAAGATGAATCATCAAAAAATACTAAGTGTAATAATTACTGAGAAAATAAGCTGTCCCATGGTAGTCTCTTAAATGACTAAAGCATTCATTATGTTTTTTTTTTTTCAAATAAATCCCCTGTTAAACCTGTCTTTGTATTTCTTTATCAACTTATGAGCATATCAAATCTCACACAACACCTTGACAGTGTTTTGAAGCATCATTTAGCCAGGGAAGAATGAGGATGGGACTTTGTTTTTCTATTTAAAGTAGTTGTTTAGAGCAAGATATCATCAGTCAGACACAGTCCCATGACTCAGTCACATCCTTTCTTACTGGTTTGTATTTTATATCCTGTCACTATTAATGAGCTTTTCTAACTCCCCATGTACAATACTTCTTTAGGAGAAGGTTTATTTGGAAGGCACATAATAAAATAATTAAAAACAGAAACGCTCCTCACAGTCCTCATCACACTAACAGAATTTTCTCTAAGGAGTTAGGAAAGTGCTGCTTCTTCCTAGGCACACATTGATGAAAAAAAGAGACATATTTGGGCAGATTTACATATCTATACCATCTAATGCGACATATTTAAAATTATTAAAAAACCAAAACCAACAAAACAAAAAAACCACAACAATAAACAGCCCAAACCAACTCTTCCCTCACAAAATGCACCCAATCAAAATTAATGATGCTGCCTAACATGGGTAGTTCCATTTTTTTCCCCAAGAACACACCACCACAAATGTATGGCATTTCTTCTGAGGAGACAAATAATCTCTTGACAGTAACGTTCTTCAGACACAAAAAGACAAAGAAGGAAATGTTAAGAAAAACTCCCTTATTGTTTCGCAGTGGCACTCACTTGTTGACTTGCACTCCCCACTGGCAGTCAGGCATCCCAATGCCTCTCATCAGTACCTATCTAAAAAAGCTGGCAGCAGTTCAGTTCAGTTTCCTACTACCAAAATTTGCAGCCTGGTTGCTGTAAGCAGCTCACCAAAGATGTCTTAGCCAGTGCCATGGAAAAAGGATGTGCTGAGGAACTTCACTGGCAGTCAAGTGAGAAAGGATCAATTCTGAAAAAATCACGGACAAAATAACAGCACAAGCAATGATTTGAGCAGAAAAGGCTGTCTGGTCATTCAGAGCCAGCAGCAGTATGACTGGGAGCATAATACCCAGAAGAAGTGGTAAGTTATAAAACCTGTCAGATCTGGACTATCACCTAAGCAAAAGGGGTGTCTTGGGTGAGAAGCCTTATCCGTACCAAAGCACCCCCAACAGCTTGCAGGGGTAGTTTTTCTGATTGTAAACATGTTTCCTATAGAAGTGAAATGAGACTAAGCCAGGTGCCATTTCAGATGGCCATGTCAAGTGACAAACACTTCAAAGAGCCAGTGAGCCATCTCTAATGCCCTAAGAAAGCTCCAATGATCTACTTCAAAAACTGAAGCCAAGAAATGAAGGCAAGGAAAGGAAGCTCGACAAAAGCTGAACATTTAACACTGACACACGCAGCTCAGCCCTCACAGACACACTCTGAAGAGCTGCAAGCCCTAAAATCAATGTCTTGGGACAGTCACCTCACCCCCAAGGCCCCACAGAGACTGCCATGTCTACACCCCACCAGCAACCCTGCCCTGTGCTGGGGACTTGTGCCTGGGTGAAGCTGTTTGAGACAGCTCACAAACAAATCCCACTGCAAACAGCTGTGGAAGGATGCCACAATAATTGACTGCTTAGGTGATGAAATGGCACATGAAATGCTATGTTGACAAATGTGAATTACCATGCATTGAAAAAACATTCCTGACTTTACTTACACAATGAAAAGCTGTAATTTAGCTATTAGAAGTCAGAAACAAGAGCTTGGAGTTATGTGTAATTGTGAAAAAAACATCAGCTCAGTTCTTAGTGGAGATTAAGAAAAGCAAACAAAAAGAAAAAATAAAAATACTGCTGCATGCTTCTCCTTTGCTCATTCTTTTCTCCAAGTATTTGTTCTTTGCCACTCCTTGAGAACAGACACAGGAATTAGTGAGATCCTGTCAAACCGTGACACATCCGTGGTCTGACTCAGTGAAACCTCTCCAGTTCTCCTGCTACAAGAACAGCATGATTTGATAAAGGGACTGTGAATTAAAACATTATTAAGTTTACAAGAATTTCAAATTAATAGTAAGAGCACTAGATAGGTTATAAATGATTTCCTGATTGTTACATATTTTATTTACAGGATGAGCCAGATGGCTCAACAAAAACAGATACAAATTTGGAAAGGTTTATTATTGTATATTACCAGTGCAGGCCTAAAGGAAGCAAATTAGGTTTCAAGGTGCCTCAACACCATCTATAACACTGTGCTTATTAATGTTGACCAAAATAAGGAATGTATAATGAGGTCAGTTACAGAGCTCTTCAGAAGAACTTTTAGCTCAATATGCACTGAAATCAAATCCCACTGATATCAACAGGGTGTGGAAACTCATTTACCTGTATAAAAAAACTCAAAACATCCAAAATTCTTATAGAGGACAAGCAATTAAAACTGCAGTAATATTGTAATAAAAGATGCAGCAGTTGGGGACAAGGTTGAGCAGTGGACTTGGCAGTGCTGGGTTAATGGCTGCACTCAACAATCTTGAAGGACTTTTGTAATCTAAATGATTCTGTGATTCTAAAAAAACTGCAAGTGACAATGGTGTGTGTCACCACCAGCTTAATGGCTTTAATCCTGATCTATTCAAGACAACTGCAACGAAAATGTGCACACTTCCTTATAAATGCTCCTGCTACCAACTCTCAATAGAAGACAATTATATAAAATGTACTGTAAAACTAATTATTTTCCTACTGAAGCCACTCTACTGTAAAACCTTTGAGTCACATCTGTGAATTCTAGAGCTCAGATACACTGGGTTGCCTTTCTCTGGTCTTAAAATTAAGAGCCAAACATGGTTTAAGGTAAAAGTTTGGGGTTTTTTAAATAAAATTTTATTTTATTTATTTTTATTTAAGGATCCTTAAGGTGCACCACTTTGCCAAGGTGGAATACGCCAAAATGCACATAAATAATAGATCACATATACAATTTCCAGACCTTGCAAATTAGCATATCTAACAAAGATTCCCCAATGAGAAGCTTAAATGAATAGCAAGATATCCCCTCATCCCAAGGAATTCCCCCCTGGATGGGCCTGCCTTAGTTTACAGGATGTGATCCAGAATGGACCTGGGTTTCTCAGAAGAGTGTCAGGCTTTCTGGCCCCAGCTGGGAGGCCTCTGGGATGTTTGGTCTCCTGGCTTAATGGAATATTAGGACTATGCTAAATTATCAGGCTTAAGGAGTTACAAGTATGCATGCTCAAATCACTGAGAATACATAAAAGCTGTATAAAAGGGTATATTAAAGGTATATAAAAGAAAAAGAAAAAAAATCAGCACGGCATCAACTGTGGGGCCAAAAGAGAAATAAAGTAAAATGATTAGAAGATATCTGGGACATTAAATAAAATTAAAAGAGATCCACAAAAAGCACATATAAACAATTGAGAACTCAATTTAAATTCCTTAGTGCTCAAGAAAAGAGCATGAAGTCCAAGTCCTCTGAAAATATTTTTGATTGTCACCTTTTACTAGATATAATGCTGCAAGGGAATTCTAGAAAGGACCACTCTCTTCACAAGAAAATTTGATCAAAGCTTTCTTTTCAGAAAACATCTGCTCAGAATATGTAATATTATTTTAACTTTGAAAAAAAAATAGAACAATTCTTTAACTTAATTGAATTAAGTATTAAACGAATTTTACTTACATTTACCAGTCCCCCAAATATTTTCCATCAGGTTATACAAGAAAATGCATATGAATCAAAGAAGTCCTCTTAGAAACCTTCCCAAGTGTTCTGATAAAAATAATCTCTTAGGAACAGAGGTTTTGATGGATCTCTAAAAAAAAGTCAGCATTTTAAAGATAACATGGGAACACAGACTGCAGTCATGTTGCTACAGGTGCTACATTATTTGCTTGCTCAAGAAATTTTTTCTGGCTTCCAATTTTCTGGCACACAAATTTCAAATTACGTATCTGAGATTCAACTTTCTAATGTAACATGAGCAAAGACTCTGCAGCTTCCCATGAATGTTTTGACTGGCTGTAATTATTTTCCTCCACTGCCTCAAGAATGGTAACTAAAGCATATTAGCAGCTACAACTGTCGGGACTGAATGAAGTAAAGAAAGACAAGTTTAGTCCTGCAATATTGTCCAGGGGAAAAACAAGTGAAAAAAAAAATCAAGGAAATCATTCTTCAACAGCAGAGTTGCTCTGAAAAGCTGTTAGTTTAGATAATCTTCCATGAAACCACAAAACTGCAATTTTTGTAGCATATGTAGAATCAAGGAACTTGCTAGGCAGAAGTTAGTCATTCAGAGAGTGTGACTAAGCTTGATTAGCTTTTTGCTGAAGTAATTTCAGAATGTACACAATTTTTTTAGTAAGCAATGCTGCCAGTGGATTATTAAAAGTGATCGCTAGCTTTGTTGCTATTTATAAGCTTAGGAATGCTAACATTACAACCTCTGCTAAACATGGAGTTGGTCTAAACACTAAAGTCAACTTAAAAAAAAAATACAAATCTGTGAGTTAGAATTATTTTTAAAACTCAAAATTTTTAAACCTTTTAACTTAAAAAAAAAATCCAAATTCTTTCTTTAAAAAAAAAAAAAAAAATTCCATGCCAGTTGCCCAGTGACAGGTAGATTTAGATATTTTGATGTTGAGGCACTCAGAGTCACTTGGAATGTCTTTATTCAAATTTCATACACCACAAAACAGGAAGGAGCCTGGGAGGTTCCCTAGTCAGAAACAGGGGAATTTGTAGATACGGCACTTGGGGACTGGGAGGTTTTAGGTTAATGGTTGAACTCAATACTCTTAGAGGTCTTTTCCATTCTAAATCATTCTGTGATGCCAGAATTTCCTTGCATGGGCTCTGATGCTCTAATATGCATCTGGGGTGGTCCATTTGTATTGGAAGGGCGTCTCTTTGCAGCCTTCCTCAGTTTCATTGCCTTGCCCAGAGACATCTGCAAAGCTAATTGCCCTTCCATGATGCAGAACCCAGTCAGCCAGCCAGCTGAGGCTGCAGTCATCAAAAAGGGAATTTTCTAGCAGGGTTTTCAGTTTTCCTCTAGACAAAAGAATCAGAGCTGGGGTAACATGATATGCTGGCAGCCTGAACAGACACCCCGTCTCCCAGATTCGGATTTACAAGTAGACTTGACTGGAACCATCCCTTGCTGAGTGCACAAAACAGAGTTCCTGAAATAGCTGATCTGGCAAGTGCTTCTCATTCAGGCTCATCTGGCAGAAATAGCATCTGCAAAATCACTGGGAGTTAATAACGCATTCATCGGCACTGAAAATGACTGAAAATTCCCTTTTCACTTATTATCCTACCTCTGTAACACGTTTTAAAAGGAGCTGTAATTACCATTGTGCACTGTTGTTAGGAAAGAGAAGATCAAAGCTGCTCTAAAGCAGCCACAGCGTCCCATCTCTCTTTGGCTCTTTGCTAAACAACAAACGTGTGCCTTGAAGTGATTGCTCCACTGTGAGAAGCAACTCCCAGGAATGAATTGCAATGACCTTGTGATGTTTACTGGGGAACTTATCAGAGCTACCACTTAGGCAACTGCAAGAGAGATTTGATGCAGGCAAACTCTGAGAGTTGTATCTAGAACAAATAACACTGTACCTTCTAAAATGCCTATGGCAGCACAGCAAATGCAATCCCTACTTCCAAATTTTATTATCTTCATAGGGATGCTTGTTTGATAGGGTTCACATCTGATCAGAGAACAGGCAAAATCTTTCCTAAGAGAAATGTTAATGTTAAGCCTACTTTAAGTTTTCAAATAAAATAAAATAAATGCAATAAAAATACCCCAAATCATCCCCCTCCAGGTTTTTGCCACCAAGACTTCAAATAAACTTTAAACGAAGTGGGTAAAACATGAAAATGAAAACACACCAACAAAAGATTCTGCCACTGGAAGGGTTTAAGAAACACTGAGTGTGTCACCTATTTGCAAAAAATTTAACAAACCTGTTGTGGGTAAATGGCTATAAATATAAAAAAGTAATGGGACATGAAGAGCTCTAAACAAAACCAGAAACATTGCCTGACTGGGTTAGCAACTACAGCTAAATGTGGTTTTGATTCACTGGTAATTTATAGGTCTTTTATCTTTATAAATATAATAACTAAAAAGAGCCAGAAAAAAAGGATGACAAATGCTAAGTATATACTTTTATATAATAATGGTAAATTTTCAGTATGCCAAAAATACTTTAAAAGTCTTGGAGCATTTAAAAACAACACCACCACCAATTTCTCCTTTTCTTGAAACCCTATTAAACCTTCAGAAGGAATTAGGGCAAGAATAAATCATAGTTTCCTTGCTGAGAAAAGATAAGAAAAACAAACTTCTGATGAATTAATGCCTTATGTAATTTAGGTATTAAAAATTGAATGTGGTATTATTATAAAGTTAATAGCAGGGAAAGTATCAATAAGGAAATTATATATGCAGCAATTTTTTAATTACCTCTCATGCCAGAGGGTAAAGGGGCAAAATGAGTCCCATTTCAACTACTTAATAATAAACTAGCAAAGCACAGATCAAACAAGCTTCACTAAGGTGAGTAACTTATGCCCTGTGTTTTATCCTTTAGTGGTCTGTTTGGTCTGTTGGTTAATAAAATTACATGACGTGTGAAATACAGATTACTGTTACATATGATTATACCAAAGTTGGCCCCACTATGGGCAATCAGAGCAGTAACTCACAGGCCAGCAGTGAAAGGATGGTGATTTGGGAGTTGTTAGTAATTAATACCTTCTAATCAGCCAGCTGGATCATTTATTTGATGATCCCTAACTAGCCTTTCCTTAAAGATGAAATGGCTAAGAAAATGAGGACATACTGCATTTCCTACATAACATGGCTGTGTAACAACCCAATTGACTGCCTATGAGACGGGGCATTGATCCCTTGACCTCAGTTCTGATCACGTAGGAAACATTCAGAAGGGTGGTTTCACCAAACAGCTCATGGCTTAGAAGCTGTGTTTTCCTGGAGGAATAAATTGCATCTCCACATGTGATTCCTAATTCTTCTCCATCGAGCCCTGGCTGCCTTACTGAGAATTACAAACAAATGATACTCAGTGCATTGCTTGTATTCAGCTGTCAAAGATATGGATCTAGAACATGCACAGTTATTTAAGCTTTTAAAACTTTCTACAGTTGTCCTTCCTCCTGAAAACAAGGCTTTCTTTTTCAGGATGAGCCTTCCCACACTAAGCATGTAACCAGGCTTTGTATTTTGAGTGGCATGGGGACAGGAGGCAACCTGAACCCCCAGCAGAAGGAAAAATCCACCCTGCAGAGAGGGCAGCAATCACCATCCACACAAGAACCCAAATGGCCATCCTGATGGCAGAACAGGACCCCCAAAAGGTGCTTCCCATATGCCATAAGGCATTCCCACAGGTTGCCCCCACTCTGTACCTGCAAACTTGGAATCATTCAATAGCACCTCATAAAATAATGCTCTGTAAATGCTTCTGGTTGGCCATCCCTGTTGAAAACACAGCCACCAGTATTTAAATATAGATGGGCTAAAACCACATTTCATACCCAAATGGTCAGCAGTTAGACAGCTTTGCATCATCATTCAATACAGTAAAGCTTTTTGCACCCTAAGAAACCTGAGAAATGCTAAACAAACCCATGGGTGGGTTCATTTCAGCCTCACCTGTGAGAGCATAATAAAGTTCACAATTGGGTTTTGTTCTCTATGAAATGACAAATAATAAAAAAAAAAAAAGAATACTTCATTACATTTTTATCTCTCTATCTCTCCCCCTATATAAAGTACCTATTCCAATTGCTTATAGGCTTGTGGAAGAGAGAAGACAAAGAATTACTCCACAAAGAGAAAACTTTCAACAGTATATTCAAAAGCAGTAATGTCAAGTGGCATTTTCTAAATTCCCTCTCCTGCTATATAGATCTTCCGTGGAAATGTTTCACTTCTTTTACACAAAAACTGCTTTCACAAAACAAAAAAACATTAAAGAGCAGCAACAGAAGGCCCTAATGGTTACTGCTTGCATTGAGAGAGAAATAAAAACCATTTCAGGGGCTAGGAATAATAAGCTTTTTCTCTTTCCCTTATATCTCTTTTGTTATCTTCTACTAAAACCAGAACGTGAAAGGAAATATCCAACACCATCACATATGAGGAGACATCAGCTAATTTTCTGAGGAAACTCATCAGCCAATTGTTATTGTAAGCTCTAATATTCAGATGTCAAGCAACTAAATTCTGTATTACAACCATGCAACTGCTCTTAGTTTTTAAAAAAATATTGACAATATAAGCCCTAAAGGAAATTGTCTCATATATTCTTAAACCATCCTGCAGAAAATAGCAGCTACACAAATTTGTAAGGATTTAAGTCTTTGCAGTGACTGGAACCAATGAAATGGATGGAATACAGAATGAAATGGTTTTGCTTGATGAAGGCTGCACATTCTTTGAACAGGGAACCAACTGGGATTAAATATTCTAATTCTCAATCATATAAAGCACTATGATGGACAGCTTTGTCAAGCTCATTAATACTAAAGCAACTGCAGATAATTGCTCCAGGTTCCAACCTCTAATTAAAGCTAAATGGCTCGATTTGCATATAGTAAACAATAGAAGTTTCTTGCAATCACACTCCCAGAGGCCTTATCAACTTCACAAATACAGTATCATTAAAACTTGAATGCTAATTACAGTTAATTTCTCAATGCAAATAGGAGTAATTCAGCAGATATTTAGGTCTTTCTTGCTTAGACTTAGCACTGTAGTTTATCTAAATGCACCCCAGAGACTTACCAAAAATAACACAACAGGAAGAACAAAACATTGCACAACTCTCCCTTCTCCATCATGTTTAATAAAATGATGTCAAATGTTATCAAAAGCATTACCATAAACCGAGCAAGGTAAATCAATTAGCCTTTCTCCATTTGTTCCATTTGTCTGGGTAACAATGTAGAAAAAACAAAGCACTGCTAATTAAAAATAGTTCAGGCTAAGCTATGGCGCTCACGTTACAGACTCTGGCAGTACTATAAAAAGACTTTCCAAAACAATACTTATTTTAAACACCATCTATGTAATGAAGAAATAACAACAGTGTAGAAATCTGCATCTGTTGGGAAAACATGTAAGATGCAGCAAAATGTCTAACCCTAACACACTTCTACTGTATTTATAATCTCTCCTTCAGCCTCCTGTGTCAACTAAAAGTAAAGAGGGAGCAGGGGAATTAGAAGCAGAAACTATTTTCCCCACATGAAACAGCAGCCAGCACTCTAACAGGCTCCAGCCCAGGCTAAGGAAGGAGCTTGGTGTGCCAGGCTGCACATCCCAGGGTCTGCAGTGCATGGGGATGTGCCCACAGCACCATGAGCAGCACCAAGAGCTCAGGGGAATCACTCCTACTCAAAGACCCAGCCCCTCTGCTCAGCAGTTGGTGTTTGGGATGTGCCAGCCCTTCACCTCAGGCTTTTCTTGTTAATCTGCTTCAGAAAAGTCTTGGATCCTCTCCCATCTGCTGTATTTCAAAATTTCGTGTGGACTAGAGCACAAGTTTCTACAATGGAGTGACAAGTCACCTAAGAACTGCTCATCCATAGCTACTATAAAAATACCACTGCAATGCTGACAATGTCACTGGCTAATTAGTGACTCTGGATGTACCAGGGGAAAGTTACAGTCTCCTTCCCACTGCTAGGGAGGCTGCATTAATGAGTCAGGTTATGATTTCCATTGACACATTTTTACACACTTCCACACTCCTTCAGTTAAGTAACAGGTGGAAAGAGTGTCATTAGGATTCAGAAATAGCTGTTTCACAACAGCTGCACCATGGAGAGAGAAGGGAACTTCCCTTTCTGTGTAAATATTTACATATGAATAAGGCCTCCATGTGGTGGCCAAGGCAATCCTGCATTGCTTTGAATGGAAACATCTTCTGCTCCAGCCTGCCCCAGTCCATACCTGCCCATATGCTCTTCCAAGGAAAGAAACCAGATTTCCAAATTGTACCATGAAAATATTTACTTGGTAAATACCTCATTGTCTTTTCTTCCTTCCCTTTCAGAGACCCTCCATTTTAATTCTTTCCTCATTAGCCTCTCATCCTGCCTTTTTTCATAGAGGATGCAACCTTCAAGTCACCTCCCAAAACATCAAAGATATTCTTGTACCTTGACCTAGAATTAATTTCAAACCCAAAAATAATAAAAATCCAACACTTGCTATCTATTCTAGCTCCTTCCAGTTCTGAGGTACTGTACCTCAAACTATGTGCTGCACCAGATAATTTAAAAAATTGTATTATTATTCACTCTTTCTGTCTGTGATTCTATAATCAGTCCCCCTCTAGATTTAATTTCCTAATGACTTAAGCATGTCTTTTTCCATGCTGGACATTACTACAGGAATGCCTCCAAGTTCAAAATGTGCCAAGGTTTTTAACCCCCTCTCAGCCAATGCCAACAGAACACAATCCTTCCCCCAGGAAGCTCTCACACTCAAGCCTCTCCCCCAAACACAAGCTTTCACCTTACCTCGCTAGGAAAAAACAGTAAAACAAACCAAACATAACACCAGCCTTGGTTCTCCATGCACACTTTGGATTCATGAACTGCCTACAGTTTATGAATCCAAAATCTTCCCATGTGAATCCTGTCCCTGCAGGCAGGGCATGTCCTCAGAGCCAGGCTGACTCCTGCACTCTGCTCCCAGTAGGTGTCCAGCTCTGTGAAACTACTCCACTTTGTCCATCCCTACTCCTTATGGCAAATGTCACCTATTAGCTTTCCAAGTATACTAGCATTTGGGGCTTTTAAATTATGACTTCCCATAAGCCTTTAACAACTTTTGTTCCATTTAAGTGATTGGAAAGCAGGGACCATAATCTGTGATAAGCACATTTAAATGGCTTGCAGCAAAAGCTGAGGCACTTCGGAAGTGAAACCCCAAGTATATGGTGATTAAGGTCATAACAAAAATGAAAATTTATAGGAAATTGTGTGAGCCTTTTTGAAAAAAAATTAAATTTTTGACACTCTTCTGCTCTAGAATATTACCCCATTTTGATCATTTCCACTTGTGCTGTTTTCTGACATCAACATGGTAACAAAAGTGATTTACCAGAATATTTGCCAGTCTGAGATTCAATTATTACTTCTTGTTGGCGGTTATTATGCCAGCTGAAGCCATTTTAAGTGCTGAGAATTCATGACATTTGCTTCAGATACACAACAAGGGAGTTTGACACCAGTAGCTTCAGCTGAGTCCAAACCTTTCATCCTCAGTAGCTGGGAGAAAGCACTTATGATCATTCAATTTAAATTTAAACATTTTCATTTATTTTGGGGGTGAAGAGGGGTGTTTGTTTGGTTTCAGTGGGTTGGTTGGGTTTTTTTCCTAAAACCAAGCATTTTCTAGTGTGTACACACAATTAATACCATTGTGTTCAAGGGCCCTTGAAAGGTTTTATTTCTCCTGATAGTAACTCAGATAAAGACAGTGGTGTAGCTGCAAGCTTATTCTTCACCATTAAGAGACCCTACTGCATTAAAGGTTTTGATTTATTTATTCTTCAGTCTAAAACATCACAATGTATTCTGGAGGAGCTCAGTGAATATACTAAAAAAACCTTGGGGAAAATAGGAAAGTGAACCACTGTACACAGAGCCTCTGTTTACAAATTTCATGCCTCCCAAAATTTTACATAAAACACCATTTTTATTCTAAGTGAGCCGTCATTTGACATGAACTTAGCTCATTGACTCTAAATCTTTCAGGATGGTGCTTCTCTTGATGCCCACAGAACCCACAGGATTAAAAAAAAAAAACAAACAAAAAAAACAACTTAGAGTATAAGTGCACAGAAGGTTTCCTGAGACTTCTATAAGGCAAAAGCATCCACATGCATTCGTAACAGTTAAAGTTTTTTATTAATATAAACCAGTTCTTCCTACTGAATGAGAAATCTTTGGACTATTTCCAGTGCCACTGTTGCTTACTAATTTTTAGAGGAGCACTTAACTTTGATTAGCTGCCATTTCATTAAAAATCCAAGCTCTTCTGCATACCAGAAGATACACAGACGAGACATGCAAACATCTCAGTAAAAACTTTCCTGCAGATGCTGGTGCTGTCACACACTCAGCACACACCAAGGTGAAAAAGGATGCACAACCAGGAAAGCACCAAGTCTCTCACGAAGTAATTTAATTAAACAACATCACTTGTAACTTCAAAAGAACTGGAAAGGTTATATGTTTGAGATATATATATATATACATATATATATAAACACACATATATATAAACACACACACACACACATATATATATATAGGAAGACTGTGACTTCAAACACCTGACCTTCCTAACACCTGCCCCCAGCCCTGCTGGAACTCCAAAGGACTAAGCATCTGCTTCTCATTAACCTCTCCACAAGTGTTCATCCAATTTGCAAGTTTGCCTTGGGTAGGATTTTTCAAGCACTTCCTGACCTATACTTATGCTGCATTCATGCCTGAGTATTCCTGCCTGTTTGCTCTTCTCCTGTTTAGATTTAACTGCTGAAATAGGTACTGCTCAGAAGCCAGAATGACAAGGGAATTGTTTTCTTTAACTAACAAAAACCTTTCACAGTTATGTCCAAACTACATAACATTTTATTTGGCTGAAAATGCTTTTATTAAGTCCAGACTATAATTTAGGTACTAGTGAGAATTTAATTTTGTATTTTCTACTCCAAGGCATTTTTTGGAGCCTGTCTTTTAACTGGGATCTCCCTGGCTCTTTTGTAGCATTCCATTTTCTTCCCCAAACTACCTCATAAAGACTTGCAAGGTGCACACATTTGTTTTATAAACCATCTCAGCTCTCCCTTCTCTGCTGGGACTAAGCACAAAGGGATTCAGGAGAAAGTCATCTTGTGAAATGATACTTTGCATATTTATTCAGAGAAGCCCTTCACTTGGGGAAAATGCAAGGGCTGGTTGTCTTAACAAGAAGGTAATAAGGAAAAATTATTTCATTTATTCAAAGTGCATCTGCACTGCAAAAGAAAGGTATGATGATAAATTGTACTAACACATCCAAGCCACCCAGTTCAGAGACTATGGATGGTGTGACTATGATGAAACTCTTTATGGTCAATATTTGTATTTAGTCAGAATAGGGTAAGGTATTTCAATCATCTCTGGTTCCTGCAGGAACCCTTCAGACAATGTTGATAACACTGGATTAGGCCTTCCAAAAAATAAATCCAACTAAGGCCAGATACATAACAACAGCAAAATATCTCCCTCCCAAACTATAAATGAGGGAAACAGATGTACCACTGAAATGATGCACAATAAATGGTGATTAACAACATCAGCAGCTCCTGCTTTTAAAAACATCGATCATGAGCAATTTTAATTAAAGTGAACAGTGAAGTAGGTGATTTGGCTCAGCATCCATGAATTTATCAAGTGGGATGTTTCTAACGCCTGATTACAAGCTGTAGTCAACACCACCATCAGGCCTAAGCAGAATTAGCCGTCATTAACGTCATTAGCTTCTGGGGGGGAAGTATGATGAATATACATCATCTGGGATGGCAGCTTGTGCCACTGAACCAGTGGTAGGCAGCATTGCCACCTCACAGTTTTCTAGCAATGTGGTTCTGGAAGCACCAAATGGTTGGTGGCCTAAGGAAACTGTATTTTTCTTTTAAGAACACAAACTCTTTTAGCAGAGTTTCTCTGTTTTATTTTTAATATACCTGGATATGGTGCTATGGGCTTGCTTGTTTTCCTGAGAAAACAGAGAACTGAACTGGTGAATTATGACCATTCAAATATTAATATTGCAGCAAAAATTTAACTTATATATCAGATTCCTCATTTCTCTACAAGCCAATGGAGAAGAGATGTGTTAGGGAGAGATGACCAGATTACAATCTTTATGTATCTGCTGTTCTAGCTGGGCCTGGATACAGCTTTGCTTCCACTTAATGCAACTCAGCAGCTTTGATAGTCACAGCCCCTTAAAAATTCAACTTATTATTCAAAAGGTGTGAAATAATGAAGATACATGAGAACAAAGAACAAAAGGGTGATGAGTAAAGATTAGAAAGATGGATAAATAAATGTCCTTTGGAATTCAAACATTATGAAGCACACTCTGAGGGATCAAAGAAGGGAGGTACATAAACACTTAAAAGAAACAAAGCTACACACAACAACATAAATCAAGACTGCAGTAAGTAATAATATCATGTTTGGAACAATGTGTTTCTCTGTTAAAGAAAGAAGATATGGCACCATGGTACCATAAACAGGGAAATTAGAATTCAAGGGAGACATGAATTCAGCCAAAAGAAAGAAAATGTGACAGTTTAATGACTTACATTTGTCTCGAGCTCGTACTTGTCACCAAACTTACTCTTGGTGTATTTGAAAATGGAAGAATAAATAAGGAACGGTCAAACAGGAATGCTGGCATGTCACAGAATTGTGAGAAATGCCTTGTATCATTGCCTATTTTGCTTTAAAACCAAAATTCTGATCTGCAATGATCCAGCTGGAAAAAAACGCTCACACAAGGACTTGAGACATAAATGAGAACTGAGCAGGAGATGTTGATTTAAGACCAGTATCAGACACATTTTAGTGATCCAGAATCATTAATGGCAGCATTTCCTCCTCCTGCAGGAGACAGCCAGGTACAAAGTTTTCTGTACTGCTCAGATGTTGAGCTTCAAGGACCTGACAATGGTGTGGGGGAGGAGCACACACAGTTCCAGCAGGCCAAAACACAAGGGAGCACATTTACAAAGGCAGGCACAGACAGATCCAGGGCCTGCCAAAGCAATGAACACAGAGAAGCTGCACTGAAACAACATCATCTGCTCACAAACCAGGAGGGTCAATCCCATCACTCCCATGCCAGAAAAATTCCTGCCCCAAAGCCTGGCTCTCTCTGCTTGGCTAAGGGAGGGATGTGTTGCACAATAAGGAACACCAAAAGGAAATTCATATAAAAATTTAGTGGGCATGTGCTCTCTAACATCTCTTTTGGGTTCTGACATGTTTCAGTCTTCCTCTTTCACACAAGCAGGGGAAAAACTGCCCTCTGGTTCCCGAAGTGTGGACTCAGCTGCTCCCAGAGGACATGTCAGTGGATAATTCTGCCCAAACACTAAGCCTGAGATCATCACCCAAGGTTTCTGTCCAAACTACATCAAGTAGTATGAACAAAAACCACTGTCCCATGTGAGTTCAACCTTTCTGGAAGTGCATGGTTCTGAGGCTAAGATTTAATTCATAAAGGTTTAATACAGCAAGTGTATGTCAAAGAAAGTTCAAAAAGGTATGGCAACTCATAAAACCCAGCAATACACTGATTTTTCTCCTTAGAAAAAGATTTACAATGTGATATTTCAATGAGAATAGAATAAATAATGATTTTTAGTAAGACCACTAGTAAACTAAATGTGCTGAAGCTAATTACAGTCTGCAGAAAGGCGTGTTCTTGGCTTACAGCTTTTGCTCACGCAGTCATCTTTTAGAAAAGGCGAAAAAAGAGCAGATGAAAAATTCATTTACCTATAATTGCCCCAATTTAAAATTAATCATTCCCCTAGCAGTGATGCCCTTCCATGACAAGCCACCGGAAGTCATACTACAATAACATCTTTTATATCATATTTTCTGTTACCAAAGCAACTAACTCTATTTGTTATATTTGTTTTCATCTCTGCTATGAACAAAACTCTAAATCCTAACTGACAGGCATCACTAGGAGTTGATATGGGAGTCAGCTTTGAAAAACCAGGCTGCTAAACTGTTTACTTGAATATGGAGTGCAGGTAGTTTTATACTTGGTGAGAATAGTTTTTCAGATGAAAGAAATTAATATTTCATCAGGATAAATACTGAAGTGCCAGTCATATTATTTAAATTTTATTACTCCAATTACAGTGGTTTAATGCTTTAGACCTTAAAAGATAACGTGACATCATCCCACAGTAATAATATTAAAAAACCTCTCAGGTAAGGATATAAATTCTGTAGCTGACTACTGAACATGGCTGTTTCTTTATATGTAACTATGATTTAATATATAATTTCTGCATAATGTAAATTGCTCCAAGCAACTACTAGTACTTCAGGAAAATCATATTTAATGTGGTGACAAATAAGGTGACAAAAGCATGCCCCTTCTGATTATTCCTCAAAATTACTTTCCAATGTATCTACTCCGTTCCTAAATAGATATTATGCTGTTATGATATTTTTTAACCTAGGTAAGTATTATGATGCCCATCCAAAACACAGAATAATTTATGCTTTTAATTGCTCATTTCTTTGCTTCATATTAGCTATGTACATATGAAAACAATGTTCAAAATGATTGCTTTTTTAATTTGCTATTTGAAAAATTGACTTTTTTCAAGTAAAAAAAAAAACTGATAAAAATTTCATGCTATTGTTTGTTCTTTGCATAGATAATATTAAAAAAATGAAAATAGGGGTGTACAGAAGTGTTTAAAAATTAACAGATGAAAAAACGCCAAGTGACAGAGAGCTTGGGAGAACCAGGCAGTGCTAAAATGCAGCATCACATATTCTCTTCCTCAACATCAAATTGCAAGGTAAAAACAAATCTGGTGCTGATAAGTCACTATCTGCCAGAAAGCCCTTCATTCATTTTTAGGCATCACAGAAGGTACCTCCAAGAGAAAAACACATCAATAAGCAAGTTCTAATTTCAGCAGAATTTGACTCCAGTTCTGGTGATGGCACTGCAGTCAGTGCCAAAAACACCCCCCAAAACCCAACCCTGTTGCAACTTTTTTTTTTTTTTTGCATTACTGCTGTTGCTGAGAATCCCGTGAGCCTTAACGGGGATTGCCCTGATTGACCTTACAGAGCCCTCCTGAAGAGCCCACAAACTGCCACCAAGGTGACAGGGAACAGTCAATGAGAGGAAGCAAGATCCAAAGACAACAAGGACTTTGCACAGAGCCTGATGGCCACAGCACACCAGTTCTCTGGGGTTTGATAGGAATTGGTATATGCCATCAACTTTTACTATTAATTTCCATTACAAGAATGTGCTATTCAAATAATGACAATCTTCTTAAATGCTTGACTCTGCACAGCTGAGATGTGCATGCAAATAAGAATACCTCTAGTCTACTTTCATTATTTTTTAAATCCTTTTTCAATCCAAATGAAGCAGGATTTTCTCTTCACAGAAACATCAAAAATCTCTTCCTCTACATTTTATGATGTAGAATTTCCAGCAATTCCTGGCTTTTATGAGCTGTCTCATATAACCAACATTGTGGTCCACTGTCTAAGAGATCTGTACTTTATCCTTCCCTAATGAGACAGTTGCCCAATTATTGAGCCAACAGGCAGTGTTTCTAGAAAGTTTCACCCTTTTAAGCACAGAATTCCCGCAGGGTGATTGGCAAATTATCACACATTAAACTCATCACATACACAAACTTGCAGAATTTATTCCCAAACAAGTAATTTACTTTTTTCCCCCCACCAGTTCAGGGTGGGTTTTTTTTTCAAAGTGTTTAGTCAGTGTTTCATTAAACCCTCCCCAAAAATAACTCACCCTTGTCCCTCTTCTCAGCACAAAAGATCACCATGTTACAGAACAGCTACAACAGCAACATCACAGAACAACAAACCAGTAAACTGAGACTGCCTAATAATGCAGCTTAGTAAAGCACCAGTTATTTCTTTATACCATCTAGACAGTTTGTGGTCAAAGATGAGCCAAGTGGGTGAAAGGGCTGTATTAGCTTTGTCCTGTTACTGCCCCTTGGGGCAGGATCTGAGCCCCAGCAGGCTGAGATCCATCTGCTGGCAGAGGTTCAGGCACTTGCTCAGTTTTGGGCTGTTCCTGGCCCTGTCTGTACTCAAAACCCTTCTGAGCACCTAAGCTAAGTGTCCATCCCTCCTTTTCAGGAGGCATCACATACATACTCCACTACCTACATACTTCAGAAAAGAGAAGAATCACATCAGCTCACACCATCATCACTGTTATGACAAATAATTTCTGTGTGGTACCTTGCTGTAAAACGTATTTACAATGGGTCATTGTATCCCTCTGAGCTGCTTCTGCCACTCTTAGCCATAGTAAGCAAACACTGTAATACATTTCAGGCATCAAATCAAACAAATCCACTTCCTTCTAGGAAATATATACTGCATATCTAACCACACAGCAGCAGAATCAAAATGCTAGTGATGGCCCCTCTACACATACTGGTGAAGCCACAACTTTCCTAAGTAATTTTCCTAATGTTTTACCAACCTTCCAGTTAGGAAATTACTCATAATCTCTAACCTAAATGTCCAGTCCTATAACTTCAGTCTGTTTGTCCTGTCCTCAGACCAGACAAAAATTTACTTTTACTCCTCAGTAGTTTTTTATGTATTAAGGTTTTTTAATCTTCCTCTCATCTTTAGTCTTCTTTACTCTGGGCTTAAAATCCTTTCACTGTCACTCTACTTTTGGCATGTTCCTACCTCCATTTCTGGCTGAGGCACTGTCTTCCCCACACTGGACACAGCAGCACAACAGGTCACTTCACCATTTTTCCTGTTTAATAACTGCTCCTTTCTTGGTTTTCCTATATCAGTACAATTCCCACCTCACCTCCAGTGCACGATCCACTACAAACTTCAGCTTATTCTCTGAGGAATCTCTGCCCAGTGCTTCAATCATCCCTCAGCTGTTCTCAATTGAATGAGCATCTCTATTTAGGTGTAGCAATTTACACTTCATCTCATTGAATACATCTGATTTAATGAAACCCTTATTGAAGAAACAGGATTGCAATTCAATTGACCAACATCATTTTGGAAGAAATGGTTGAAAGCACATCCAAAACAAAGCAGCAGGTTCACCTTTGATTAAGAAAAGTATGGACAACTATAATAATTTCTGGAACCACAGGGAAAGATCACAAACCCCTCATTTGATGCCAACATGATGATTAAGTAAACTGAAAAACTTAAAGTAGTAAGCAGATTAATTTTTAAGAGTATTATCTGGAAAATACCTAGGAGAAGAAAGTTAAAAAGGAAAAAAAAAAAAAAGGAAGGCTAAGCTGGAGAGAAAACTGAGTCTAAAAACATAACATCAGTCAAATCATAGCTTAGAAGTTAAACAAGTGTTTCGAAGAAACAAATTAAGTGGATTTATGATACTGTGAAAATTTCCCTCCAAAGCAACTCTTCTGATTGATGGATATGAATCTATATCAGAAAACAAGATGATAAAGTCAACCTGTAGGAATTTCAGACTTATAACTCATTGCTATGGCAACATTCTCAGCAAAAAATAAGTTTCCTTGGAAATAATAAAAAAACCACTTTACTTTTCCCTAAAACATAACTCTCCAGCACAAGAGAACAAGATGGGTAAATGCAAGAGTGCAAACCAAACTGTTAGACCAATACACGACAGTGCACCTTTTTAAGCATTTTCCTATAATTCAAATAAAATTCATCTTTCATGAATTTTATAATTGACAAGAGGAGGAGCTGAGAACACACTGGGTTGGAAATAGATATTGAAAACTTCAGTCTGTGAGTTATAATTGAAGATTCAGGAATCACAGAGGCTAAATGTGTCTCCACTCAAATGAAGCTCAATGAAACTGTCAGGCTAGCAGAAGTACAGCTTTGTCTTGAAAGTGGATACAAATACCAAGGTGCTTAGCTATTTTTAAAAATCTCTAATTACAGGTGGAGACAAATATTTTGGACAATTAAAAAATGTGTTTGTTTCATAAGTGCTAGAAACAGGTAAGTGGCAGGTACCTTTCCTGATGTATTTTTATAAGCTGCTCTGAATAACTGAGTTGTGTTTCTGTACAAGTTATACTACTATTTGTGTTAAATTTGCTAATCAGACAAAATATAATTAAATTACTCTTGTTTACGAAAAACATCTGCAGAAAGGATACATGTTGAAATTCGCTGTAGATTAATCTAATTATAAATGAAATAAGTATTTATCTAACAAAGCCTAAAGCAATACTCTAATTGTAAAGCCCCTGCAAATGCACAGCTGGTATCACACATTGTGCACAGGGACTGAAGACCCCAGAAAGGGACGCAAAACATGGATTTCAGAAAGCACCTCCTGATCCTATTCAACATGCTTTTGTAAAAAAGCCCCCAAAACGCAGCATAAGCTGTGTGCACAGGAGGGATACACTTTGTTCAGAGCCCAAAGAGACAACCTACTCTCCCAGAAATATCCCATCATTACAGGTCACTGGCCATCCCACCACCAAGCAATGGCTTTTCCACTTGACCTGATGATGAGCAAGTCAGGCCTTGAATAGTCCCTCACTGCTGAGATATTTTGAGATGGCCTTTTGCCTTTTCATTCAGACAGGAGGAGCAGACTGGCTGTTCTGAGAAGTCCAGCTAAGAGGTTTTCCCTGGAGCAGGACAACTTTCTGCATTTACAGCACAAACACCCAGACAGAAAGAGACTGATGTTCCTTGTGTGGTGTTTTTTTAATGCTGCAGCATTTAGCAAGACTCTAGAACTGCATGAACTCTTCCCTACCTGACTCTGGGGGACCAACAAGAAAAAAATCTGTATTTTGTATATAATGTTGCTAATACATTTGTTGGTGATAAGCAGAGCTCCTTCTGGAACTCAAAAAGCCACATTCTTAGAGGATTTCCTCCTTCCCCCTTTGGTCCCCCATAATTCTCCCTAGAGTTGGAGGTCAGAGGTTGTGGGCTAAAGAAATGCTTCTTGTTAAAGCTTTACAATTCCCCCCCTGCCAACAAGAAGTTTTCCTGAAGGCTGCAATTCCGAACACAGTCCTGAACAACAGCAGAGTTGTAGTCTCAAACAGAACTCCTCCATTTCCTTAATTCCATTGTAGGGGAAGCCTGCCCTGCCCTCTGAGGGAGGGACCAGCACCAGCTTTTCTCCTCTGCAAACACACTGCAGCTCTTTTGGCTTGGATCCCACCCACAGCAACACACCATCTTTTTGTATTTTCTGTGCAGTTCATAAAGACCCTGTCTAACTGCAATCCTGGCTCTGACCGACAGCAATTGATTGAAATTTTTTTTAACCACAAGCTAAGTCTGAATGAAATAGGTGGCAGGGAAGTGTTTGATGTTCAGAAAGCTTCCAGGGTATCAGATGGCTTCAAAGCAGTGCATGCAAAGAAAAGCAGCGTGAGCGGTCCCATGAAAAACTTAAAGAGCACACAGAGTAAATAATTTCAAAGACTGTGTAAAGAGGGGACCAATTTAAAATCTGAAAACAGTGATTACAACTCCCCCAGTCTGCCTGATAACCTGACAATTAATTGGCCTGTAAGACTCTTATTTAGAAAACCAGTACAAAAAAACCAGGGGGAAATCACTATTTTTTACTGTATCTTCTTTCAGTAAAGATTTGGTACCTATAATGTATTTCCAGCAGAGATTTAGTTGTTGCATGATGGCCATCCCTAGTACTGTGCAAAAGAGACCAACATCAAAATACAAATTGTTTATTATTAAGAGATTACTCTGAACATTTACGAAAATTAATTTGCTCAAATGCTAACTTTACTCTCTTGGAATTGCCCTAAGTATTTTCTCTCTCATTCAGCTGCACCAGCTAAAGTGGAGATAAACAGAAACCTGTCTCAAGTATCCTCTTTCACCAGACAGGGGATTGTATAAATAAGACTCATCCAACACAAAAGGTTCACCCTGACCACACAAATGGTCAGACAGCAACACAAGTGTCCTAAAGGGAGCTCAGCTACACGAACAAGTGCTGAGGAAAAAGCAACTTGTGGATTTGGGAATGAAAGATAACAAGGACAAACACTAACACAAACTTCAGCAACCTAGAAGGCAGATGGAGCAGATGACCTGAGAGAGACTAAGTCTGTACAAAATAGCTGATATGGCATTTGAAACCTCATATTGAATATAAAACGTTTGAGAAAACAGGCTCAGGAGACAAATGTCAGGGGCTGTGTGATTTCTCTGAGCAATCATGCGGATGATCAAATTTGTTCCTGAGGCTTTTCTTCCTGCCTTAATGGCTATGCAGATCCTCACCCACAGCTGGGCTTGCTGGTGGATTATGAACCTTGGCAATCACTCTGACTGGCATTTCATTACATTCCCTCATCTCATTTTCAGTGTTAGCCATCCTTTTTTTTTTTTTATCAATACCAAGATGATAACATGCTCAGATGAGATATCAATGCTCCCTCAGGAGTTAGTCAGAGCTGCTCTCATCCATGCCTGGACACCTTGGATGTGAACACAACCTAAATTACTATAGGCTGCACCATACAATTGCCCTGTTGTCATACACACAATGATATTGTTCTCTCTCCACAAAGCTGCATCTCAGAATTTACACAGTATTTCAGGGCTATTGCTTCCCTTCCTCAGTGTGTAAAACTACTACATACACACACGTGTAAGAGAGTTTGGGTCTATTTTGAATCCTTTTCCTGTTCTCCCCAGTCCACTTTGAACTGAAATACCATCTCTATGGCATCCATCATTTCTCATCGTAGACAGATCAACAATACATCATAGTAAAACAAGTAACTGCTTTAAGTACCTCTAATTTGAGACTTATTATTCAAGACCATTTCCTCACTGTGCAGGTTTTTTGAAACACTTTGACTATTTGTGAACTGGGTTATTTTTCCCCACCAGATGCTACTCCATCATTTCCTGTGCTGAGTTCCTCCGTAGCTGTCAGCTCCATTTCTGGCCTCTCTTCCATTGCAACAAAGGCAGAAACTCCCTTCTGGTACTGGAGTGGAAGATGATGAGGTTATATTCACAGTCTCCAATCAATTGTTATCATATATCTCTGTCCTTTTCTAGTGTTTGCAACACTGCCTATTGTAGTATCATTTATAAATGTAATTAATGAGCTGTTTATGTACTCTTCAAAAATCATTAAGATGTTAAATTAAACTGCATTTAGTGGTGCACCCTGAGTCAACCTGCATGCTTCAGTCCAGCTCAATACCTTGCCATTCATCATCATTCTATTCATAATGCCTCCAGCAATTCTAACTCCTTTGACACAATTCACATTCAAAACACTTTCAGTTGTGGTGGGGCTTTTTCCTCTTTTTGCATGAATTTCTAGACTTACTGTCCTTTCTGTTTTGAAGGTAACACATCTGTGCTGTTACAATCCTTTAATGTCTTTCTGCTTCCTTCTCAGTTATTACAATTGCTAGGGCACCAATGCTCTCTGGTTTAGGTAATTCTTTTAGCATACTGCAGCTTGCTATCACCAATACCTGTTTATTTATGAGTCATAAATATATGGCTTCTTCTGCTTTAACTCTTTATGTACTTTAAAATTCCTTATTTTTCTCTTTCACATACTTATTTAAACTTCTTGTTAAAGAGGAAATCAAAATAGGCCATCCATCAGCACAGCTGATTTTCTCTGCTTATTTTTCAACAGGTAACCTTTCTCCCCACCCCCAATTTTTGTCTGTCTTCTTCGTACCGCAAATATTTCTGTTGCCATAATCCAGTCAACACTCAAATGTTGTCTATTTGAGTCAATTTGAATCCTTTGCTCCCTCTGTCAGGTCTCTGCAAGCCTCAGAAATCTACAGATATTTTTATTTACTTTCTTTCCTTTCCCACTATGCCTCCTACACTGGATCCTGTGAAACCCACTTACACATTGCATTCTGTGCCTTCAGACTCACAGTAATCTCCTGCTCCCTAATTGAATGAATTACACATTTTACTTTTCTCCAGGCGTGATTTGTTCATTAGGACACACACTCAAGTAGCCTTCCCTTCCCAAGGCATCACTGAACTCACTGGACCTGGGGCTTTTCAGAACAGTCCATGACCTGTCATGTGGACTTTAAAATCCATATTGCTTGCTAAGCTACTAAATGCTATTGTATGAATGAATGGCTCCTGTTCAGCCTGTGCAGCTCTGTACTGCAAGTTGGGGTGCTGAGTATGGTTTATCTCAAACAGGTGCACAGTCAACAACTCTTAACCAGCAAGGAAATAACCTGTGGATAATTTCTCCTGTGGTTATCTTTTCTTATTAAAATATCAGGCTAGTTTCCATGAGAACACACCCTTACTATTATTCCATGTTAAACACCATGCTACCACCTAGAATGTCCTAAAAATTACAGATTCCCTACAGATACAAGCATTACCTGCATTGACCAATGCCCACTAAAGTCTTTCCTTTGTTATTTCAATATTCTTTTTTACACCCTTTCATAATTATTATTCTGCTTTCTTTTTCCCACATCATATTAGAAACTTTATTCACACAAACCTGAGTGCCCCAATTGCAAAGCCTGTAATTGCCCAGAGCAGGTAGAAACAAAGATGGATGCAGGAGCAACTGCACAAAGCTCTTACGGGCTCCAATGAGAATCACAGCAGGGCATGAACAACCTTGGGTGTTTAAATGGCAACAGAGAGGGGTTCAAAATATGCCTACCAAGCCAAGGTTGTTTTCAGGTCTTATTTTTATGCCTAGAATTAAAAAAAAACAAACCCACCAAAGGAAAAAAAAACCCACAATGGTTTGTATAATGGTAAAAAGAGGGACTGCTGGACATAATTTTGAGAAGCAGAGAGAGGATGTATGAGCACAAAAAGTGTTGAAGAGCACAGCTCTCACCAAAAAGAAAGAAAGAAAGTGATATTCATCAGGTTTGTCTCTGAAGGGCATATCTAACTTGGATTCAAAGCCCTACAAACTATCCTTCCCCTCTCCTCAAAAAGCTTTATTTTCCATCTGTGATATTTCAGTGTTAATAGCTTTCCTTACTGTATATTACACCCTCCTATAACACCATTGGCTCAGCTTACTTTTTTCAAGATTGTAAGTTTTCATTCTAAGTGTCCAAACATATGTGCTATCGTATAACCAGCCAAAATGACCCCAAAAGTGTGCAGTCAGGCTCAGCATGCTACAAGGAACTAACCTATGCATCTCTGAAGACTTAAGCTGCACTGGTGTGAGCTACAGAATTAAAGCTCCAGTGCTGGAAAGGGAAAAGCTCCTTTTCTCTGTGGCCTTTGAAATTTTGACACTTTAAGGTACAAAACCGTACTACATATTTCAAATTCAAGGAACTGTATAGTTGTCCTGGGGTGATGCCAAGAAGCCACTTTATTCCCAACCCATCCCTCAATGCCCAAGGACACGGTGCCTCTAAGAAGGACCTGAGTGTGGGGCGGCCGGAGGGCTCTGCCCAGCGGCTCTGGGGGCTCTGGGTGTTCAGGAGGGAGTGCACCAGGAGTGTTGTGCTGCCTTCTGGGTTTCTGTTGTGTTTCAGCTAGCTGGGAAAAGGTTCTGTTGGTTTTTCTTGTTCCTTTTCCCTTCCCTCACTGCCTCCCTTCCCTCCTCGCCAGTCCGGGTGGCCCCGGCTCGACCGAGCCCGTGTGTCTGTTCCCTTTCTGTGAATTTGTTGTATTTGGAGGTTTTCTTTTTCCCTGTTCTACCCTGCTTTGTTTCAGGGTAAATCAACAGTTTAGTTTTGTCCACTTTCACTTGCTGTGACCCACTTGTCTTATTGGTGGAGGAAAAGTAGAGGCCCTTTTCCCTTCAGAGGAGACAATCATTCTGGAGTGTTTCCTCCTGAAGTTTTGTCTCCAAACCTGAGTCAACAGTTCAATGAAATATCATATAATAGGCTATTTTATGATCAATTTTGGTGAGAGGGTGCTAGAACCAGTGACAACTGACCAATATCCATATTTCTAGGAAGAAATATTAATGGGTAGAATAAGCAACAAATTAATCACTTCTCAGCTATTTAGGAGGCTATATTGCATGCAGTTATCCTCCTGAGCAGTGGCTTCTTAGGGTTTTCTTAATAAATAATACAGTATAAGAATGAGCCATGGCACCAGCTTCCTCCCTTCTTTAATGAGACAGCTGTTTGTACTCCTTCTACCGGGCACACTTTCCCTAACTCCTAAAATAAGCTTAGCCCTTTCATCTAGCAATTGTTTTGGCCAAATCCTGTTTAATTTTTTGGGTTTTCCCATCACTAAGAGTAAGAAATATATCTGAAAGTTCACAATCATAGTTATTCTACAGCAATGAAACCAAGGTCCAAATTAGAAAAACCACAATAATGGGTTCTCCCACGATACTTACGATTGATCTGATGTTATTTTCTTTTGCCAGTTTCAGAGAGGATTTATAGCAACTTGCTAAGTTTTCTTTATGAGTGTCAGTGAGATGGCCTCTTGCAATCGGCCCAACAGTATGGATCACATCTGCAGTGAATATAAAAAGAAGATAAAGAAACATTAAAGATGCTACTGTATCACACATCAGTTCATTCTGGTACTGTAGCTACACACAATAGTATGAAAACAATGCAAACCAATGTGTTTAACTGGAAAACATATCATAATCCACGTGTGCAATAATTAAACATACATCAGTAAAGGTTACATTTTGAAGAATTTGGACTATAGGAGAAAATGAGAAAGATAAAATGAATGCTTGTTACATGTCTACTGCAATGCACACGCAGGAGAGATGAAAGGTTTGTAGAAATCCTCTAAATCTTCAGGCCTCTACAACTGTAAATGCTGTAGAACTTTGAAACCCTTGTTCTCACTCCTTGAAGTCCACTCACTGGGAAAGTTCACTACACAGAACCTCAGCACATCGTTGGTGATACACAGGTCATCTTTGGTTTTCCTCAGCAATCACGTGAAAAGAAGAAAAGCTGTGACTTAGGAATGTGTTGGCTATTCAAAAAATCCGCTTTCCTCTTACATCAGACCAGATGGAGACTCCATGCAACAAAACAAAATAGTTTGTTTGATGAAATTTATAACAAGCAAATAGGTAAAGCACAGTCAACTTAGGTACATGCCTTTGTAGTCATCAAAATGAGATGCTGCAATCAATCAAAGTTTCTAAAATGCTAAAAGAAAAATGAATTTAAGAGCCTGCAATAAAAAAGTCTTGAAAAGAAATCTACAAATTAAAAGGTACCATGCTTTTTATCTCCCCCCTTTCTATCCCCCCATTATTATGAAGCACATTTTGTTTTTAAACATCATTCTTCTACAGTATATGTGAACATAATAAAATGGGTTATGATGGCAGATGTATTTTTTTTTCCTTTATAATTTCCTATAATATATAGCAGAAATAAACAGTGGCACTATTTTTTTTTTCCCCAGTGTTGCACCAACGGGGATTAGGCCAACACTTATTACTGCAGTACTGCTTGTCCACTTTTAGGTTGTGTTTCTGTGCCATCTGGGTCAGGTTTCCAAGCAACATCTGTAGTTGTTGCTACACCCCAGAATATTTTAATTTACTCACAAATCCTACAGAATTAACACCATTTTTCTTTGTCCAAGATGGTTTTGATGATTTCCATCCAACATATGACAAAGCATAAGGAAAAATGGACAAACAAACATTAAAATGTGCACTTTTTTTATTAACTCAGAAATCATCTGTCAAGTCCTGCTCTCTGCTACTTTAAAGGGGCTTTAACCATGAACCATAATGTTCTGAAAAATGCAAACCTTTTTCTATACTTTAGCCACAGACTATTGATACATCAGGAAATAAGAGCATGTCTGATTCCCAGTGCCCAGAAAGCTGAGGAATCCGCTGTGATGGAAACTGAAACCTCTAAGAGCTTGTCTTGGGGTGACTTTATGATGTGTATCCCCTATCGCTGCTCTATGCCCAGAAATTAACTCTGTGCTATTCTGTGCCTTTAAACTGAGCCCAAGAGGGGGGAGAGGAAAAAGGCTGAGTGAACTTTTCAAAGCAGTTGTTCAAGGACATGGATATACACTCTGCTTCTGCAGCAGCAAGAGCAGAGGAATCACCCTTCGTGCTTTTCAGCCAGCATTTGGCTCCTTTTCTCCAGAGGGAGATGGAGAGTTGAACTTTGTTCTCCTGGGACTTCATTTTTTCCCCTCTTCTCTTCTGGACTGTTTCAACATCAGAACACATGGGGAGAATTTTCCACTGAGACCTTGGAGGTGGGCCCACAACCCAGCTCTGAGGAGAAGGAGAGAGACACACCTACAGAAGGACTCTGAAATCTTCCCAGGTTTTTCTCCACAGCGAGAGGTTTTATTATTTAGCATTATTATTCTTTTCCTGTGTGTTTGTTAAATAAATAGTCCTTTTATCACTTTCACTTTCCTCTGAGGAATTTTTTTTTCCTGACCCTGGTGGGGAAGGGGCGGCTGTAACCTGCCTTCTATCAGAGGATATTTTTCTCCAAATTTGTCTCAAACTGGCATAGAGCTGAACTTCCTAACTGCTACAGCAAACCTGCCTCCTGGGAAGTAAATAAAAGGTTGAGTACTCTTCTTTCCATTTTGATCACAGTAATTTTCTCCAGTTGCAGGAACAAGATGGACAGATTGGATAATTTCTGTTGAATGTCACAGCTGCCAGATAGCGACTCCAGAGAACCCTCCCGAAAACTGAACCATCAAGTAGGTGCTGAGCCTTTGTCCACTGATGAGCAGGATGACAGCAGGGCACTAAAACAACCTCTGAGTTCAGAAAAGAGTTATACTCTTACATATGTTTTAGGTACTGTCATAAACTGAGAACTATTAAAAAGTACTTGAAAAAAGGAAAAAGCTAGTTTAGAATTTGTTTCTGTGTGCAGAGATAAGGTTGTGTGAGTACTTTCATTAGCAAACACTATAATTTCTGTTCATGACTATAGCAGTTTCCTGGAGGTTAAACCTTTCCAAGAAACATTTCTATTTGGAAGTGCTGACAACTTCAGAGAAAGGAATAAAAAAAAAATAAAAACCCAACAACCTCCTCTGTACTTTTTTCCCTTGTTTTTTTCTTTCATGACAGGTGAACTTCAATTACTGAGCCAGAGATATGATTCAACAGTGGACTTGGCAGTCTGTGTTACAGGACAGACTCCATGACCTTAGAGGTCTTTTTCAGCCTAAATGATTCTATGAGTCTACAGGGAAAGGAATATACTCCTGAGTCTCATCTCAGCCAAGTTCACTGTACATTTACAGAGATACCAACATAAGAGCTATCATGATGAATTTCAAATTCACAATACCCAACAGCCAACACGCAAATAAAGGAACAACTATAAAACTAACTTGAAAAGAATGTGTAAAGGATGAATAACAAAAGAAAAGAATCATAAACATTTCCCTCTTTTGGCTAAGGCTGAGTTTCTTGCATTTCAAGGTGCAGCTCCTTGAAAGCTGAAGTATAATGGCTTAAATTATTCACTGATTACTTAAAGGCAAGAAGGAGTTTTGGGGAACAGATCAAGCACCAAATTCTTGCTGGGGTCTTTCTGTATAGAACTCCCACAGTATAATTTCACTCACTAAATCTTTAACTCCATTCCTTTAGTCTTTCATCATTAAACACTAGTTTTAAGCCTCTGCTCAAAAAATTAAGTATGTTTTTGTCATCTTTATTTCAGAATTTCCCAATTGAGCATTTTCATAGCACCTCATCAGCCATCCTGTATTACTGCACCAGACACTTCATGGAAATGGGTAATCTTTCAAGCAGTTATTAGCTTTTATTTTTCCAAGTCCATCATAGGTGGCTCTTTAGACAGGACACAAAAGATGGTTACGAATTGAATAGGCCCTGACCAACCCAATCTAGTGGGAAGCATCCTATGGCAGGGGCTTTGGAACTAGATTATTTTAAGGTTGCTTCTAACCCAAAGCATTCTATGATTCTATGAGCTGGTTTATAAAACATCACAATTATTGTAATTGTTTACAGCATATTCTTGGCAAAGAAATGCTTTTCTTAGGCACATTATTATTCTGAAACACGTGATAAAGATTTTATTTGCAGAGCAGCATTACTAATATGCGAGTGCTTAATGGTTGGCAGACAAACAGGGAAGTAATAATTTTATTGTTGTACATTGTCAATAAAATCAGTGTATACATACATTTCCTAAACTACATATTATTCTGCTCAAGCTATTCCAAAATAGCTTAAGGTTTGCAGGTGGGCAAAACCCTTTGAGATTATACAGGCATAAAGGAAACAAACAGATCTTCCCCCTCCTTCAGCCCATGCAGTTACTACCTGAGAATCAGACTTCACAAGCTGAAGCAGCACCATTTATTTTTAATATATCAACAAAGACTGTCAAACTTCAAGCTTGCCTGTCACAATAAAGTTTCCTTTCTGCTCTCGCAGAGCTGGAGGATGGAAGAATATGTGCCATAGGGGAGATCTAAGACATTTGTCCACAAGGAAATTCAGGGCAGAACGGCTGCCCTGCTCTTCTGGCCACCCACTACAGCAGCCAGCCTCAAATGCAAACTTCCAGCACTGCTGGCAAGGACACCCATGGAGGTGGCAAGCCCTAGCTGGCACCTTCCATACCTGGCCAGAACAAGGATCCACCCTGGGGAAGAGCATGGCCTTTCTGAAGGAAAACAGAACAGTAAAGGATTGTCACAGGACACATACACAGGAATGAGCTTCACCCGACTGCAGCAGCGAGGCAGGTGGGAGCACCAGCCGTGGGGATGAGCATGACCAGGGTCTGAAGATTCACTGTAGCCACAGTGGCATGAAACAGAAGTGGTCTGATCATCTAAAGGCTTTCAAATTGGGGGAAATGTAGAGAAACTCCAAAAAGATTTAGTTTGGGTGGAAAAGCTGGCTCCTCTTTGTTCTTGTAGCATCTGCACCCTTTGAGGTCCAAGAACTTCTCAGTGAGGTCAAACAGGCGTAAGGGATGCAAACATTTCCTAAAAACCAAAACATGTTTTTTCCATCTTCAAAAACAAGTAAACAGATCAAAACAGGGAACAGTCATCACTCAGAGAATGCCACACTAACCACACACACCACACATTTGTAGTATTTTAACTTTTATGACAAATGAAGCTGCCAGCACTGCTGTGAAGCTGCTGATTTACTGTGGTCAGTCTTCCAGCCAAGCTCACTAATAGAAAACTTCTTTAAAAAGAAAGCTGCAATCCATGGGTTTGTAAATCACTTTGTGTACACAGAGCAGAGATTTTTTGCTTACATTTTTAACAGCACATTGAGGTGGAGAGCCCATGAGGAAGGTATATGCTCATCTGGGATTCAAGCCACAGCCGTGGATCAAACTGCTTCTAATGCTAATGAATCAGGAGATATTTCAGAAATGAAACTACAACTGCTGTAAAGTATAAACTTTATCTATGAAAAGGCCAATGAGGCTTGTTTTCTCAGGTCTTTTTTAAAAAAAGTCAATCCATACCTTACTTGCTGTTTTCTCACACAGGTTTTTAACAGTAGTGCAATGGAAAAAGGGCAGAGCAGCATGGGGGCAAGGATGAAATACAAGTGCCAGTTGAAAAGGGTGAAGAGAAGTGACTGTGCTTCAAAAACCAACCTGGAGGACTGACTTAAATTACTTTCAATGTAATTTACTCTTCCCTTGTTCTTTGAAAATGTGACACTAGAGGGCGAAAATATTATTACATTGAGCTTTGCTTAACAGCAGAAAAAGTACAAATAAGTTTCTCTGATTCTTTCCCTTACAGATGTGAGTGTGGTACGTTCACACTGTTAATGAACCATGGCCAGAATCAATTACACATTTCTCTCATTCACCCCTTTTACACATTCATAGCTGTAATCGGCCCATCCAGCCAACTGCATAATGAAGCTGTACCCTGTCAATCACAGAGAGAACCATTTGAATTTCAAGAAGAAAGGTACTGCACTGTGTGTGCCACTGAATTTTAAAAAAAAAATCTGATAAAAATTCAGAGTGTTAAGGGCTCCATTTGTAAATATTATTGGTTGATTTACACAATAGGCACCCACCATACTGGTGCTGAAAAGGAATAGCTGTGGTTCAGTTGGTGGCAAATGGAATTACCTCCAGATAGCCATTACAGTGGCTATCCCAATTCTTCAGGAATGTACACAGCCTGTTGCTTTGGTGTACAAATTGCTCAGCTTGTTCATCTTCTATTTCTAGCTACATGCACTTGCACATAAGAAGTGCATTTTCAGTGTGCAAGAAACAAGTGTTAACTTTAAGTTCAGCTGAAATGAATCCCACAGGATCGCAGTCTAATTCTGTGTCTCCCAAAGTAGATTAGCAAAGCTCAATATTATAAATGTAAGAGATCTTTTATATCACAGAATGCTGTGTGTGACTACATAAAACACAGCTCCTAAGTTCAAAAGCATTTCTCTGCTTTACATAGGTATATATTGTGTTTATGAGCAGTTAAAGAGCCAGTCTCAGGTTTTTAGGCTTGAGGCAACAAGCACTGCTCAATCTGAACTCTGTACCTTTTATAGCTGCCTTCAGTGATTAATTAGCTGTTTTGGGTGAACACAAAAAAAAATGTTTCATTAGCTGCAAAAGGTACAATATCTAGAAGTCATTTGTGTAAAATATTTAAGCCATTTTTCACCTAAATGGCATTGTCTGCCAAGAAAAGGTAAAGAATATATTTATTGTAAATTATTAACCAGCATCCCTCATCATGGGTTAGATGTATATCCTAATACAAGACAGCACAGAGAGTCAGAAAACAATATTCCCAGAGGGAGAGATGAAGGATTTGCCGAGCCTGAGAGATCCTTTGGGGAGCCACAGAAGTTTACACTCAATAGCCTGCATTTAGCAGGGAGCGACCGCTCAGCATCCGTAGGAAGCTGAAAAACACAGAGAGCTTGTTTGCAATGGTTACACCACTGCCTCGACAGCCAGCCAGAGAATTCAGTCACACCAGTCAAAGCCCAGGCCTTTTTGGCACTCCTGCTTGTCATAAAATACAAGGCCCAAGTATGCCTGTGTAATCCCAGAGCAGTTCCCCTCCCATCAATGAACTTACAGCATCGCTCTGCCATCAGGGCCTCACCATTAACCACGGGAACAAAAGGAGGCTCTGTTCAGGCAGGAGAAGCAAGTGGTGCAATTAAGAGACACTATCCTATATCCCAAAGTAATAGGTTTTACAAAGCAATTTAGTGCCACGATGACAGATGTCAAAGCAGTGCCTAGACAGCCGGCCCCACAACTTCCATGGAAATAATTACCTATGTGTAAAGCTAAGAGGCAATGGCTCCACTTGGGATATTCACAGTGTGATACGAATGAACATGAAATGAACATGACAAGACTCAACATGAAATTATGACATTCACAACTTGTTATTTCTGGGTTCTTTTTTGATCTCTACTGGAAGAATTTGCAGCAGAAATGCTCAAGTGTTATCCTCGATCCCTACCTTCCCACCCAAATAAAGATCTTAATATACCTAAGGAAACCAGAAGAGATAAAATTATGCTGTCCCAAGCAGATTTTGTCCTCCACACACTAGAGCAAACCTCATTTTGCTGTAGCAGCAGAGGAGCTCGGCCAAGCACCCTCCCCATTGAGTGGCTCATAAAACACACACCAAGTGACCCCCTTGACCCAAGCAATGCTCACCACCTTTCACTGACTATTTTTCCTTGCACGTGGAAAAGGCTATAGACAAAAATGTCCTAATCTGTCTTTTGGTTTATGTTTGCTACATGTAGGAAAGAATGAGCCACAACGATTCTCTGCTTTCACTATATTGAATAGCAAAAGATGTTCATAAGCGAGTCTGGGTTTAATTCAATTGATAAGGCTGTTCAACACTCAAAAATAAACTTGCTTGCCCTAAATAAGAGTATTTATTCTTCAGCCACTAATACAGAGTTGCAGTCTACCATTCCACAAAAATTTTACACCAAAATCCACAGCCTGGTAAAGGATGTAACACCAGCCATGTAAATTCAAGGGATATTTAATCCTTCTTGGTTCAGTAGAGACTCTTGCAAATATTACCCCAAAAAATGTGCAACATATATCAAGTCATAAGAATGCAAATGGGAATTAAGTCAACTTCAGTTCTAGTTTAGGAATTGGATTAATTACAGAGGCACAGAAATCAGAAATGAGCTAATGTATGGTCTCAGCTTCTCGAGGCATGGATCCCTTGTCACACTTCATCTGTCCTCAGAGTCCAACCCGGTTCTGTTGATGTGAATTTAGTTACCTCTGCTGGTGTATTGCACAGCTGAAGCATAAATACCCTTTAGGATAAGAGGAAAATAACAAAAACAAAATGAAACAAAATGAAACAAAAATCCCAAACCAACCAAACCAAAACCAAACAAAAACCACAACCATTGACAAAAAATCCACAAAAACTTCACTCAGCCTCACTACAAAACATAGTACCAGACTACTTTTATCCAGAAAAGATTAATACTCAGAACTAAATTTCTTACACTCTCCTCTGAGTGCTGAACAGTGCTAGGGAGTGCTCTGATAATTTAACAACAAGCCATAGCCAAAGCTCTTTATTTCCTATTGTAAGGAATTTTCCTGTGCAAATTCTGTTTCGATAACTTTTTGGCATTTCTTATTAGAATGTTCTTTATTATTCAGTCAAGTTCATTGTAGGGATGTTGAAACAAAGGAAGTCATCCCCACAAACACAGAAAACAATCCAACACGTTATGTTTACCGTGGACATGGGATATCTTGAATACAAACAGATCCCCAGATACTGTGCCAATACTTCAAGGCTTTCTATCCCTCATGAAAACACTGATCACTCAAATTATATGTCCTTCATGTAAGATTTAAGAATATTAGCATAAAAGCTTACAAAACACTGATCTTCACTTGAAAGGACTGTAAGTTTTCAGAAGACCAAACTAAACAACCCTTAATCACATATTAGCAGCAGAATAACCTCAGGTGAAATGAGGGGAAACTGCCAGCATTGGTTTTATCTGTCCATTGAAGTGATACAAATTTTTTAATCAGATCACTTCAGGTAAAAGGGTTTTTAAAAACATTAAAAAAATTGTTTCCTTAATAAGAAGCTTTCAAGAGGCAAAGTATGACTTAGAGTTTCAAAGACAAATTTATTATATTCATAGCTTCATTGGTGCATCTGTTCCTTAAGGGCAGCACATTACAAAGTTACCCACATTTGTTTTTTTCATTTACTATATCTGTAAGATTTCTTGGGGATAAACAAACTTTTTTCACCTCAGAAATTGGAGCACATCTTTTTTGTTTAACACTTTTCTAACCTACATATCCCTCACAGCAGAAATTAAATGCTTTGCTAAGGATTCTGCTAAAGAATGTTTTCTTTAAGAAAAACAGAAAAAGGTGATAAAATTACAGGTTCTCTGTGTATCTTCGAAAGAAACCAGTGGCAGCTAAATCAGCCTTATTAACTTGCAAGCTTGAACACCGGAAACTATGCAAGGAAAGTTCAGTATTTCCCTTGCCACGAACAATAAAATACAGCTCTTGCAATACAGATAGGAGAGCCTTGTGCAGCCTCTTGGTACCATTTGTCACCTCTCAGATCCTAGTGAGCGCAGATGGAGAAAATGGTTAGAAATTAAAATACTGGAATCATTAAATATTTTTAAAAAATACAATAAATCCCAGTTTAAAAGACAGAGCTGAGGACTCATTTAAACTGTGCTACAGGACTCCATTCTATACAGAGAATACTATATTTTCCTCATAGCATTAAACACAGTGATTATAGCTCCACACTGGCAATCTGCTTCCAAGCTTGGGAGCAATTGCACAGAAATGAGTGAGACTACTGCTTAAAGGTAACAAGGATCCAAACAACAGCAAAGGAAATGAAAGCACATCTTCAGTATGAAGGAATGCACATTTATAATTTCATCTTTTAAAGGGCATCACTGAAAAATCTCACTCTTACTACCTTTTTACTTTCGCAAGAAAAACAGTCTCCAATTTACTTGTCCTTAAGTATTTCTCTTCTGTACTTTTAGCAACTTGCATTTTTAACAGATCTTTGTCTACAATCAGTTCCTTTAGAGATGGTTTCCCTTGCTACACCTGTGAGTCCGTAACAAAACGACAAAAAGAGGAAAAAAATTAAATTTACTATTGCCACCTCTCTCCCAAATTCAGTCAGACCTAGTCAATGGAAATAGGGACATATGATGCAGCACTCTAAAGTAAGCTCAAGTCATTTTTAAAAGCTGACTAAATTTCCAGTTGCCATTGCCACTTAATTGCCTTATATAAGTGTTATATGTGAAGTAACTGGACAGCTTTTTGAACCATAGGATGAGACTTCTTGCCTAGAAGAGGAAACTTACTTTCTATCATCAACTGTATTTTCATTTTAGGTGGCTGAAACCACAGTAAAGCACCCTCCTGATCTCAACATATTCCAGGCACCGAGTTGTGAGAATGCTGTACACGCCAGATAAATTCCTTTGAGCGTTCTCCCCCTGCCTCTTCCCCAGAGGCGCTCTCTAGTTTGAAAGATAGTTTAGTTTCATCAGCTGGCAATGAGAGAAGTATTAGCACTTGGAATCCAATGCTCTGCCATCCATCCTAAAAGCAAACCCAGAAAATGATGGAGGCAGGACACATGCAAGCCTGATCCTAAATGGAGGACAAAGAAAGACGTGTCTGCACAGACTATAGACAGACTATCTACGCAATAGATATGCAACAGAGAAAAAAATAACAGATTTAGAGAAGAACTTCAGTGCTTCAACCCATTTACCTGCACCTTTTGTAATAAACAGCCACCACTTCTCTGAATACTTCAAACGGAAAAAGAGGCTAATTTATATTGTTAATAAATCCAACTACTATTTTAGCAGAACTAAGTAAATATAAGTCTTGAATCAAGACTGAGAGCAGCCATTTTGCTTGAGAGAGCAGGGGTACAGTGGAGGAAGAATTGCCCTAACACCACTTCATTACACACACACTCAGCTGACTGGAGCCTTTGCCCAGTGCCAACAGGGCACAGCCCACAACTTGTTACATCTTGCTTGTTCTCAGGACTCTTTAAATAGGATGCCAAGTTTACAATTTTCCCTTCAGTTCACAGCTCTGCTGACAGGGCATCAGGATGTGACTCACGGCAGGCGAGGGGGACAAAGAAACTAAAATGGCTGCACCTGGCCATGGTGCTCTGCCCTTAGTGCTTTTATCAGTTTTCTTTTGGAACTGAGCTTTCACAGATACCACAAGCATCACACTGAAATCATCTGATCTCTTCAGCCTTCCAGCTCAGAAAAATACCAAAAGGAGAGAATAGAAAATTACAAGAAAATGCCACTCCATCATTATTCCATTTACTCTCTGGATTGTGTTCATATCACAATATCTAATTGAGCAATACTGCTTATTAAGGCATATTCACCATCTCATGAATTGTGACCAGCTCAGCCAGGCTACTTGTTTGGCTGGGGTACAGAAGCTGCCTGCTTACAATGCAGATCAGCTCACCAACACCACTGGTAAGCACCACTGAGGTGGAAAGGAGCTAAAAGTCTCCAGATAACGTGTTCAGAATCACTGGCAGACATAAAAGTTAAGTAGAAACATGAAATGCATGCAACAAGGGTATTTAGCAAAAATTGTGGTATATTTCCCACAATATGCAATGCTCCTGTGGTTCCAAGTGAAAAACAAGCTTTGACAAACATCTTGAGAGTGTTTTGCATCAGTGTAAGTTGTAAACAGTTCAATTTCCAGCATGAACAAACATACCAAAATAAGAAACAGGGAAACTATTTTCAAGATAAAAAATGTATTGCAAAGTGAACTGTTAGCAACTTGCTGAGGCTTTATTGCACTGCTCATGTTCTCTGTGTCAATGTCACGAGGAAGAGCCCTTGGAGAAACACTGGTGCCACCTCTTGTTCAGCTCAATTGAGAAAAATGTACTTAAACAACCGTCTGGAAAGTCATGTAATGAGCTAAAAGAGCTGCTGAAGGACATTCTTGAGCTTCAACTTTCTGTAAAGGAAACACAGATGTAAAAAAAGTTATGTGCTCAGTATTACTGTGGCATGCCACTAGCCTGTCACAAGCATTTCACAATAATCACCAGTGGAGAATTTCTAACTCAAGTCGCTCAGAAAGGATATTGGGGTTTAGGAACTGGGAACCAGAAAGAGTAAGGCTAGAAATGTCAGCAATACAGTTGAAAAAAAACCTGTTGGGGAGAGGGCAAAATCTGCAAGGGTGACCAGTGTCAGAAACAAGCCATTTCCAAACCCAAGACTGTTCTTTGCTGAAGGGAACTGTTTCATTTCTGGGAAACCATATTGAGAAAAATATTTGTAAATTTTATTGGACTTGCTATTGAGGCAAAATAGTTATTTTTCCACCTGCAGTGCCCACAAGCTCAATGCATTGTTTCTCAAGAAAAAGAAGAAATGTCTGCAAAATCACATTATCCACTTGAACAACAGCCTGAGGATTAGAGGGACTTTTTAAAAGTCCATGTGCAAAGTTGTACTTCACAGCGCCGTTTTTCCCTTGCATGGGTTGTTGGAAAGACAAACTGGTATTTTCACAGTGAAAGCGATTGCTACAAGAATAATGTCAGCTCTAATTGTTCACAAAGTGCTAGAAATCAGAGCACATGAAGCAGCAAACCATTTGGCTGACCTTGCCAGCTGAGCAACATACAGTCAAGCAAGCAAAAACATGTTGGGCAAGACAGCAGAAAAGAAAATCAAACATAACACATGTACTTTCACATGTTCCTGTGATACCACTGCACTTTTTTGTTTCAAAGCAAGCCAAATGCTTGATACCAATCGTGCAAACCACCTGACCTTACAATTGGGAGTGTTTTCAATATGGATCCTGGGCCACATAGTGTGTGGAAAGCACCACGCTGAAAAAGGTAAATCCAGTTGCTTCATCAGTGCCATTTACACAGTCAGGTGCTAAAACCCACCTGGTATGCTGTATGACTTGGAAAATCACTTTGCAGCACTGGTTGTTGGTGGCTGCTGTTTGAGAAGTCTATAAATAGTACCAGATGGAAGGGGCCAAGGATAAGGAATCTTGGATGATGATTTCACTATACTTTAAAGCTTCAGAAAAAGGCAAAGCTTTAGCATAACCACAAAGGCATCTTTTCATTCTCAAAAAAAAACTCAAAAGGAAACTTTTACCCCATGTTAGTACTGATAGTGTTCATGGTTTGTAATTTCAATATTTGGCTTGGTAGAAACTTCATCTTTCACAGAAGGTAGGAATTTCTCTGCATATTTGCACTAAAACCTATTAAAAATTACTAATCCAGAACCTCATAACCTTTAGCTAAAATACTGTACATTCCTCTCTAGTTATGCTCAGCTATCTTCATGATTTTCTAAACTGATAGCCTTGGCTTTAGGGACAAGAAAAAGTAAAAAAAAAGACACCCCTCAAAACCAATCCTCCTTCCAAAATTGTCACAGAATGAAATTATAATATCACCAAGTGCTCCTTTTCCCCTGCTTCTCAGCCAGCAGAATCTTTGTTAGGAACTTCAGCTCATTAGAGTCCTCATCATTTGAGCAATGTTCAGCAATAACAAAGAACCCTGTCATAAAGCTTTTGATAGATGTTTCGTAGCCAACAAATTATGGTCAGGATTTATGGGAACGATTTAGAGAAGTAAAAAAATAGGACTGACTATCATTTAACAGAGAAATTAAAAATGCAAATTCAGAAGAGGAAGACAGTATCCTTTTCTTCATGGAGACAAATTTTGAAATAGTTTCTGCAAAGGGGGGGCCATATAATAAACATCTAATTTCAATAGTAACATTAGGACAGGAAGGAAAATCACAACAGGCCAGGTACCATGTCATCCTTGATATACTACTACACTTCTTTATGAGCACAGTACAATTCAGAGAGCTAATAATAAAAAGTGATGCTGAGATGATGAATTGATGCTATGCAATTAGACCTATTAGAATTCACAAGAGTCGACAGGCAATAATCAAACCACTTTCATGCTGCCCATTGCAATTATCTTTGCACTTAAGAATCAACAAAGCACATAATGACTTGCTCTCAATTAAGGAATTCATGAGAAATGGAATTTTAATTAGTGTGTAGAAAATTTGGGCCATTTATTACTTTACAGGACAACAGACTGTAAAAACTAGTTGAGTACCTCTTAATGTTCAGCGAGAGTTCAGGTCCAAGAAGAACACACTGATGCTTCCAAAAAGGAGTGTTCCTAATAACATCCCCTGAAATGGGATTGCCAAAGTAAATGCACATTCACTTCTGCTAAATTCTGGAGAAAAAAAAAAAAAAAAACACAACAAAAAACCCAATCCACTAACAAAACTGTTGGAGCTTGCAACTAAAATGGAAACCACTGCTGATGTTCTCAATTACCAGCTGATGAACAAGTCAGGTAGAGTTACATTTATTTGTGGTACAAACCACAGTTCCCAGAAGGTCTAATTCTACATTCTTATCACAACATGAGTAGGACAAGACAATGAAAATGCACCATCACTTAAAAAAACAGAGTCTGAATAGTAATTTGAATGCTGATCTAAGATTTCTTTCAACAGTCCTTGAGTAGGAAGACTCTGCTTAGATTCAAATAAAATTGTTCTCATTGTTTGCTGATCTTAGTACAAAACAAGTTACCAATAATTTGAACAAAAGCATCAGTTAAATTCTGGAAGTGGAGATCCTTGATAATAGGAAATAGAAGCTGATGGTGAAGTTGAAAGGTTATGCTGAACTCCAGTGTTATGAAATGCACATTTTTCAAACAGAAGTCCACACTTAAGTGTGAATGCTGGCAGTACAGAGATGGGTATAATGCTAAGTGCTCACACAACATTAGTGAATCAGTAAGGTATTAAATAACATATCCATTTGATAAAAACATATTTCCAGAACACAGGGCAGCATAATTCCAAGCAAAAGTATAGGCTGGGGGGAGAATGGAATGAGAACAACCCTGAAGAGAAGGAGTTGGGGGTGTTGGTGGGGGAGAAACTTAAAATGACCCAGCAATGTGCATTGGCAGTCCAGAACCCACCTGTGTAGCACCCAAAGCACCAATGGGGAGCAGGGGAGGGAGGGGATTCTGCCCCTCTGCTCTGCTCTGGGGAGACCCCATGGGCAGTGCTGTGCTCAGAACTGGAGTCCCAACATAAGAATGTGGGCGTGCTGAGGTGGTGCAGAGGAGGACCATGGAGATGCTCAGAGGGCTGGGGTACCTCTTCTTTGAAGCCAGGCTGAGAGGGGCTCCTCAGCCTGGGAAGGAGGAGGCTCCAGGGAGACCTTAGAGCCTCTTCAGTGCCTAAAGGGGGCTACAAGGAGGCACAGCCTGACAGGACAAGGGGGAATGGCTACAAACTGAAGGGATAGGCTTCCATTAGAAATCAGGAAGAAATTCTTCACTAAGAGGGTGGTGAGGCACTGGCACAGGTTGCCCAGAAAAGATATGCATGCCTCATTCCTGGAAGTATTGAAAGCCAGGATGGATGGGGCTTTGAGTGACCTGGTTTAAGGGTCTGCCCATGCAAAGGGGGTTGGAACTAGATGGTCCTAAAGGTCTTTTCCAACCCAAAACTTTTTTTTATTCTACTCAGTCTTTTTAATAAAAAAGGTACTACTAAAAGTCCATAACAGTTAAAACACTCCAGTTAAATCCTGGGCCATCTAAATGATGAAATAATAAAAATTCAGTTTAATGCATGATTATTACCTGTAAAAGTGTACTCCATGCTTTGAGTTTTATCAATTTCCTGTTTTGCAATGGATAAACAGCTGTATATCTGTTATATGCTTAAAATCTGTCAGAATAATGCTATATTTCCATTGTCAGGGAACTATTTCAACATTTCTGGTCCTTGGTTCCATGGGGGAGCGCTGTCTTTGCAATGTCCCCATTAAAAAAACATTCACAACAACCTGAATGGCTTCTTGTAAGTGATCATACTTCAAAAGAGGGGAGAAAAAAAAAACCTTTCACACAGGGATTCATTCTTAAATTCCCCTACGTGCTCTGCTTAGCGAGGGCTCTGGGAAACAGCAGGGAAAGCAGCAGGCACTCCTGCCCCAGGGCCATCCCTCCCACAAAGGGAACATTTTCACACTGCTGCAGAGCCACCGGATTCGCCCCACGCAGCATTTCCAGGGAAAGGGATCTCAGAGATCCCTCGTTCTGTGCTCAGCAGGCTGGAATTGCCCCTCGGGAGCGGGGAGAGCGCGTTGCAGGTTAAAGCAGCCCAGCGTGCTGCTGTCGCTTCGCATCAGTCGCGGAGCGGCGACGGCCCCGCTCGGACGGGAGGATGCAGAAAGGCGAGGATGCAGAAAGGCGAGGATGCCGAAAGGCGAGGATGCCGAAAGGCGAGGATGCCTCGCTTCCCACCTTCTGGGTTTGTGGCAAGTGCAGCACATCGAAATTAGTGCACCTCAGCCAGGGAATCTACCCTGCCACCGAAACTGCCCTTTCCTCCTGCACAGCATCTTCCTGAAGTCACGGGAGGAGGAGGGAAGGGAAATGGCATAAACGTATTCACTTTGCTGCAGTTGTTAAATGGGAGTGGTTTCTGCAAAAAATAATACCTATCCTGGCCTAGGTAATGCAGCAAAGATGCTTTTGGAAAGGATTTGAGAGCAGTGAACCCCCTTGGAGGCCCAGGGTGAACAGTTCAGGCATACCAGACATTTTGATCAGAAGGCAAGTAAAAGTTATGCTTGAAAAACTTAACACAATTAATTCAAAATATGCTCACAAGGTAAAGAACACAGTAGCTCCAGAAAGATTACCTAGATAAACATCAAAATCTGTTAAAGAGTCATAAAACACACTGTGCTGCTGAGGATTGTTATGAGTGAACCTGAACTAAGCAATTTTCTGTGCTGCAGAATTTACAAGATCGTTGGCTCAGTACCTCATTAAAATTAGGGTTCTGTTAATTAAAGCCTTCTTTCAAGTGATAGATGGCTCCTGTGGATGTAAGCTGTACATACTGTTGAAACTTCATATTAAGAATAGATAGCACACATAAAACCTACAGCCCTGGGTGGAAACAAAGCTGCTTCCTATGGAAGCAAAGATTTCTTATACTGCAATATGGACACAGAGGGAGGAGGGAGGATCTTCAAAATTCACAAAAGTCTTGTTGGCACCCACCTTTATTTCAAATAAACTCTTAACAGTATCCTTTCTACTAGTTTCCAGTCTTGCTAAAGGCCACAGAAAGCTTTTTCAAAAAGATTCAATAGCCTTAGGAGTGAACTTGCTTGCACCCTGCCCAAATCCTTTCATCAGAGATTTTAAACCCCACATGTTTCATTAAAAGCACAATGATAAAGAAAAACAATGCACAGAAGTGTGCTCAATATAGTTAGTGAGACAGAGCACAATGTATTTAATCCTGAAAACTTCTTACCCCAAATCTACTTGACTTCTAGGAAAACCTAACACTATGTTTTAGTGCTGAAAAGGACTTCTGAGAGGGGAGGGATATCTACATCAGGGAATGAACCTAAAAACCCTTAAAGAGAGAAAGTCTTAGGATTTTTAAAGATTCATCAGGGATGACATGGAAAGTCCACTGACTGCAAGAAAGTCAATGAGGCATCTCTAAAGTCATGTAAAGGGGATGTTTATGATGAGAAAACAGGCGGCACACTTTAAAAACATGTATTTTAACCAGTAAGTTAAAAAATTGCCAAATATATCTTCTCATAAAAGGAGGCACTTTTTTCCAATTCGATAACTTCTTAAAAAGAGAGCATTTAAGAAGAGCATTCTCTGCTATTTGGATATTCAAGTCTAGTTTTTATCCAGCTGACCCTTCCAAATGCTGTATTTGATTCTTTAATGGTTTCACGGTTCAGTGAATTCAAATTCCTTCCTTATTTCCATGACTAAAAGGAAAATTCAAAACCAGAAGATTTGGACTACATAGAAATTAAGTGTGTGTAGAGTTTAGGGTGTGCTGCAACAAAAAAGAGAAATTACAGAGGTCAGAACACACTTTTTTTCCTCTCCCATATCAGAAAGAGAAAAGAATGAGCTATTAACCATATTGATAGTCATTAAAAGTTCTGAATCAAGATAAACCTGTGCACCTTCCACAAATGCTGTAAGCTGAATAGAGTTTCTAGAATTACCTACAGCTGATGAGACAAAATCATGGGTCTTACTCCAAGTTTTGCCCCAGTAAAAGCAAAAGGAGGAAAATGCTGCAGACTTACATCCAGTGTGGGCTCAGTTTTAGGCATAAGCATTCCTTTATTTTCTGAACTGAAACTTATCTTTGGAATTTACTTGCTTTTCACTCCTAAAAAGTGTCAGCACTGGCCTATGGAGACACTAACACAGCCATCAAAATAATTAGCACAGCAAAAGTACAGCAAACAGGCAGCTGCATTGGTATTATACGAATCTCTGGCTGTCAGAGAGGGAGCTGGACTTCCCAAAAGGAACTTAAAAGTTTCTGTACCTTCACCTGCTCTCATCTTGATGAGAAGCCATTCCCCCCCTGCTTTCCCTCAAAGGAAAGCATCCTAGCTCTGGGGAGCTAATTCCCTTCCATAGCTCAGGGCTGTGCAGAGTCTCAGTGATTATGCACAGCTGTGTGAGCCTTTTCAAAGGGCTGATGCTTTCAACAAAGTTAAGAGGCAATTGAGCCATGTTGACCAGAATCCAGGACAGTAAAACCCTGGAGAGTTTGTACTGATTGGCTTTTTATTTTTGTGTTTTATTGCAAGGAAACAAAATGAATGAAATGCAGCCAAACATGTTCTGATCCCAAAAGAAATTAATTTAAACTCAAAATTTCTACCTTGTATTTATCTTTCTTCTGCCTTTTTTACTCTTCCCCTGCCCTCCTTCACTAAAATATTTATGTATGATAATGATTTCCTGAAATACAGAATGAAATCAAACCATATAGTAATAAAACTAAATGGAGCAGAAGATAAATAAATCAATATCAAGTAGCATTTTTTACAGCTTTCCCAGAAATAAAACAATTAGCACATTAGCAGTGAATGCAATAATAAAATTAGCCAATTAGGATATTTAGGTGATTACCACATTGAATTGAAAGAGTAACTGCCATACATATGGATAAGTTCTGCTGAGATAGAGAAGAGTCTGCACTGTCCTCTTCTGTGGCAAATTGAGTGCTTCTGCCACACCTAACACATGGATTTATTGCCATCCACAAAACCTGATCTGGTGTTACCCTCCCTGCTCTACTGTCTGAAGAAGACACCTTAAAAACAAATGAGAAGATAGTTGTGCCCATGTTAATTGTTCCTGTAATATTATTTGCAGCACCCTTTGACACCAGAATTGATTACAGAATTGTAACCAGTTCTTTAGTGATGCTACCAATTCTAAAAACAAGAAGAACAAAAAAATCTAAAAGGTTTACATATTAATAGCACTTCAGTGTTTCTCTCCCAGATGGTACCACAGCTGACTGCCATTTCCTCTTATAACACAGCACTGTTTATCCTCTGAATGTCCCCAATATAAAACTGTTTTAATCCTTTGTTGCTGTTGTAAAACTTGATCTACTGTCGGACAACATAATTAAGTGTCAACTTTTGGATATATGGTACAAAAAGTAGATAGGATAATCCAGCCTGTACATCACCAGCAATGCAGTTCATGGCTCAGAGATAATGGGATTGCAGATTATTAGCTGAAAGGTGCAGTATTTTACCCCTCACAGCTCTGGACTAAAGTGTCGTTCTGCTGCACATGGTGCATTTTTGGCACGTTTTCTTGCTGCTCCCTCTTCCATGAGCCAGTTCCCAGCTTTATTTTAGGCTGTATGACTGTGCTGTGTAGTCAACTGGAATGAAACAGCACTTTTATTACAAGTGTCTGACGATCTGTTAGTTCTTGTAGAAATTATGGACCGGTTATGAAATCCAATATAGGATGTGGAGAGAGATTAGCAGAGGAATGGGATTTTGATTCAGTATCTTAAGGAAGATGAATGAAGGAGAGTGAGCAATTAAAGCAGTTGATCTTGTGCACAGTAAGAACACCCACACAGATCTGGACATCCACCTATCCCTCCCTGCAAACACACACACAGAGTGCCTAAGGAGCGCCATCAGCAAGGCTTTATTTGCTGTCTATTTGTTATCTCTACAATGAAGAGTGGGAAATAATCATATACTGTCTTAGGAAATAGTCAGGAGTATCTACTGCTGTCTATTACTAGATTATTATAGTTGCATACCTTTATAACTGAGCTCCAGTAAAGTGAGACAATAAGGGGTGTGGCGGATTTAGAAGTGGAAAAATTGAAAACGAACATCAGTAGAGAATAACACATTTGTTGAAGCAAGCTATTACCTACTTAAGGCAAATAATTCAGAAACTAGGCAGCACGCTGGGGAGGTAAATTGCCATCAGAATAGCCATCACCTATCATCATAGAATGGTTTAGGTTGGAAGGCACCTTAAAGATCATCCAGTTCCAACTCCCCTGCCAGGGGCAGTACTCTTCCGTTAGACCAGCTTGTTCCAAGCCCCACTCAACGTGGCCTTGAACACTTCCAGGGATGGGGCACCCACAGCTTCTCTAGGAAACCTGTGCTAGGGTCCCATCACCTGCACATTGAAGAACTTTTTCTTATTGCCTAATTTAAACCTGCCCTCTGTGGCTTGGAAGACATTGTCCCTTGTTCTGAGACATCAAGCCCTTGTAAAAAGCTTTCTTGCAGCCCCTTTAGGGACTGAAGGCTGCTATAAAGGCCTCCCTGGAAACTTCTCCAGCCCCAACTCTCCCAGCCTATGTCCATAGCAGAGGAAGGCTTCCAGCACCACAGCTCTGCTGCAATCACTGTGTGCCCTGCAAGAGGGATGAGGCCTGTGCACAGGCACTTTTCTTCCCTTTAAACCACCCAGCAGAAGCTCTGCTCCCAAGGGAACAATGGGGTGTGTGAAGTGACACAGCAGGATTGCATCCGCCGGGCTCTGCCGGGTAAACAAGTGACAGGAAGGACAGAAGGGTTTGCTTCCTTGGCATAAAACCTCCCCCTCCAGCAGTTAACCTAAAATATTTACTTTATTACACACAATATGTGCCCATCAAAAGACGCTGCACTGTGTTATTTAAACACAGACATTATGAATATTTCAATAGCACTGCTATTCCCACCTAGTGTGTATTTATTTCCATTTTAGCCTGGCAGTTTTCTCAACCAAGTCTCCTTGATGTAGGTCCACGTGAGAAGACCAAGTGAGAAGACTTTTAAATCAACCTCCTTGTTAGTGGAAGCATACACCACTATTAACCAGTGACTTGATATTCCTTCTAAAGAGCAGGAGGTCAATTCTCTGGGCTGAATTAATACCTCCACAGCATAATTTCCTGGCTGGTAAGTCAAGAGAAAAATCACTTTACTCTGTGGCTCAGCCAGGGCCACTAGGACCCAGAGTGACCCTGGACATGACCAACTTTGGCAGCCATCACCATATTCAGATCTGGGTCCGATTTCACACACTCTTTACCCATCTTAGTCCAAAAATTCATTGCAGAGAAAACAAAGCTATGCTAGGCAAAAAGCAAGGCAGTGCACTAAGGAACCAGGCAGAATACTGTTTTCTTTGATGCTTTGGAGTCAGCAGGGTTATGTATCTTAAAGCATTGTTTCTTTGCATAAATTTGATATTTCAACAATAAAGCCAATTACTTTAAACAGTACCTGTACACCAGAACAACCAAAGAGAAAAGTGTTTTACTTTTTTCTTTTGTTTATGTGAAAGGAAAAAAAAAATTCAGACACAGAATAAGATGTAAACCAGTCAGTTCCACAGATTTCATCCCCATCCTGAAATGGATGCTTAACTGTAAATACTCTGTATATCCAGCAGAGCACATAACCATGTCTTTAATATTTCAATTCTACCAGAATCAAACAGATGCAAGTACAAGAATTTGACAGTGACATTGTTCAGTATTGAGCTGAGTTTTAAACTTAATATTGAATTTAATTTTAACGTAGGTTTCACGCTATTTTAAATTAAAAGAAATTGTACCCCACATCCTTCTGAAGAAGCATTGTACCGAATTTTGCTGCAACAACAGCAAAATAGGAGTGAGTCATTCAAACCCATCTAGTATTTTATACTCACCCTTGGACCACTGTGTTTTGAAATAGGTAATCAGTCTTACATCAAAAAAGTCTTACACTAAACATAAATCAGAGAAGCTTGACATGGTTAACAACACTGGGCCAGTCACCCTGATAAAATGTAAACTGCCATTAATTAACTCAGTGATGAAGGGTAGTATTCCTCTTCTTGGGCACCAGCTGGCATAAAAACATTCCCATTGCTTACCAAGAATCAAATTTTGAACTGAATAAACCAAACTCAATGCATTGTCTACCACCTGATTTATTAACTATATATACTGATTTATAAAAAACTCTTTAGCAACTTCAAAACAATATTGTATTGCTATGCATAATTACATTGCAAATCATTGCAAAACAACAATATACAGTTAGAAGAATGAGATTTAAAGCTAAAACATTTAGAACACATGAAAAAGAATGCCAGCCTAGACATGATATGTCATGGTTAGAGTGTTGACAGATGCTTAATTATAGGGTTCAGACACCAGGGACTGACCATGTAACACACATGAAAGGTTGCCAGTATGGTAAACACATAAAAAAATATGTTTGCAAAAAGAGACTGCTGACCTTTAGCAGAAACAAGTATTTGTGCTATCATGTCTCTGAAAGATGTAGTTTTTTCCCTGTCATTTGACCATGCCTTTGAAAGAACCTGATTAGTATTTTGGGAAAAGAAATCTTAATTCCTACTAAAAAAATAATCCAAACCAGATAGTCCTTCAGTGCAAGGCTAGTAGTTATTGACTGGGATTTCATAATTTTTATTGTCTGCACCAGAAGCACCAATTTTAGCAGAATCATTTAGAAACATCCGCAGGCCCCATTCAGTCACATCTACAGAGTCCAGGACTTTCCAAGCCATCACAAAGAATACCCTCACCAGCTGTCAGGGAGCAGACTTTGTATTTTCATTTCAAAACTCAAAGCACTGAATGAAAGGCAAATTTTGAGGACCAGCTGCCTTGGTGCAAATGCAAAGCTTGTTGTTCTGTCCATGTTGGAGGAAGTTTTGTGGACATTTCCAACACAGATGGATTGAAACGAAGATATTTTTTTTGTGAATAAGTGGAACAAAAAGCAAGTATAGCAAGTCCGTGACAGCACTGCCACCAGTGAGATGCAGGGCTCTATGGATGGCTCACAAATACAGATTATTTGTGTCCTGCACTGTGCTTCTGCTCATCACAGAACCCTGCTCAGTGCCAACATTACTGGGAAGAGTTAGACAACAGATGGTAAAATCCCCAAAATCTTGTCGGTGGAATTAGAGGGAGGGTCATGATCTTTGACTATAACGCTGCTTTACTCTGAAAGAACTCAACACAGAGAAGAGGGTTATCCTATACTTCAAACTGGCAAAAGCCTTTTTGAGAAAGCTGGCCAGTTACTCTCTGTCCTGAAGCACTGAATCAACTGAAACCCCCAGAAGAGTTTACATCCAGTGTCCTGGGGTGACCAAATTGATGCAGTCACAAAGGAAAAAATGGTAGATCACTAAAGCCTGAGAGATCCACTGCAGTCCAGACATGTAAAAGCCTTTGTAAGTTCACTGCCTGATGGCATTCTGGCAGCAGTAAAAATTTAGTGAACATTCCCTAAGTTCCAATGCAATTAAAAACCAAATCATGTTGCTGTATTTACAAGCCCTGCTCTAGTCCCAGACCCATCCTAGGCTTCTCCTACAAACTCCTGGCCACACAACAGCAGGTGGGAAAACACTGTGTTATGAACAATCTAGATAAAACAATCAGTATTTAACAGTCAAAGAAAGTGCATCTAACCAGATTTCCCCCCAATGTAAATTGCTGTGCTATCATAATCTGCAATTATTTGACTTTTAGTTTTTATTTTTAAACGGAATCCTAAAGTGTTGCATGTGATTGTTGCCTGCAAATATGTCTCTTACTGGCAGATTTCATGAATTTCATCTATATTATCAGCAAAAAGCATAATTTGCAGGCATAAAGTCAATACATTAGACAAAAAAATCTTTTAAACAGAAAAGAATGTGAATGACAATTACAGTGTTAAAGGCAAACCATGGGTAACGTTTTTGAATACCTAATGACATGTTTATTCTCTTTCTCAACAGCTAGTGTTTTCATAACAAGTTGTTTTAACTTTTTTTTGAGAGCCGATCTTCTGAATGTTGAATAAAGGATTTTATTTCTATTTCAAGCATAAGGAGCCATGTGTTCAAGACCTCTTCTGTTACATTACCAAATGCAAGGCAGAGAATTGAAATACTAAGTGAACTTGCTCCATGTCTTACAACAGACACTTTATTAGCACTTACAGTATATAAGGATGTGCTAATTTGATAACAGAGAGACAAAAAAGTTAATAGTCACACAAATTTCAAATTTTGCACACAATAACTGCTTTTAATGAAAAAAAACTCCTGAAGGATTGTGCATAGGTCCTAGTACAATAAGGCACAAAATGTTTTGCAAGGGTGTCTTGCACAGAATGGCAGCCCTTCTTCCTCCACACAAACTGCATTCAGAGTTAAAATAGGGGTGCAAAAAAGAAAAAAATAATCATTAGGGATCACTGCAGAACCTGATCCAAATCAAACTTATTAACATGCAGTTTTAGAATGGATTTTTGACCCTGGCAGACCCTAGAGTAATTCCTCACAATGAAGAATTTGCTATTTCTGTGATGATGAAGGATTTTAGTCTTAGTGCAGAATCAAAGGCTGAGCTGCAGGGCAAGAGGAAGTCACATGCAAGAGAAAAGTCTATCATTAAGAAAAAAAAAAATCAGCAAGGAAATAAACTGGTCGTTCCCGTCTCCCTACAGATTGGGCTTTGAGGAGTCCCAACAAGTCTTTGCCAAGTGCAATCTGATGAAAGCAGGAGTAGTGCAAAGCAGAATATGAGGCTCAAAATGTCCAGAACAATTCAGACAGGCGTTCACACACAGGTGAAATGAGGGAGCAGAAGCTATGCTCCGCCAACCTACCCCATGCCATCATGTTATTTCTTTAATTTGTTCTACCTGTCTGCTCAGATTACCTAATATGAATCTTGAGCTGTACTTACACTGCTGACCAAGCCGTTGGATAAATTACTTTTGATGGAATTAGGAAAGTTGGGCTGTAATTGGGTGTTCCTCGGTGATCACCATGAGACTTTGCCATGCTGAGCTGCAAAGGAGATTTCAGTCCTGCTGGGTTTCCCATGCCATGGCATTCTGGCAGCTCCTGGGAGCTAGAAGCAAAATTCCTTCCTCACACCATTAACTAAGGTACTTAAAACACTTCCTAGAAAATGGACCTAGCACTGACTACAAATATTAGGGATCTTTGCCAAAGGCTTCAGTGGGGAAAAAGAGTGAAGAGTAAAGCTTGTTCCAACTCAAAACTACAAACCCACAGAGACCACAGAAGGCAAATACATTCCCCAGCCCACAGGTACCCGGCACACAGAAGGAGAAAGGGTAGCAAGGCCCCAAGCATTGTAAGTTATTCGCATCCTGACATTGCTTTTTCTGCTAAGAATCCCAGAATATCCTGAAATAGAAGGAACCCACAAGGATGATCAAGTCCAGCTCCTGGTCCTGAACAGGACAACCCCAGGAATCACACCATGTGCCTGAGAGTGTTGTCCAAACGCTTCTGGAAAGCTGGCAGGCTCGGTGCAGTGCCCACTCTCCCGGGGAGCCTGTTCCAGTGCCCAGGCACCCTCCGTGGGAAGAACCTCTTCCTAACCCTGCCCACTCTCCTTCGCCCTGACACAAATTCAGGCCATTCCCCCCAGCTCCTGTCACTGGTTCCCCCCAGGTCCTGTCACTGGTTCCCCCCAGGGAGAAGGGATCGGTGCCTGCCCCTCTGCTGCCCCTCGTGAGAGGAAGCTGGAGGCTGCTGTGACATCTCCCCTTTGCCAGGCTGCTCAACTGACCAAGTGACCTCAGCCACTCCTCACATGGCTTGCCCCAAGGCCCCTCTCCATCTTCATAGCCTGCCTTTGGATGTTAACAGCTTTATGTCCTTCTTATCTTGTGGTGCCTAAAATTGCCCAAGGAAACGAAGTCCATCCATGAAATTGCCATCAGTGAGTATTTTCCTAGGTATCTACTACTCAAATTTGAGAGCAAAATACTACCCCAGATAGTCTACCCAGTGCCCTGGCCCTAGTGATCCAGGGCAGAGTTTGGGCCGTGTTTTCCTTACAGAACAACAATATTGGAAGACAGCTAAAAAGGTAGATCTGCACACTTTTTGTAAAACTCTGTATGACCCATCAGCATGCATGAAGCAGTCATACATTTTCTTTCCAATTAATTTAGTATTTGAGGGAGAAGTGAGGGCAAAACTCAACACAGTCTCAAGTGCACAGAGCCTGCAAGTGGACTCTTGAGCTTTTCAGGTGATCTGAAGCTGATCTCCGGAAGGAACAGAAACTAATAAGTAAAACAAAGTCCCTTTAATCTGCCTTTGCTTGCAAATTCTTTCCTATAATCCCCATCTTTGTTGCCTCCTGGTACACTGTTCACCAAATTTACATTTCAGAGTCTTCCCAAATATTCCTTTCAGGCTGCTAGTGACACAACATATAATCACCCTACCTGAGCCTACAACTAATAAACAAACAAGAGGATTGCCAGCTTTTTTGTGTGCCTTTGAAAAAGCTAATTGATAAAATATTGAGAGCATTCAAATATTTACCTACTCAGTCAGCACACAGAAAACCAAGAAATTTACTTTTCCAACAGGGAATGTCACCCATTTTAAGTGACTAGAATGGCAAAGTGCTACAGGTGGATTTTCACAGCTTAAACTACATTTGCAGAGTAAAGAGCAAGAAGCAGGCAGTGACAAAAACGCATTAACTACCATAGAAGCATTAAAAAGTAGAGGCAATAACCAGATCTGCCCTGAGCAGACACAGTAAGATTGGTTTAAAAAGAAAGGTGGACCAAAGGTAAATATAAAACTCAACTATTTATAACCTTGCATCAGTTCTAAAATACCAGGTTTGTTACATGGCAAAATCAAATAAGACAATACAACAACCATGTGGTAAGCACTAAGGACCAAAGGAAGCTAGATGTTTTGATATTTAAGCATTGTAGCTGTCATCATTTGTGCTAAATATTGCTACTAATTTCTATCACCTTATCTCATAAATTAAAGAGCTGAGAGATCACAACAGTACAGAGAAGAGCTATGAATCAGTTAAGGACCAGACTTACTTTCATGGCTAGAGATACATGAAGAAAAATTAACCCATCTAGTCCAATCCCAGCTTTAAAAAAGGGGCAAAGTGTTCAGTGTGCTGGGCTCCTCACTGAGACAGGTCACAGAACATATCTATCCACCAAGCCCCTCAGGGGCTATCTGAAAACACACAGACCAGAAAAAATTTCCTCTAAATAGTGACACTCAGCAAACAGCTTGCATCCTTTTGTCTTGCCTTTGCTTCAGCATCACCCTTTAAAAACAGGAGATGGGAGAAAGTCGTATTTCTCTGAATAGCAACAGTATTGCAGAACTGTATTTGAAATTATTCCCAAGATACTGGTAAGATTCAAGTGGCTGGAAGAGGTCACCAAGATAAACCTCAGATAACCATTTTAAATGCAAGGCCAAGCAAAAGCTGTGGATGGATTTCAAAATCTGACCCTTGCTGGAAAAGGAAACTTTCCTCTCTCTATGACTGCATTAATTTTCTAAATTCACTGTTTAGGACTTTCACCCTCGTGCTAGGACTCAGGTACCAGTTAGGGTCAGAAGGAAGAATTTTCCAAACACAAATTTTATAGACACAGTAGGAGTTATTTCTCTTTTTGTGACTTAAAATTCAACTATGCTGACACCTTTTTTCAGCATCTAACTCTTGGTACAAGAGCCACAGACAGAACTACTGATTAAAAGAATCTCTTTGTATAAAAAGAGATGCCTTATTAATGGGAACTGTTAATTTTAAGGAAGAAGAAAACTACACTTTAAAGGAACACTTGCTATTTTAAAACTGTTGTTTTGAAGGGTGTGTTTAACATACACTAGAGGCTCACTTCTTTTTGTTGGGCAGCAGAGGAAATCATCCCTATGGAATAAACATCAGGCGTACTTGCCAAGATTAATATTTAGATTCAGTAAGAGCACTGAGGGCTGCTGGGGTTGTGCCATAGCCCCATGTTAAACCTATTAAATCTTTATAACAACTGGCATTAGCAGAAGCATTTCATTAACAGGCTAATGAATACACTGGCACTCTCTGGTACTCTGGTTTTAATCATCGAAAGGTAGTTCTTATCCCAATTCCCAAACTTGGGGGATACGTTGATGCTTGAATATAAGTGCTGGTGACCACAGAAATATCAAAGTCAGACAGCACCATAATCTTACAGGAGAAAACCAGAATAATAATGAGGATTTACGTCAGTATTTCTCATAACAGTTTCAATTAAAAATATGCAACAGTGATACCATCAAACTAGAAATTGGTTCTGCATGACTGAAACAAAGGCCTATTGCACTGACTGTATTTATACTCAGTTATTGAGCAGAGGCCCTTGATTTTCTAAGGAGGCAGGCAGCCAAAAAGTTGCATTAAAACATAGCTTGAAATCCTGCCAGTTTCTAAAATTCTCCTGAAAGAGAATGAACTCTGTGTTGTGCAGAATTAGATTAATTTAACAATGGTCTTTTCACCCATACTCAGTAGATGTAGCCCTTTTTCTACTGGAGAATAATTTTCTGAGTTGCCAGGTCTAATGAGGTACTGCCTTTCTTTTAATAAATGGAGAAAATACAAACCAAAAAAAATTAATCAGAAATCACCCCTTCCCACTTCTTGACAACATTTTGCCTCCTTTTCCCTCCTCAGACTTGTGGGATTTTTCCATCTGACTCTCAGTGTGCTTTCCATTGTGCAGGTTACTCGGGTTTCAAAAAGCCACATGAATAGAATCAATTTTTATCACTACACAGGTGTAATTCAGGAATTAATATCCAGGTTCCTAGCACAGCCAGAGTCCCCAAAAAATTAAGGCAAAAAGTATAAACTCTATTTGTGATCATCATCTTGACAATTCCTACCAAAATTGGGGCTTGATCTGAGACATAATTAATGTGAATTTCGTCCTAGGTTTATAATTTAGCTGTTACAATATAAATGTAATTAGTACCAACCACTAAAAATGTCTTTGACTAAGGAAATGCACACAAGTTACATATCCTGTCAAAGCAGAATAATATCATTTATTATTATTCTTATTCGCATTTAACACTGTCAACTTTGCAAATACTAAAAAGAAATCTGGTTGCTTTTTCCAAAGCTTTCCATAGTTCTGAAATGTTTCATCCTGAAATATTTCAGTTTGTGCAACTGCCAGAAAAAACAGTATTTCCATAGTAGCAAATACATTTACTAATATTTTAAGATAAAAGCCACCAAAAATCTATGCTTGCACACAAAAAAAAAGCTACAAAGCACTGGATACCAGTGGAAATGTGCTATTTCTACTGGTATTGGAGAAAAGATGAACTTAAACAATACCCGAATAAAATGCTTTTGTGCCATGTTCATATTTAATTCTCACAATGAACATGGGGACTGAACATTTGTATTTCATTAGAAATTGCTGACTGAAGTTTGTGGGAGTATTGGGAAAACATCAATACAGAAGATTCTTAAATTTATTTTTTAACTCCTTAATTTTCTTAACTTAAGAAGTTAAATAGTGAATAGTAAAAAAAAAGCTAAGCACATATATTTTGAAAAGTGTCATTAAAATAGTCTAAGCACATAAAATGCTGGTAGACACACAAATAACTACTTAGATGTCATTTGAAAACACACTTCAGTGGCAACATTTATAAATATGATTAGAACATTAGCAAAAGGGAAGTATTTAGTCCAGAACTATGTAAGCATTGCTACAAAATAGATCATGATGATATCAGAAGATAAAAGACAGTATATGTGTGCATACATACATGTGCAGGGCATGCGTGTACGCAGGTGTGTCTGATTGCTTGCCACAACATGTGTTTTCATTCTTCATCTCACACACAAACACACCGTTTTTATGAAGATACCCAAAAATTTTCTTCCCCCAAGCCTTGTTGCATATGACTGAGCAAACATAATGCCAATGCCACCTCCATCGTGGTTCAGGCTGGAAGAAGTTTTGCTGTTGCACTGAAGATACAATGGCACCCTGCAAGTGGAGAAATAACCATGACAATCTACTTGAGGGGCAGGAGGAGACATTTTCTTGTGGTTTCAAAAGAGAGAGTCCAGCTAACTGCACTGACACTAAATGTTTCCCATAAAGTTCTGCAGAAACACTGATGCCAAAATGTCTGAGGGACTTGAGCAGCCCAGGGTGCTGCGAGGGTTTAACCACTGCAGGTAAAACCTGTACTGGGCTTGGCAGAGAGGTGACAGTGTTGTATGGGGCTGGAGGTGGTTAAGTCTCACCTGACCCCCTCTTCTCATGCAAGCCTGGGTTTGAGGCAATAAACTTGTGGTTTTTATGGGATAAATAGCCTAGAAAATTTGTGATGAAGAGTACAAGCATCTCATGATGGAAAGTGAGAGCAGGTTGCTCAAAGTCCCATCCAGCCTGACCTTGGGCACTTCCGGGAATGGCAACATTACACATCACCTACCCAGAAAAAACCCACAGTATTTATCTACAGAAACTACCTAACATTGGTTATTTCACTGTTTGTGAAACCCTGATGTCCTGAGCTCTTTCAAACTGTATACAGCTGAGATCCAAAAAGATTCTTCTCAAATGAGTGTGCAAATTATTCAAACCTGAATTATGACCAGACTGGCTGGCCATATTGCTTTGAGTCACTCCAGTGCTGTGCTTGGCCTGGCATCAGATGAGAGCACGACTGTAGCTGCTTTCTTCTCAATTAACTTGTGTAGCTAAAGATGCAGCTGAGCAGCAGTTTGGCCTTGTGATACAGAAAGTGTTAGAAATACTTTTCTCTCTCTCTTTCCCAAATCAGAGAACATTCTTGCTGAAACAAGGTCAGCAAAGCTTTCACCTGCAGCCCCTACAGTTCCCCCAGACTGTTCACAGTTTTGATACTGCTGGCACAGGGCACTCAGGCAAGGCAATTCCAGCTGCAAGTCTCGCAGGGGATGGGTTAAGTCTACTCAAGCTTCTGTTGGCAAAAGCAACTCTCACCCAGTCAGCTTTAAAATGGAAACACTCACTTAAATGATGCTACTGGCAGTGTTATAATATTTTTTGTGTATTTCAAAACAGATCTGTTTATCCTATTACTGCTGATCCAGCTTTTTTTGTTTTCAGCGTACGTCAGCAAACATAAATCTTTTTCTGCTAATGTGGTACGAAGGCAATAATAGAACCATTATAACTGCATTATTGCTAATGAATACAAATCTTGTTATACCTCTTTTTTTGATCATTTATTATGTTATTCAAAGAAATATGCAGGTAGCCCAACAGCAGACATAGCTATCCCTGTTAACCTTGCACCTTAACTGTTCTCTGGTTTATATCCTCTTCCCCATCTGCTTTTTGTTTCTGTGAAATAAAGCAGATGACTCTCACAAAGTTTAAATCGTCTCAGCCAAAACACAGAAACCAATCAAGTCTAGTCCTTTCTCCCTCCTTCCCTCTCCACCCCAATCCCCTGATGATAATAGCTGCAGATGAAGCCCACAGATATAAAACACCAGATGCTAGTCCAAATTACTTGTGGTTACCCAACTGCAACTGAGTGCCTGCAACTGAGTGCATATTCTTCTTCTTCAACGTGAAGAACATGCCTCCTTCCCCTTGGCACACTTTATTTGGACAATTTATTCAAATACTTGTTTGTGAAAGGGGGATGGAAAAACTGCAGACCACTTTGGGGACTTCCAGTCCAAGCTTTGAAGGCACTTATTTTGATCTTCTGTTATTGCTTACCTTGTTACACTTGTCACATATTACTCAAGAAGGTCAGGCTGTGTTCAAAAGGAGGCAAAGCAGTGCTCTGCTAAGGAATATGGCTGTTCTCAAAACAAAACAGAGAAGCCAGATTTGGCAAAATTTAGCTCAAGCTGGACATAGAGACCACAACAGAGTTTTGCTGTGATGCACGGACATCTGTGACTCCTCACTGAAGATCACAGGACAAATCTTGCATCAAAAGTTATTGGCCAAAATCATCCTCCTATTGAGGGCTATATTTTCCTTCTACATCAAGTTTCTAAATTGTTTTGTAAAGTTTACAAATTATTTCAGACATGCTTAAAATATGCAGGAAAAAAATCAAATACCAAATTATTCAAAAGGCTAAATCTAAACATTTCGCTTCTAAACTGCCTGTGCAAAATCAAAACCCGTGTAATACCTCAGAGACAAATTAAGGAACCAAAAATATTGTAACTGCTGCACATTTTACCAGGCGTGTCAGCTAAAACTGCTCTCCGACTTGCCCTATCGTGTAAATTACCATGTAACATCCTTTTGACCACCAATGTACTGTAATTTCATCAAGCAAGCATACAAATCGAATAGCCTCCAGACCTTCTCAGTATTAATGAAAAAGCGTTTGTTTCCAGGCATATAAAGTATTAACTTATTAGTATTAACAGTGAAACATGCAAGAGACAGTGGATTCTAGAGAAAGCTTACATCTCTAAAACCTCTTGACTTTCTTTAGAAGCATTAAAGCAAACCCTGGTGCTCTGTGGCAACATTGATAAAGAAAAGCTTTTCCTGTGGAGCTAAGCCCTCCATGGGCAGCAACAGCAGAGACTGACAGAAACAAAATGCAGTGGAGCCCAGACAGACTATTCTTTTTCTCTTCAGCCTGTTTGGAATTGAGTTTTAACTACTCTCCCCATCCTTGTATTACTTTTTGGGGGAGTAGGAGTGTCTTATGTGTCTGAGGTATTACTACAGCCTGGGCAATGCTGACCCACCAAGTGGATTTGATTGAAGTGCCATTGTGTGAACCAAGATTTCAGCTACAGGGACAAACACAGTGGTTCACCATTAGAAAAAGGGTGAATCTGTGTGGTGACTACTGTCATCACAGGAGAGCTAACAAATCCTCATGCTGCAAGCAGAAACCATCCTTCCTGCTATGGGCTCAGAAAGCTTCGATTTTGGATGTTTTGTCAGCATCAGGAAAGCAACCCAAAACCCATCAAATATACCAAAACCAACACCTAGGAACCCACCTCGTAAAAACGCCCTACAAAACAACACACACAGGCATGTGGAGTCCAACCATCACGTACCATCATTAATTTAGGGTCGAGCTCTCCATACACTGGGAGCAGGAAGGTAAGATCTCAGCCTTTCTTTGTGTTCTCAGCCTCTGGCTCTGTTTTCTGGATGGACACGAGTGCTGCACATACAGATCTGACCCATCTGTGGCACAGCCTAATAAGCCATGTCCAGTGACCCCAGCTGGGGAGCTTGCCCAGGCAGCAAGCACAACATTTGCTCTTCCTCCTCTTCTGCCTCTCTCCTGTGATCCTCAGGATCTTAAATCGCAGTGCGCTCTGCAACTGAGAGACCTTTCAGTGCCTGCCCCAGCTGGACTCTCTCTTTTGCAACCACAAGAAAATGTCTCCTCCTGCCCCTCAAGTAGCTTGTCATGGTTATTTCTCCACTTGCAGGGTGCCATTATATCTTCAGTGCAACAGCAAATCTTCTTCCAGCCTGAACCTTGATGGAATTGTTTCATTTCCTGTTTGCTCAAAGCCGATTTTCACAGGTGCACATGATCTAACAGAAAAATTTATTAAAAATATCACATTTAATTGGAACTGAAAAATTTCATAGAAACACCCTTTTTCAAACTAGCTTTCAGGGATAGACCTAAAGTGTTTGAGTCAACAGGTGAGCTGCTAAGAAGATGAGGTGGACTGGACTCAGTGCTATACATTGTCCAATTCAGTAGCTTTTGATGAAAAGGTTTGCCCTGCTTGACACAGATCAGGGGCTTACATATTTACCCCCAGCTTGGTGATGGGACAGTCAGTCCATAGGGCTTACACATCTTCTGCACATAAAGAGGTTTTTGTGGCTCAAGAGGGAACGAAAACCAATTGTGAAAGTTGGAGAGGTGCTGTAAGGAATCCTTCTCTCACACTGGGTTCTGTGAAGCATCCTGGACTCCAGGAGGATTGCTTTACAGACAGAAGGGTTACATCACCACCTCGGGTGATGGATGCAGGTCACACTGCTCCTCCCTGCCAAGCCTTTCTGTCTAGCCCAACTACTTGTGATGACAATAGAGCATGAGATGCAATTTAAATGCTTGCAGTGATAGACAGCTTCACCACATCCACCAGCAAGTTGTTCCAAGGACTAATTACCCGCTCTTAAAAATATGCTTTGTATTTCCCATTTGATCTTTGCTGACTTCAACTCTCAGCCACTGGATCCCCTGGCTTTGCCTGCTAGCTAAAGAGTCCTTTGCTCCAGACATCTTATCCCTCAGTGGGTACTTACAGACCATGATTAAATAGCCACTTAACCTTCTCTTCAATAAGGTGAGTCCTAGGAGAGCAGATGGTGCTGAGCACCTCTAAAAATTAGCACTGCAGCTATTTCTGTTGGTAAATTGCCAGCTGATTGTTTCGCTAAGGACAGATTTGCCATGGGAGAGACCCAAATGTCACAGGGGCATTCCCATCACCATTTAGATTCCCAGAAAGGACTGTTGTACCACAGCTAGTACATCCTTTGCTTGGTACAGTAAATAGTGAGACAATTACCTGCATCTTCTGCCCAGGCACTTTAGGAGCAAGATTCAACTGTTGTAAATCCTCCATAAATAGGCTGGCAGTATTGGTGTTAAATATATAAAAATATCTCCAATTCTTTTGCTATTGATACTGGCCCAAACACATCTTGCAGCTGCAAGACCTCAAAACCTCCAATAGAGGAATATATAGATGGCTCTGGAATAAAACCCTTCTCATTCAAACTGCTACAAAAACGTCCTTCTTACTAGGAAATGGCATGAATTCCTGGGCACACGGGGATAGGCCATGGGAAGATTCTTGAGGTATCAAAGCCTCTAGCTTTGGACCAGATGGAACCCTGTCATGGCAAACTTCAGCCTTGAAATACTTTAATCAATAAATAAGCCCAAATCCATCACACCGAGCCCCCAGTCATTCCTTGCTCTGCTATTTTTAGCTCCTTGTGGGAAATAAGCCCAGTGCTTGCAGTTACCTGAGAAGTGTCTTAACAACACTCAGGCATTTGAGAGAAGGGAACCCCAACCTCTCATAATTTAAACAGAGAACTGTCCCCCTGACCCTGGCACAGGTAACCAAAGACACAGAAAGTACATGAAATGTAAGAATAGGGCCCATATTTTTTTCATAATTAATAATGAATTCCAGTGAACTGAATTCAGCTGTAACTGGAATGAGAAAATCTTTTCCATCCAGTGAAAGGAGAAAGAGGATTGCATCCTTATAAACCCGCTGCTCCCAAGTGAATGCACACACAAGTGTGCATAGATGGAAGTGACAAACGACCAGAGGGCAGAGAAGAGACAGAAAATGTAAATAAGGAGAAGGCAGGCTATAGGCCTCTGAAATACTTTACAGATTTCCTGCCAGTAAACATCAATTGAATACAAAGCTACTGAAGTATAATTACCTCCTTGTCAATCCCAACATTAACATTTTCCTAACTCTTCAGTGACAATCACTTCTTTCAACACTCCTTAATAACAATTCATTTAGTTACCCTTTCATGGATGTGTAGGACTGTCAATAACTTCACATCCTTAAATTTAAACTGGGAAGTTGTGGATCAGAGACAGCTACTGAAACTGAACTGGATTTCTGAACAGCCAGAATTTTTCAGAGTGGACTTTCCCCTTCTTTCAAAACCTGGAGAATTATTTTTACAAGGTTACTTTAGTCATTCTTTTCTCTTTCATTAATGAAAACTTGAAAAAATTAGTATTCAAAAGGCAAATATTATTATGGGTAAAAAAGCCTGTAAGACCTGTCCTCCCTGCATTTCCTTTCAAGCAGCTTAGGAAGTACTTCTCACAAATATATGCAATAAAGAACACAAGACAATCCAGTTATTGTTCAGGCCTTTAGCACAGACGGGTTGCACGTCTTGGGCAAGTCACTTAGCACACACCTGCTGATTTTCTCCAGTAAATGAAAAATTAGAATGGTATTTACCTCCTTAAAAAAACCAGGAAGAGTAAGGAAAGAAAAAACAGAGCATCAGCTCCTACTGATGAGGTCACAGCAGCATTAGAATATAATACTTGTTCATGTTTACCTCAGTCCTTCTGAGTAACAGCAAACATGATTAAAGCAAACTATTTTGAGTATGAAATATTAGCAACACATTATTTGGCACAGCACAGTCCTAGGACCTGCCTTCCCCCCTTCCATTTATTTTTTTTTAAATCAAGTTTTAGTCCTTCTGACAAGCTATATTCAAAGTACAAACCAAGTTAATAGACTGCATGGGGCACTGGAGCTGACTTTTATCTAGTTTTTCTCCAGAGTTATCCTTAAAACCTGCAGAAGCTCCTGAGTCCACACTCCACAAAAGGATATTTAATCATAAAAGATGGTTGCTCACTGAGAAGCTGCCCCAATTGGATGTGAAGGCAATAGATGGAATGAACTAAGTAAACAAGTGATACAAAAGTGAAGCAAGATCCAGAGGAGACTGAGTATTCAACCTTTTGTTGTGATCACCATAAACTCAGAAAGGAAGTCTGTATGCAGCCAGAGTATGAAAGTATGAATTCCATCTAAAAACACCCATCCAGTGGGATATGAACAATATCTGAAACTGAGGACCACAGCCAATGAAGTAGTCACACATGGCCCCAGACTCTTACCAACAGGGTAAGGACCTCGCTTCCATTTGGATCCCATTATAACCACCCTGCTCTCAATTCTGTCAGTTCTCAGTAGGAATATTTAGACCCTTCATGTACAAGTGCCAGTACAGCTAGAGAAATATTAAAACACATAATCAGCTCTCAGCTCCTCCCTCAATAGATCATATTTCTGCCAGGGGTTTAACAGGTGCCTGTGGGGTCATATGGGAGAATTCCTGTGTTACCTGGTAAAGAAGTTTCCCCAGGATTATAGGGACAAATCTCTGGGAGTCAGCCTGTCTTCATAAAGCAAAAAAAAAAAATCATTTAAATCCTCTTCAGAAAACGATTTCTGGTCCTGATGCACTTCTCCAGTGTCCTACCTCTGATGCACTGGGATGCTTAACTTGTTTGCCAGAGCGATGGGCCTGATTATCAGGAACACTAAACAACCATCAGTACTCATCATCTCTAAAACCACAACTAATCACAACTAATACTATGCTGTTGGGGCAAAAGCTTTCACTAAATCGCACAATTTCTCTTCATCCTTCATTCATGACACCTAAAATAATAATGCCAATTAATAAAATCCTTACAAGAGAACCTGAGTAACGTTGTGCAGCAGTATAAAACTTCAACATTAAGTCCTGGAATGAACTCCTCCAGGGAAAAATGTTCTTTTCTGTGTAGATGTCAGAGAGAGAAACCTAAATAGTTAAACATTATCCCAAAGAAGTAAAACTTGTTAGGCATTTTCTATTAAAGACCTGCAGCAGGCTCTCACCTCAGACTTGTGCTCTTGTTGAAGTCAACAGCAAAACCCTCATTGACTTCAGCAAGAACAAGGTCATGGTCCCTCTGTACTGCTGACTGGGTGATGGCATGGTCATAGGTCCTGAATTTAAAGAAGAGAGAAATCAATACACAGCCTACAGCTGTCTGCTTATATCTCCCCAGCTGCCTACAGACTCACACTGGGGACTTTGATTACTTTTTACTTTCTAGGCATTCTGGACAAAAGGTTCATATTACACTGTATGACACATTAGGCTTTATCTGGACTCCCAGAGGAGTTGTAGTCAAAATACACTGAGATAAACACGATTGCCAGTGTCTGGGTGTCCTGCTGAGGAGGCTGTTCCTTGTACACTGTGTGCTCCCTGCTGGGAACACACCAAAGCCCCCTTTTATGCAGCACCTACCTAATGTCAACAGCAGTGCCTGCAACACATGACTTGATACATCAGGGGGATCCAGCCCAAACACTTCCTATGTTGCACAGAAGAGGCAAAAAAGTCAGATGACTGCAATGATTTTGGTATCTGCTTCCATTCATGCAAAACTGAGCACAAAGCTTGCCCTTTATATGTTCAAATAAAAAAAACCCCAAAAAACAACAACCTTGTGTTTTGGCAAAAAAAGAAAAAAAAAAAAGAAGACAATAAGAAGGAAATAAATGCTCATCTGTATGAGCATTCGTGGAAAAAATGCAGTCCTCTCCTGATAAATATACATTCACACAAATACAGACATGCATATATGTAAGGGGGCTCTTCATCTTCTGCTTTACAGAAAACTGATTTTAATTTACAGGAATTTCTGTTGCTTTCAAATACTTTTAAAAATGCCTCATTAAATTTAGTGTTTCCTTTGCTTGGCATCCGAATATTATAAAACCAATAAAACCAACAGCATAAGAATGGTGCTAACTGCAATCCAGAGATACAATTTAATCTTCTATATTGCCAGCATCAGCTATCCTTTGCCTAAAAAAACCAACTGCTTAACAAATGAGCACTTAAAAATGCTTTTACTAAACTTTAGCATAAACTGTTAAGTGTGCATTTGGTAAACTTTGCACTGAGATTTTAATTAAAGCCACCAGCTGTATAAACTGCATTGTTTCTGCTTCTTTTTCCCCCCTCTATACATCAGCTTTCTCTCTCCCCAGCTTTAAGTGAAGAGGCAGATTTGTCTGAAGCTCTGGCCAAAGCCAAAATTCAAAGGCAGTTCCATTTCCTGGGATGGCTGTGAGCACAGTTTACAGCCAGGAAATCCACCCCCGGGCATTAGGGATGACCTTGGGAGCATCAGTTCATTGGCTCCGCTTCTGGCAGCCGAGAGCTGCATCATCAGAAATCCTCCCAAACATGGGAACACATCAGGGCTGGCAGAGGGACAGAGATCCAAAACACTCAGCAAAGGCAGGTTCAGGGGAGGAATAAATAGAAAAGCTCCTGCTTACAGTCAAAAGCAGCCAATTCTCTCTCATTCAGCTTTGGAAATTGGCAAAAACAATACAGTATTTCCCTGCTTCGTTTTTCCTTTCTGATGAAACTTTCCCCATCAATCCTGCAGGTATAAATACAGCTCTATAATCCATGACTGCTGGTGGAGGGCAGTTTCACTGAAACATATTAGCTTATCTGGAGGACTTTTGCCAAAAAATGTGTCTTTTTTTATCTAACCATAACAATGACATTCTTATAGTGTTCAAATTTGACAATACTACATCAGTGCTTACAAAACATTATTCACCAGATAATTCATGGCAGAATAACAGAGAAGAAAAACTTAAGTGAACTTGGAATATACTGACTGCAAAAGCTATCCACATTAAGGCAACAACCAGAATTTTAAAAGAGCAGCTCCAGAGCTGACTTGGGAAAAATGTATCATGTTGGGATGCACCAAGTATATAATCCTTTAACTAATTAAAACCAAGACATTTGATTCTCTGTGAATGTTAATAATCTCTTTTTGAAATGTTAATCATCCAAGTAGCAAACTTTGCATTTTTGTCAGAAATTGAAATATATTGCCCAAACTTTAAAAATTCTGTATTAGCTGTACCCATCAAAAGATGTGAACTTTCAATCAAACACTGTCTACAGAGGAGCAATGAGGTAAATTAGGCAATGGTAATTTAATGACCAATCCTTGTCATTTCAGAATGACAGTACTATTTAGAAAAAAGTGAAAGGAAAATAGATTAAAGTGCTAAAATAAAGACTCTTTGTTCATCTGAATAAACATTTGTAACTTTGGTCTGAGAGGTTATCTTCATTTGCAGCCAGTTTGATTTGCCACCCATCTTCCTTTGGGAATCATTCTGTTTTAAGTGCAGTAAGAGATGATTTATTTGCATAAGCCAGCAGAGGGCTATTCCTTCCTCAAAAAACAGAGAATGACATTGCTGTGCAAATGAAAGAAAATGTTAACAATTCCTGGAAATTCTCATAGGTGATTAAAGGCATCATGCCACATAGCACAAAGTGATTAGAACTGATGTGACATATATTACATTTTAAGCATAGCTGAGCTTTTGCAATGTTTCTCCAGCTACTAATAAACTTCTTTTTCAAGATGTATTAGAAATATTTGATCTTCAGAAGAATGTTTTAGGCTAAGAGCAGAAATTACTACCCTTCACTGAAATAACTTTTATAAATGATCAGGAAATAAGTAGGATCCTTACACATCTATTTTAAAATTAGTCTTGAAGGACAAGAAAGTGAAATTGAAGCTGGTCTTTGGTATTATCATGTTGTTCCCTATTTTTGGAGCAGAGCTGAATCACAGGACTGAGGTAGCTGTCACCCATCTCCTGTTGTCAGGCCTCCTGTCTGTGGCTGTCCTACTGCACTTTGTCATTACAAATATTAAGAGTTTCTCCTTCGGGGGAGGTCACTCCCACAGAATCTCTCTGAAGTCTCCAGAGAAATCTGGTTTACTGGACCTGGACACTCCCAAGCAACACCTGCTGCAGCAGCAGTGCGAGCCGATAACAGGAACACTGGGCACTCACTCCACTCCAAACAGGCTTTTAATGCCAATCTAACACAAAATTTGACCCAAAGCCTTCTGCTCCTCTTCTTCTGACCTCCCTGTAACATTGCTTCTTACAAACCTTTTCATGAGCTTCAATTCAAGGTATTTCATCCTTTCCGTTTATAATCAAACTGGTAACTGCACAGCTGGAGCCAAATTTGACCATTAGCTCTGTCATTAACCCATCCATGTCCTTACTCCTATCCCACACACTTCAAAAAACCTCACCTTACCAAACAAGCCCTCCCCAGCCTCAGAGGAAGGCAGCTTTTCAAAGACATCCAGAAGGACCACACAGAGAATTACGTTCAAAGCCAAAAGTCTTGGCAAAGCCCTGAATTACAGAACCCTCATGCTCAAAAAAAACCCCAAAACAAAACCCAAACCTCTTCCAGCTGACAGGATTCTGCTAAATAACAAATTATAAAGGTAATAATTTCCTGATGGATTACAGAAAAGGTGCAGCACTACTTATTTGTTTGAAGCTGAGACCAACTCCTCGACTTCCACTGGGAAGTCTGTGCATGGCAAAACACAACACTGCAGGACAGTACTACTGAGGGTAATATTCCAGGGATAACGAAATCTCTTTCATTTCTGAAGGTGATGGCAATTCTTCTTCATTTTTTTCCATATCATGTAGACTATTGTTCCTCTCCTGGTAAGTCCTAGGGATTGGGCTCCTCCTATCAAGTAAGGATTTTTTCATCTAGTAAACCTCTGAGTAATACTTCTCTGCTTTTAGGTCCTGGCTGAAGATGTATCTTTGCTGTTCTTTGGGCTTCAGAATAAAAAAGTATGTCTGTCACTTACTAATTTCTCTAGGGATGTTTTCCATACCAGAGAAAATAAAACTTATATTTTATATTGTTTCCTCTCTCTCACCAGGTCACATTACAATCAAAAAAACTGGAAGACAGTAGGGTACAAGTATGAGCCTAGCTTAAAAAAAATTACAAGCTAAATTTCTTTGAAAGTGTTAAGAAAAAAGAATAAAGAAAGAAAAAGAGGCAGGAGGGTAAGAATATTAAAAGTCACAGTTGCCACCTCCTAACTCACCCAGGGCATAAGCCAAAACAATTATGGAAAGACATATGTCAATGGCAATAAAACAATTACTTGCATTCTGTGCCTGTTTTAAATATTAAGTGTTAGCAGCATGTTACTTAGGAAATTAAAAGCCTCCAAATTTTAGTTTCAGAATGTATGAAAGCACTGCATATGGAGGAAAGTCAAACCCAAACATTTCTTTGTTTGCATATTTAATACCTATAATATCATGTAATAAAAACCTTATAGTTTAGAATGAGTCTAATACTGTAACTGATGAGTAAAATTTGGCATTGAGGATGCCCATTTACTTGCAAAGTCTGATTGTACTCTAAAATACACAGATGCATAACAGCTTATCTTTTAAATATCATATACTACACACATAAATGCAAGTGCTGTATCTAATTTAACAAGATTTGTGGTTATGAACACATGGACACCAAAAATCCAGCAGGAATAAGTTACAGTCCAATGCAGTTCCAGCTGGCTAAGATATAAACATTTCTTTCCCAAACTGCAGATGCTAGTAAAATCAGTACAGAAAATTTCATTATACCCACAGCAAATGCACGTTTGACATTTTACTCTTTCCTAAAGCAATGCAGCTCTCCTCCAGAAACAGGGAAGAAGATAATACTACTCAGGATCAGCTTCAGCTTCACTTCCACCTCTTTCAAGATGGATGAAAAATACATGGGGATGCTACTTATTTCCTAATCTTACATAAAAGAAGATTTATATGAGGGGTAGGATTTTTCTGCTCTTAGTCTGGACTGGGTTTCTGAAGCTCAAATATTTCTATTGTGTTGATGCCTTGAGAGGCCTCCTAGAAACAGAAACTAGATAGGAGTAAAAGAATAAAATAGGTATTTATTTAAAAGGCCTCCAAAGGTACCCCGGGAGCCACGGGCTATTGCCAAGATGGGCCCCAAGATGGACAACAGGTCACGAGTTCTTAAAATTTTTATTGGCTTGGTTCATTTGCATATCAAGGTTAATTCTCCAATTAAAGTTTCAGTTTAGTGATGTAATTTCCCCTCTGCTTGTCCCCCTTAGAGGCTCTTTGGTTTATCCTTTTTGGGCCCAGGACAGTCTGGGTGTCCTTGAAAAGCAGGCCCAGAGAGGGTTTGTTACTTCTGCCCAGCACGAGAAAGCAGAAACTGCAGGCTACAAGAAACTTCAGAGTTACACACTGGGCAGTACAGGATTTGAAAAATATAAAGATAAAACCTAAGGCATCAGTGTCTTCAAAAAAACCCCACTGGGCTGACCTAGAAGATGGTGAGTCTGGACACCAGGTCTGTGATTGAATTTGATGTCACTTTTATTCTTTAGCACAGCAAGTATGTATGCAAAACACAGAGATGGGAAAGTGGTAACAGGTAAGAGAAGGATGTGTTATTGCAGTGGTCAAAGTGCATTCAGGCAGGAACAAAAGCAGCACTGATTAATCCTGTTTGTAACAGATATAACATTGTCTTAACTATCTTAATGTAACAAATAATAATCAATTTTCACATTGGGATCCATGTTGAAGCTAAATTCAAAGCATTACAAAAGACATGTTGCCCAGCAAAACTGATGCCATGTAAATTTTCTGTTGAGCATCTTTTTAGGAAAAGCAATAACCTTCCAGTTTACAGTGAATGTTTCTTACTTTGTTGGTATCACTGTACCCATAAACTGCAGCACACTGAGCATTAATTTAATCACATCAGCACAGGCCAAGTGACAACGACTGATCTTTGGTATTAACTTCTGGCTGTTTCAATATGTATTTAAAAAAACTCCACCATCTTAGTTTAGCCTTCTAAACTAAGTACTGGTACTACTGCAAGCCACCCATATTGGCAAAATCACCAATAACTCAAGGATTTGGTACCTGTAAAACAAATAATTTGTGTTTCATGCTTACAAAAGAGACCCTTGTGAAACACTGCCTAACCCAAATTCAAGAAACAAAAGTTAGATATTTATAAACAAGACACATGAGAAGCCCAGGAAATCCTTACGGAAGACATACTCCAACGTGATTGACTATTCATATACAGAGCAGAAAATACGATGGAAATGAATAAAAAATAAACAACATACTCCGTTATTCCCCACATCTGCAAAGCCTATATTAAACTTCCTAAATTACACAGATGTAACAGCATGGAGCTCTTAAGCCTCGAGTGCGTAGTGATGAGATGGTGTTTGTGTTTCTGTGATCCTGACAGGAACAATTAAAGAACATACATTTCTGTACCGCAGCTGAACAAATCCAGAAGGTTTGTGTTTCTGTTTGTGAGGATGTCTGATGTGTATATCTGTGAGACAAATTAGCCCCTTGCCAGCAGTTTATCAGGATGGCTTTAATACCTCCATTTAAAAAAAAAAAAAATTAATTATTTTTAAACAAAATTAAGCAGATTTTGGCTGAGATGTTACAAAAAATGCTGAAATTCTTTAAAATACACAGGAACAGGGGGGGTTAGAGAAATTCATTTAAACAACAAGGAATAGAAAAATCAAACCAAATTACACTAACTTTGGAGATGACTTATTTCTGGAAAAAAATACCAGGTTTTACCCTCTCATTTTCACCCCCAGGTTTGTCTCTCACCAGAGTGTGTTCTGTACCACCCTGCCCACAGTCCTCCAAGACCAAATGTGACATTCCTGCCCAAACACTGCAGCATGAAAGAAAAGGAATGGATGAGCTATGTAAACTCTGAAAGTATCATTCTTGCACAAATAAAAAAGTGAACCCTGCAGCTAAAACCAAAGCAGACCTTTATGAAAAGTCATCAAGCAAGCAAGAGCATTCAAACATACTGACCCCTATATGCATCTCCTAATTGGGGTCATTAAAATCCCAGGACTCCAGAAAAATGTTGTTATTACAAGGACACTACTGCAGAGAAGTTTTTTTAAAAAAAAACTTTTTGCCCTCACAATGCACAAATAAGAGATTTTCTTCATTCCCTTCTCCTCTTTTGCAATTCCCCTGATGTGAAGTTCAAAAAAAAAAAAAAATAAAAGAAGAAGAAAGTACTGAGACAGTGAAATGAATGCATATCAATAAGAAAGGAGAGTCCAGAGTCAGGCACTGCACATGCTATCCTGCTAGGAATAGAGGTGATGGAAAGCACTATGATGAGGGAGAAGAGAAAATTCTCTGTGAAAACAAGTTTTTGGAAAACCCAGGGTTCAAGACCATGCAGTAGGATTACTGAAGTTAGATGTGCCTGGAGGCCTTAATGAAACAAAGTTCTATAGAAAAGGCAAAAAATTCCCCATCAGTCCAATTCCACCAACTCAAGTGGCTACATGAATGTTATCACAAATGAGTGATATCATGCATCACAGAAAAAGAAGTACAACAGTTTTGTAATAGTTTTAGAACTGAGCTCCAACGATGCCTTTGCTTGGAAACACAACTGAATCTTCATTTTTTTAATCCAAATAATCCCTTTACCATTAAAGTCATTGATCCAGCTCAATGTTGCTCCAAAGATAGATCATGACAAATAGATGGAACTTTCACTTATTAAGTACTTACCTCCTTAAGTCTTTTCACTTACAGGGAAACACCACCCCGCCCCCCCGATAATCCTCTTTTTCTGTAAACACCCATCTAAAACTGTCTAAATTCTGTAAGAAAATTCAGTATTTTAATCATCTTAAAGAAGAAAGACTGGAAATTAAAGTTCTTTATCAAAAATCACTAAAATTCTTTATTACAAAATACATTGGGGGATTGAAACTGATGACCTTTAAGGTCCCTTCCAACCCAACCCATTCTATGATTCTACGATATTTTAGCACTACAGAGGATTTAGTGCCCACAAAACACTACAGAACTCTGCAATCAAAGTCCAGGTCAGTAAAAACATCAAACATCCTTCTAAACCAAAGAAAATAGAAACCCCTTTCAGCGCAGCATCTTTGTTCTGTGTGCCATTTGTCTCCAAAATGTAATGCTACTACGATGTCATTGTAAGCATGAGAGCTCTTAGAGCATGTCAGAAATACTGGTTTCAATTTCATTCTGCAATATGATTTGGAAAACATTAAGGAAAATATAATGAGCCCAACAGGAGGCTCCAAATCTAAGAGATCCTGTTGTCTGCCTTTGTGAAAAACCACAAAATCTTTAGCTCGAAGCTACTTGCGTTACACTTTCCACTCTTTTTTTGGAATAGTTTCTCATTTTCCATACTCCATTTCTATTGATAGATTTTTCCATTCAGTAAACAAGGAAGCTGCTGCTTATTTAGAAAGTGACCTTCAAGGCTAACAAGAAAATCTACAGCTACCAGACACAAAAAACCAACACAATCCAAGAACAAAAGTACACACAAGAATTTTTTCCTACGAGACATCTCAATACTGTAAATACCAGCCACAGTTGTGACAAGGCTTAGCAGAAGCCAACATGTGGGTTGACAAATCATTCAAGAAAATCCAGTATTGTAGTATTCCTGCTCTAGAAATCTCACCTCCATTGGGAAGGATGACAGAAAAGACAGCCCTCTGGGAAGAGGCACACCTCATCACACATCATCAAGTTCATATTTTACCCCTAAAAGCAGTTTTGAAGTGTTCAGGGCCAGGCTGGATGGGATTTGGAGCAGCCTGCTTTACTGGAAAGCATTCCTGACTAAGAGTAGCGTTAAAAACTAGGAGATCTTTAGGGTTCTTTTGAAACCCAACCATTCTATGATTCCATGAGTTAGAGGGAAGGTGATTGTGTTGCAGGCAGGTGAAGGTCAGAAACCAAGGACAATGTGAAAAGAAGGCATCTCTGAAGTGAAAAACATGATCAGGGAATGCAACAGTTCTTTAGTTTTTTTGTTCTCACAACTATTTCATGCAAATTTATCTAAGCATTTTCGGGGTGACTTGATACCAAGTTCATTATTTTAATGGACATGGGAAGGCAACATGATCTTTCTGCTTCTGTGTTCCTGAAAAGCAATGTGCTCTGACATACATGAGAACAGGTTTGGTCATATTTCCATGGTCTGTCCTAAGCTGATGAACAGCAAGTTCACTTGTAAGAACAGGGAAATGAAAATGCAAGAATGATTCAACACACAGAACTAAGAGTGCTCAGAAAGCCTTGTTAGTCCTGGGACATTACTGTCATAGGAAATGACAAAATCAAAATATGTAAGTGAACTTGCTCATTTAAAAAGAATAAAAATTCCTGGCTGGAGTGTAGGGAGAGATGACATTTTATTTGTTTTCTTTCTATTTATTTTACAAATTTGATTACCTGAGTGGAAGCCTATAACTGAAATAGTTTCTGTGAGCAAATTAAACAATAACATTTTGTTCTATAAATCAAGCATCACAAATTATGTGGAAATTGCTTTTGTATTTTAAAACAATCTGTACTACAAAACAATTATCACCTTGCAAGAAATTCCAGGGCCACACAGCCAGTGCTGCTGACATAGTGAGGTCTGTTAGTCTTCAGCAATTAATTACATCTGTATTTATTGCTTTAAAAATCCCAAATCTGTAACTTTTAACAGAAAATGTCCACTGGAAATATCTGCCAGGAACAGCAAAAAAATCCAGTTTAAACGGCATAGCTGAGGCCAGGAGTTAGAATACCTTAAAATACAAATGTGGATGATGATGTCCTGCATGATGACATGAGGTGCCAGAGAGACTTTTCTTTCTGTTTTAAACGGAAGGGAATATATTGGTATGGATTCTCAGAGGGCCACACGTAAGAGCAGACATCTAAGTACACTTTCAGAGATGTAATTACAGGATTTTCCCACATAACAAGACAAGCAGTATCCCTTCCAAAAAGCAGCTTTGACACACCGTAGCCAACTTTTTAAAAAAGCCAAAGCTCCACAGCAGTTCCACGCTTTGTTACAGACTCATCTCTACTCCCTTGTAAACATCAAGTTACTGGAACTAAAACCACATGAAGACACCTCCAAAATGTCAGTGTTGAAGTGCCACCAACATGGTTGGGGTTTGGGGAGCTCCAGGGGCTTGGTAGGCTGGTGAGAAACTCATCCCAGGGCTGATGCACCCTGGGGAGGCAGGGACTACCCACATCCATCACCAGGGATGCTCTCACCTCGGATCTTTCCCTTTCCTGCTGCACTGGGGCACAAGTACAACACCACTCGTTCATTTACAATGCATCTGTCAGGAAACCAAACCCAAAATGCAAGCAACAGCAACTTTATTAGCACTCACTGATCCAGGGGGTGATAAATATGTTTGTTTACTTCTGCACGAGCAAGGCTGGTGGTAAAAGGGAAACTGATGAGACTCTTAAGTGGCTGAAACTCGCATTAAAAATCAAATGATAACATAATCCCAGGAAATTGCCAGGATGTAGAGATTGGAAGTGCTGCAGTACCCAGGGCCATGCTGGCATCTTGCCAACAGCCTGAGGGTCAAAGCTATTATTCTGCATGTATATCTACATACATTTACATCTATTTTGCATAACAAGTAAGCAGAGCATTAAATACACTTTAGTGAGGGACTGTCCTAGACTACTTTACCCACTCTTGCAAGAGCACATGGCTAGTGATTACCTTTATTTTTAACTTCCTATATAATAACTAATTTGGTTTTACAGTGCAATCTTCTGGGAAGACTCAAGATCACACCACAGGAAAAGTTACTCCTCAGCTTACAAAGATGTGTGCAAGAGGATCAATGCAACCAGCTGGGATAGACGACTTATTTTACCTAGAGTTCAGATTCCTTTCTCCTATCTGTGGCATTATGGAAATTCTTAATTGCTTTTCTGCTTTATTCCTATGGCTCATCCCAAATTCAAGTTTGGATTTGGATTATTGGTGTTTTTCTACAGAGAAACTTCCTATCAATATTCAAAAAAGAAAAAAAAAATTAGTAAAACTTTTTATCTATCTCCCTGTGGACAGAAACATAATCATAACTATGGTATATATGGTTATACTCCACCATACAATCACATATAGATGTGCTGGAGAGCCAGAAAGCATTCCCACAGTAAGATGGGAAAAATGTAATCACACAGATTCCTGGAATAAATATATGGATGCACCCTCCCATTATGACACATTAGCACAATCAATTCCTCTGCAGCCACAGTCTGAGTAATTGCTTTTAACTGGTTTTGTGGGATGTTTTACTTTTTGAAACTATCAGAGTCCAAATATGTCAAACTGCAAACTATGAAAAAATGTGAGTTCTGTTGTGTTTGCAGAATGTTGTACCATTTCAGAAAGTAACTAAACCTGAGCTATGCATAATTTTTTCTTTTAAAAAATATTACCTTGAGTCCAATTTCTCAACTTCCCTCTCAATTAATCTCTTATACTTTTCAGTCAGAGATTCAGGATTGGATGTTTCGTAAAGCTGTCCAACTCACTCAGAAGTTTCCAAAAGATAAATATAATCCAATGGTTTCTGATATTATTGCAAAATAGGAACTAATTATCTGTAATGAAAAAGCGAAGACTTGCACAAATAGCAGGAAGCAGCAAGGGAGCTACAGTCAATGTGCTTCAGACTACACACATGAAAAATCTGAATTTAAACTGTTACCTCTTCCTAGTTTACATGTTTGAGGAACATCTCCAAATTCTAGGATATCAAACTTCGTATTAGGATTAAAAAACGCAATCCTGAAGAAGGATTAGATTGCCTTTACAGTCCAGGTCTGCCTGCCCCAGGTCTGCCCTCTCTGAACCCATCCTGCCTTCTATCCTGCAAAAACAGACACTGAATGCCAAACATGCATTATGCCCCTCAGGACATTAAGGCTAGGCTATCATTTTCTCCTTTTTTTTATGCTGGAAGTCTATCTGATTTTGTTTAGAGATTCTTTTGAAAAGTTCATGTTTTCACACTGCCTTTTGCTTTGCGAAAAAGCCAACTGACAAAGTCAAATCTCTTCAGAAATCCTACAATAATAAACTGGGGATACAGAAAAGAGGTTGGGAAACTTTATAGAGTAATAGATGTCACATTAAAGCTTCCAGGTAATTAGAAAAAGGCAATCAGATTTTTTTTTCCTAAGTTTTAAAGACAGTTTCAGACACTATCTGTAATAAGATAATTGAAACCCTTTACTTCTCTCCACAGATTGCTGCTAGGAAATGCAACTGATACATCTCTGTACAAAACCACACACTTCACCACACTGCCATACATTTCTTCATCCCTCCAGTCATTTTCTTCTCATCTGTCCAGCTACACATCTCATCAACATCCCCTGCCAATGTGTACTATCACAAACTCGAGCTGTATTACCTCAGCAAAGTTTATAAATTCCTTATGCTTCCTTATGCTTTCTGCAAAGAATTAAAATGACATTTGTTTGGACAACCATCACATTTACCATGTTAGCACAGTTCTGCTCAAGCAGACAGTTCATTTTTTCACTTCCAGCCCTGTATTTTAAACCAGAGGAGACATCTTAATGTGCTGCAGAGCCTCACAAATGCAGCAGCAGCAACAGGAAAGGTTTTATTTTTCTTTATGTCAACCTATGTAAATAATATAAAATCTGGGTACTTCATTTTCTTCTGATTGCTGCCACTGAATGCAATGCAAGGATGAGAAAAGGGGGTGGGGGGAGATCCATCCTTGAAGGCTGATGGTTTGTAATTTCTTCTGCTACTTGTACATACATGGCAAGAGACACAAAAGGCAAGCTCACTGGAATTTAATCTTATTAGGATCCGTTTCCACCCGAACTTGCTAAGCCTGGATGTAAACCCGACACCTCTCCGAGCCGGGTCAGCCCCCGCAGCCCGTCCGCACCGTGGGGATCCGCAAAGGCGGCACCGGCAGCGGAGGCAGCGCCGCCCGACCCGCACCGACACAACGGGGGCTCCGCAGCCTCAGCCGAGCTGCTGAAGCACTCGGAACCTTCCTGAAGTACTTCCATCACTGTCCGGGGGAGTTATCAGAGAATTGGAGACTGGATTTGAGAATGGAACACGGGGCAGTCTGGTTGGCATAAAAGCCCAACAGACAGTTTGGGGAATAGTTTGTTCTTCCAGTATTTGACACTGCATCATTTGTTTTTGGCAACTCAACAACACCACCAAGTATCATCTTCAAATTGTCTTGAAAGGTCTAATAATTCTCTTTATTTGGAATACGTTTTAGAAGGAGAAGAAAATAGATGCATTATTTGGAAAGCAGCATATATCTGATGACTTTGATCTGTGCTGCTGCAATACCCTTTATGGATAAAAGGAGAGCTGTTAAAGAGGAGGAGTCATCAAATGAGTATACACTATCTAGCAGCTTTTTGAAAACACATTTCTACTCAATTAGCACTTACAGTGATAGCTAATTTTAGATATTAAAGCACTGAACTTTCTGTTGTCATGCTTTCATGCTATGAAATCCTCTCCAATTAAAGTAGAATCTATCCAAAGTGTTTCCCTAACACATTTTATATATTTTTCTCTGCTTAAAGCTGTCAGCTTGCTTGCATTAATACACAAGGCAGAGGCTGAAACACAGGTTAATCATTCTATTAATTATATATAGCTGTTAAATTCCTGCAGAAAAATGAAATTACAGAATGGCAGGGGTTAAGGTATACTGTGGAGCTACAACATGATAGGGACACATTATTGCTCTTGATCTGGTTGTCTTGATCCAGGAATTAGTTGTTCAGTCTTAGGCATTAGGATACCTCTTTCAGGATTTCTGACAATATTTTATCTGATGTCAACTTTGAATTGTTCATTATGCAAACATATCTATACTATTTAAAATGAGATGTACAAGATTCATTTTGGAGGGGTTGGTTTTTGGAGGTTTTTAAGTGCTGTAAAACCACATGATAAATAACACACACTCCTGCACAGGATACAACCCAGTGACACGTGTGCTTAGCATACAAGTTTGCACAGATGCTGACCCTTCAACTGGGTTATGCTTTGTCTTTCATTTTGATCATCACAGACTGTTTATATGAAAACTGAAAAGTATTTTTAAAAATAAATCCTGACACATTTCTCCACTATCTGCAGCAGTGCAGTTTATGTGCAGTACAGACAGAACTCATTATGAATACACATAAGATCAAGAAATGCTTATGAAAAACGTAAACAGATCAGCCCTTAAAAAGAAACAGCCTGGGGTATCAGGGGCTTTTATGATGGTCAGAAGACTGGAAAACTGAAACACTTCAGAACAATTATTTCCTTCCCAACTGCAATGAAGTTTGCCCCTTAAAATTAGAACTTCAATCATAAACCAACTTACAACCTGTGTAACAGTCTAAATCCAAATCCCAAATACCACAGGCCTTCCTGACAATACTGGCTGGATGTGACGTGAAAACAAGATCCAGACTCTAAACAATTCACAGAAGAATTGATTTATATCACATCCTTTTTCCATGCAGTGCGAATTCATGCAATTTTATGAATCTGTATAACATTAGCTTTTTGGCAACTCCATACAGATACATCAGTGTATTTATTTTGGGGAAGGTGTTTTTTTGTTGTTGATAACTCTGGGCATCATCTTTCCTATCTCTTTATCTTCTTATTTGTTACCTGTAATATTAAAGTCAGAAAATTCAGTGGTCTTATGGGAGACCAGCTGTGTTGTATGATGGATTTGAGAGAAAATGAATGCATCACTTTTTGAATTTTTATACTGACAATAATAATGTAGAAAATAAACCTGCTCTTCTGACTCTTCCTTGTACTTGGCCACATTCTCCTAAAAGGCTCTTTTATTGTGTCCTGTGAGGCACCTCTTACAGGATGGACATCTTCCCTGATCAACTTCAATCTGTGTTCCTCGAATCATCCTCTGATTGCTCCTGATTGTTCAGTGAAGTTGTAGGGAAACAACCCCAGCTTTTTGCATATATGGTGAGACTCTAAACTCAGGAGTACATCTCTGAGAAAGAATGGGATTCACGCACCAGCAGACTTGCCTGAAACTGTGAGATGCCATGTCAGATTTTCCTACATCTCATTCCAGGAAAGTCAATTATATTTTTGAAGGGCATCCTTCCCATAGCTGAATTCTTTACCTCATGTAAGCCACATGTTCACAGGTGCATAAAAGGAACAGAAATTTGCATCCTTTCTCCAGCTGCCTGTTAGCTGTTTTCAAAATGTCTTTGGCATTGACATTGTTTTACTGTACTCAGTGATAAACTATAATGAACTTTGATTGCATTTCCCTTTCAATCCACATTATGATCAAATAGCATGTTCACAATATTCTCTTAAAAATGCTCTGGAAGTTTTGGACTTCCAGTCATTACATACTCAAGAGTGGGGTTTGCAGAGAAACCTTAGGTATTCCACTCCTGCCTCCACAGATATCACAGAACATTTCAGTTTATTTGACTAACCACTAACACTTCTTCTTCCATATGAAACCACATCTTATATTTGCTCGAGAAGTGACAATACTGGCAGAATTTTTTATTTTTTTTTTCATTTTGGGTTTCTTCTGCACTGTTTGCATTAGCATTTCTTTCACATGACTGTTCACAGCCAGCCATACAATTTGAATTAGTTGTGCAGCTTGTCTTTTTGTGCTCTGCTACTTTTTCCATCAGCTTTTCCACTGAACTTTCATTTCAAGATCAATAGACTTAGCTTACTGCAATGCAAGATTTTCCTGCTACTGCCACCGTCATTTTAGTCACCTTTAGTAGCTTACAAAATCAGTCTTATTTGGTGAAACTCAAATGGTTTAACAGGTGAGATATGAATGCAAAGTGTTATTTTTTTTAAATTACATATTATGAATACAAGCCTTAAAAGGGACAGAGTAGCTCTAGTAGCTGTGCCCAACAGTGGAAAAATGGGTTTATCTCATACATTCCATTATGCTCCACAGCCCCAACACAGTAGCCTTGAGTTTATTTGACTAAATGTAATCAGGACTGATGCTACTACCAGAAAAGCAGTAAAATTCAAATATAAAATTTGAAACCATTCTTCCTCTTTTATGCTTTATACGGGTGCTCTCTGCATTCCTGCAATGATGTAGCAGAATTTTCCATGAAGCAAATCTTATTATAGCATAAACTTCCCCACAAACCCAAGCCTAATAATGAAAAGCAATGGCACTGGGAAAAATCAAGGTGTTAGAAAAGCTGTCAGTAACAAAGGCATAACAGGAAAAAGTTGTCTTCATTTGGAGCAGAAAAGGACTTTTTGCCTTTTTCTACCCCCATCCCTTGTGTAGAACACAGTCAATAATAAAAAATGCTTGGTAAATAACTGAGAGTTAAAAGTCTAATACCACCTCCCTCCCAGCAGCAGAGCAGCTAACATACTCAAATACTCACTAAAAATCAATTGTCTGAAAACTAATAGGGATCCATTTAGTTACTGAAATGGTTTTGCATTGATTTCTTCCATTATCATCTTTTGTATGTTAGCATGTGAGCAAAACTGAAGGGAGCACTGCATATCCAAAAATTGATATTTCTTCAGTTATCTAAAAGACCTGCTGATTTATTTATTTATTTTTGGTAAAGCCAAACCAGACTGAATTCCACCCTCTACAACGGATAAGTGTGGAGGTTTGGGGTTTTTTAAAGACTCTATTAATGTGAAAAAGCAATCCACACAGATCAAAGGCAGCCCTGCCTTCTTTCACATGAGTTTCCATTAAAGCTGATGTTTGCTGGCCAAAAATCCAAAGTGTTTGCCACTCCTAGGCAGTGTGACTTCATTTGCTGGCTGTAGCACTACAGGTGGACTGGCACACACCAGTGACTGATCAGCAGCCACCAGTCTGAGCCAGCGTGGGGGCTTCCCCTTGCACACACAAGGGCAGTGGCCAACACTCCCCTCTCCCTCCTTGCCACAGCAGCAGTAATTGCACAGCTATGTCGAGCAATTTAACTCACTGGAATGTCAGAACTTCAACCTTTTTTGACATATGCCAGATTTGGTCTATGTTGCACAGACATGACATTTCTGTGCTTCCCCCAGCAACTCTCTTTCAATAATGATCAAGAAATAGAATAGAGTAAGGAACTAGGAAAAAAAAAAGACAACCACAGAACAATTTGGTGCTAAGGCTCCCCTTTAACTCATGAGCATAAGACAAGGTGATGTATTTAACTAAAAGAGAAAAAAAAGTTTTCTAAACCATGAAATAAATAAATTGTTCAATTAATCACATTTTTTATGGAAACATTCTTATTTCAAAAAAATGCAGGGAAAAGCTGGCTCAACAGAGCTGGACTATCTACCTTAAAATCCAAAAGAAAATAGAAACATGAAAAAGGAAGAAAGAAAGAGAAGCTATCAGCTTCAATCTACTGTAACCTTAGGATGCAAAATTACTTTATTCCTGTCACCTTAAAAGAGACTCTTGGCTGAAAACTATGATAGGAACCATGACTGAACAAGACATGTTGCACAGTTAAGCAATCACAAATCACACTGAATTTTGATTTTAGCAGGATGCCATGAAAGCAGAAATTAAACATCTACAGTTCCAGAGGGCTTACAGCCAGATTTCATTTCAAATATTGTCTGCAGCTAAAGAAAACAATAATGACAAACATCATTTCACAGAAAAATGTATCTCAAAGTTTGTAAGTTTTAAGCAACTTCATATCTCTCATTTTATAAATCTTCCATGCTTGTTACAAATTAAAAAAAAAAAAAAAAAAAATCAAAACCCCTTACACCAAATGAGACAATGGATTTTCTATCCACATAATATTTGAGTTAGAAAGAAATTACATGTCATGTTCCTGATAGTAGGTAATTGTGAAATTAATTGTGTATCTTAATTTAAAATTAAAATAGGAGAACTATTTGAAGTAAGGCAAGGCAGAACAAAGGTAAAGGGAAGCTGAACCTGGAACCCTCCCTGCACAGCTCCCTTCTGGGGAAGCTGTGTATGGATACTGTGCCCCTGAGTGCCCTCAGGCAGCCGGTGTGACCAGCTGCTATTCCCTTTCTAGGCATTGCCCAGGCCTGGCTCTACCTCCAGAGACTGGGATCAATGGACAGCCAGAAACCACCCAGAGCTTCTTCCCAAGTAGCAACCAAAGTTCCTTACCAAGCTCCTTCAGACTAAGGACTATTGAGCTGAAGAACAGGCTCGTACAAAAACCCATCCAACTTAAGAGCAATCCAAGCCACTACATTTGAGGATTTACAGTTGTTTGAATTTACCACAAGCTCATAGGTGTGATGGAGAGTCATTTAGCGGAATGGAAAGTCATTTAGCATCTGTTGGCTTCAGTCTCCAAACCATTCCATGCTTTTCAATGCCCACCACCCCACCCAACGTACCCGATCACGCTGCAGGGCTTCCCTTGGTATCAGACGTTCTCCGGGATCAGTCACCTTAACAACACACCACACTGCCTCAGCTTGGACATGCCAGAGCACTGAACCATGTGGAAAACACTAACAGGTAAAATCTCAGCTCATCCTTAATCCACCCCCCACAAAATCCCAGTGCCCATCTCACTCCCTGCCCTGCCTCAGCCCATGGTCTGTTCTTCTGACCACCTCCCACTCCGTGACCTTTGAAGCTCTTTGCATACTTTCCACAGAACTTGGCTTAATCTAACCAATAATTGATTTAAACTTCAGTACAAAAGTGTGTTTGCTGCTTGAAATCCTATGGGAATTTGCGCTGCTACATACAGGGGAGATAAAAGTTGTAGAGCTGCAAAGTTGTATATCTAACCCACCCTCTGTGGGCATAATCCCTAAACTATGGATAAAGAGCCAGCACCTTCAAAATCCCTTTCCCATTCTCCCTTGGTTCTCAGAGCAGATCTGTTGTAACTCATGCCTGCAGAGTGACAAGCAAATGGCAGCTTCTGTATCCAGAATGTCCCTTCTGGGCTCACAGAGCAGCTGCAAAAACACGTGTTGGCCAACCCCACTGGATGACCTGCCCTTGGCAAACAGTCACAAAGGGATGAGGGGGAGCAGGGAATAGCCAAGGGAGATGAAACAAAATGGAGGGGGAAAAAAAAACCCAAAAGAGAAAGGAACAATGGAAAAGGGCAACAGGGGGAAGATGAGAGGGTCACTGCAAGGCAAAGAAAGACAACAACAAGAGTCTGGGAAAGTGGTACGTGAAGCATATGAGGAAACAGGCTGTGAGGAAAGTGTCCCACCAGCAGCACATAGTACAAGGCTCTTGCTGGAAGATAGTTGGGAACAAATGACCAGCAGAAACAAAAAAACAAAACCAGTTCTGCAAGCTACAAAGAGAGCTCAGTCACACATTAGTAACCAGAAAGGCTTTCCAGCCCACAGCTACTTCTGTGATGATAACTGTGAAAGCAACACACAGAAAGGTTTGGACACTGTCACTGGCTGAGGAAGTAGGTTAGGCTTGAGAGGAGATCATGCACATCGAATGCAAAATGGATGACATTAAACATTTATTGACAACAGAAACAAAGTTAGGCTAAGCTTCCAAAAATACTGAGCACTACCAAATACAAGTCAAGTCCTGAGATGGAGAGAGCACCAATTGAGCCTCCGACAGCTTTTAGCTTCAGTGGCTCACAAGCTATTCCTTTGGGTCTTTCTTTGAGCAAAATCAGTGCTTGAGTTCCTGCTGACTGCTTGAACTGCTGCAGTGGTGACTGTTTAAATGTGCCACAGCTGGGCTGCCAGCTGCACAATGCATGTCTGCCTCGGGACGGGCTGCAGGACACAACACCCACATCTCCTTGGGGTGGGGGAGGAGGGGAACACAGTGTTGTTTGCCAGTCAGGTAGGACAGCATTTACATCCACAGGCTCCTGTTCAGGAGAGGCAAATAAATGAAAGCTTGGCTCTCTTTCACTAAGAGATGCCCATTTGTCTTCTTCAACCCAGCAAGCTTCAAGCTAAACAAGGCAAATAAAGAAATGAGGAGAAGGCAGAGGAGTGAGGCACTGCTTTTCCCTGTTGGAGAGGGAAATGCAGTGGTTTATATAGTGAGGTATAAAAAAGGTAAGAAAATACTCTTTTCCAAGTTGTATTCACTCACTGTTCATACTACATTCCCTTCCACATTTACACCAACGTGGAGTCACAAAGTGTAATCTCAAACTGAACATTTCCTGGGCCCTAGAAAACAGAGATCAGCTGTTCCTCAGCCTCCACAGTGCAGCACTATTCCTGCTCCCAAGATACACAGCACTCACAGGCACACAAATCCCTCTCTGCATAGGAGATAGAACTGCATTTTTAATTGCTGATGATTGTTTGGTTTGGTCTAGAAGATACCTTGCTGCTGAATATTTTTTTTTAAGTTTTCCACCTCCAGAAATGGGTTTGTCTTTGTCTCCAGGATAACAGATATGGTTGCATTACACTAGCACAGCTTACACCCTCTCCTGACAGCACTTACCCTCCCAGCACAGGAAAATCCATACTGCACAAGTATGGAATGGTGACATGGTTATCACCACACTTACTTAGCTAACAAACGCACCTTTTTTGGTTTTCTTTCTTTTTCTTTTTTCCTTTTTTGGTAACATAGACAACGCTTCATTTTTAAAGGAAAAGTAACATGCTTGCAACCTCAAATTTATTATTATTTTAATTTGTGAAAAAGGATTTTCTTCTAGGCAATTTTTTAAACTGTGTGATTTAAGCTCACAGTTAATCCATTTTTCTAATTACATTGTTTCTCTCACTATAGATCAACAGTTGATTAATCAGACTCTTCAGCAAAGCAGTGAGGTGTCTGACCTTCTTACTTGCTGTATTGTAATGAACTTCATCTCATATTCTTCAATGAAATAAAAAAACCCTACAATCTGTTTCAAGCTATTTCGAGCTATCTGACTGACCACAGGGAGCCCATCAGGACCTCACCTATGGGCAAGACTATTAACTTTATTCTCTGTCAGCTTCCTGACAAGTCTTGCATCATATTACACACTCTTGGTGTTAACGAAGAAATATTTCAAAAGCCAGTCTTTCATAACTCAATCTGCATTTTCATGTGGAAATTTTGTAGCTCCCCTGCTACAAAATTCCCTGCAGCACAAGGCCTTCCTACAAAGCTGCAAAAGACCTCCTTTAGTTATAGAAAAAGCTGTCAACACTTACAAGATGTGTAGGCGCTTGCATTTCTTCTATGTTAAATGGCTGGAATCAATGATCTTAGAAGTCTTTTTCAACCTAAATGATTCTATGATTCTAACCTGCAAAGCTACTAAATACATAAAACCCCACCAAGTCTAAACCCCACCAGTCATTCTCTTCCACTCCCAAGCATCTGCCAGTGCAACAACCCCTTTCATACAAAAAAGGAACAAAGTTCCCCATCAGAGAGCAGGGCTGTCAGGCATTTTAGAAGTTATTTCCCAGCTTTAAAACAAAATCAACTAAATAAGGTGTTTTTTCTAACTGGCCTAAAAGATTTGCAAAGATGAGTCCTCCCTCACTTTCCCAAGTTGTTTTATTCCATTGCTATTTTAATACACAGCTTTTCCTCGGCTTTAACTTTCTATCTTTTATCCTCTTGCTGCTCCTCTTACAATTCACAAAGGCAAATCAGATATTTCCATTTTCTAAACTGTAAAACTACAAATTAAAAAAAACCCCTTATATCTCCTTTATTCTTTTCCTCAAGCTAAATCTCATCTCCTCCTGTTAATACCTCATGGAGTCACATTTTCTATATCTCCAATCATTCTCCATTGGATTTTTAAGAAATTGTTGTTCTCTCCAAGTGGGCACACAGTCCATTCCATCACCCAGGACATTAAGGAAAATACTGATCAGGTTTGTGCCTGGTGATACACATTTCTTACAAAGAAATAAAGGGTCAGGGGGACAAACCATGCCCTGAAACTTGCCAGTTCATTAAATCCAAACATATTACAGATTTCAACACCTCCAAGGAAACAAAAATTGGGGTGTCATAACCAACATCTTTTCATATTTACACTGTCCCCAAAAAACAATAAGGAAATAAGATATAGGTTCAGTATCTACCCAAAAGTTGTACACGGAAACATGAGTAATTCAAATGCCTTTTCCCCAATCTTAAAAACATTTCAGAACTGGTAAATACCAACTCTAGTAAGGACAAGTTCCTGTAAACTTCCCCAGTCTGAGCTGATAGCTGAGGCTATGAGTAAGTCAAAAATATTACAGCTGGAGAGAAATCTCTTAATTCTCCTTTTCGAAAAAGCTATATTAAACTAGCTCTTTGGTTTGGCACACTTACTTCCAAACATATTAAAGGAGTTCTAACTGCATGCATTATTTAAAACAGAAGAATTGAGGGGAGGGAAAGGAGGGATTCTTCCCCCAGGAAGATAATGTATATGTAAGGAACAAGCACACTGAAAAATAAATAGACTGGGTTAGCCCTAACCTGCAGCTTCGTTTGTAAAGGCTGCTCTGTTTCAAAGCTCTGCTCTTCCCAGGGCTCTGCACTGACACTTGGCTAACTGACTCACTGAATGTTCCCTTTAAACTTACATGGTGTCAATTAATAGATTATAGAAGCCATTGACTTACCTTTAAAGTACTTTATGATCTCTGGTCCTCTGAGAAGTGAGTGGGAACCTAGAAGTGACAGCTCACATCTTCATCAGCCTACAGCAAAGGCTTCCTTTGCAGTCACTGAGCTAACACTAAGTAGGACATGGAAAATGTAACATGAGATTCAAATACTGAGGTTTCCAGCAAGGAGTTTGGCTCCCCTAGAAAACACCTGGCCACAGTCTGATTGTTTAGAAAGGCCACAGACAGTACTGCTGAGGCTTATGTTGAATAAAAAGGAATCTTTATTTCTTTTGACTCAATATTTCAAATTCAAAGGCATGAAAGTTTAAGAATGTAGCACATTCTGCAAATAAACTAAAACAAATGGAACAATTAGGGGACTATTTCTAAATTGAGCCCAAGTTCAAACCAAAGGCTCCCTCAGACATCCAGTCTACTGAAGATACTCCAGGATGATCACACTGCTTCCCAGTCACTGCCTGACTGTGGGATGACAAGATGTCCTTGTTCTGGATCATCACAATCCCACAGACACTCCAATGCTAATACCAGATACTCTACTACTATGCAAAGAACAAAATCTCAGTGCCCTTTGCCAGACTAGTTACCAGGACAAAGTAATGGCTGAAAATCAGAAATGGCCATTTGGATGTGGGAGCAACTGGAAAGCTAAAATGTAAAATAATTAAGTGGGTATCCCAAAGGATGTTGTTTATTGCTCTTCTTCACTTACTAAACACCTGTGCAATCTGCATATTGGCCTTCATCCAGCCTTACAACTTCAGCTTCTTCAGCCAGGCTTGGCAATGGCAAACTCAAAGCACAAATTTGCACCAAATCCAACCAAGACACAAAGCAATGCATCTTAATATTTAGTCACTAATTATACTGCTTAAATCATTGCTCCAGTCCACATGCCACAGTTTCTTCCGTAACGGTGAGCATTCCCTAACTGGAGATTCCTGAGAAACTTAAAAATTACCATGTTTATTAATAGGAAGATTAATGTTTTTAAAAGCTTTTTTTCTTTAACTGTGAGTTAGAAAACTCAGTGAAGCACCTAAAGGGATGCTACATAGAAGGGAAAGGCACCACTACAGCATTAACACACCAGCTGAAGGAACCTACTGGCCTGAGTGTCATTAAAATCACTAAAATTATTTTTTTTTTCACTATTATTATTTTAAAACTCTTGAAAGATATAGAAGGGGTGATTATCCTTTCCTTCAAAATCCCATCTGCTTTGAATTCTTACAGATTCAAAATAAGCTCACAGTTCTAATTAATTTTAATGATCCATGATGAATTACTTAGCATCTAAACAAAACTATCCATTTCTTAGTGGGTTTGAATCTTGTTGTTTCATCTTTACTAATTTTGAAATGCTTTTCATAAAGAGAAGCTACAGGTCACCTTGGAGGAGGTACTTTTAAGTGTGATTTATGCCTGCAAAGACCTGCTGTGTTTAGGTGTCCTGGCAGGGCTGTGCTGACTCCAAATTAATAGATAGAACTTAACCACAGATCACTTGGTGCTCCCTTTTGGAGGATGCTCCCAAATGAATGCAGATCTCCAAGTGAGAGCAGGGATAGCACAGTTAAAAGAACCAATCCACATTCAAGTGAGCTGAGGGCAAGGAAGGAGAAAATCACCATTTAGCAAACTTGTATATAAGTCTCAGGTAATTTAATCATACATAACTAAGGAAAGCTTGCAAGTGACATGTTACATAAGGGTTTCATCTTACAATACACTGTCTTCAACAGACCTGCTTTCTATGGCTGTAGAGAGACACAAGAAAAAAAATCATTCTGACTTATATTAATTTTGCCATTTAACTCAATGGGACCAAGAGTTACTCCCTGGAATATGCCTGGGAAAACAAGGAAGTAGCAGTTCCAGCTATATTTCCAATCTCAAATAATATATACTGCTAAACTCAACAGTTTCTCCCTGCTTAAGCAGATATTCTGAATATTACAAGCATAATACTGGGAGCATTATCACTAACAAACCACTGTCTAATCAGCCTGGGCAAACTGAATATTGACCTAAACTTCCTCCCCCAGAACAATTCTTTAGAGAGTTGTCAAACCTGTGTTTAGGAAAGGTATATAAGGAGTTCACAAATCAACATTTTATTTCCCCTATCCTCTTTTGCATTTGCACTAAAAAATCATCACAGTGCATAATGCAATTTCATGAGTTGAAATCTATGTCAAAATACTATCAAACGATGCCTTTATTCCCCCCACTCCCTTTCAACTCCTTTTTAACTCTGAAACATCTGTCATATTCTGCTTTGTGTTTTATATTAAAATCTTGTTTCTCTTGCAGTCTTACAAGTTTGCAGAAATGACAACTGGCATTTAATAATTAGCTTCCCAATTTCCACAAAAGCACTCTGATTTCAGAGAATATGACCTGTGGGTAGTTTGCACACAGACACTTTACCCTCACTCATGTTTTCTGGAAAAGAAAGGGCTCATTACAATACAAATTACAATGCAAATTAAGCTAACTCATGTCATGGACTAGTATAAATTATTAAATAAAAAAATGCCCCAAAACCCCTCAAAATATTCTTCTCGTGAGTCCCTGTGTTTTACTGCAATGAATGTACTCCAATGCAGCCTTATGCATTACAAGCCCATCATGCTTTTTCCTTCCCTAAAATCTAAATGATTGCAAACATTACTGGAAGATAATCACCTCCCCTCTTCCCCCAAGTGAAACCATTTAGCTCTCACAAATATTTCTTCTCCCAAAATCACCTTCAGTGCTCGGTCCATCCATACAAGGAAATGGAGACATTCCTTCACTGAAAACCAGAAACCCTAACACAGTTACATAACATACTTCTCATTCCACCAGGTTTACTTGTATGCTGCAAAGGGAGATGCAAAAATCATCTACATACTAAATTAAGAAAATCAGGATACTGAGGGATTCCTCTACTTTCAAAATAGTCTATATTAATAATATATTATTCTCTTAATAATATATTAATGACCCTCCTCCTCCCTCTCAGGGAAGCTTCAGCCACTGAAGACAACAGCAGGAATGTGGCAGGAGTCAGCAATGTGTTTTCTATAATTTCAGTTGACTATGCCGAGATCAGGGTAAATGTGGGTGATCTTTTATTCATAAGAGTTATTCTTCACACATTACAGGGGAAAAGAGATTTGTTACAATTTGCTTGTTTTCTGGACAACATCCTCTCAGCTATGGGATTTGTCCTACCTCAAATCAGCTAAATCACTCAGCATTTGTAGACAGCTGACTTAAGCTGTTAGCAGAAGAAAAATAGATTATTTCTCTGCAACCCATTTGACAAGACCATCATTATTCATCTTCTCCTTTGCAGGTGCAAAGCTACATGGACTTGATGAGAAAGATTTTGGACTTGACACTCAAGCATTAGAGATTACAGAATAAGTCCATGAAGGGCCTCCGTTTTCTATTTTCCACATGACTATGAAGTAGCTCTGAAAACAGATTCAAACAAATAAACAAATAAAAATCTGAAAAGAACTTCATGCTGTATTCAATGAACTTAAATCACAAAGTGTGTGCCCATTCCAGCACTGAATGTATTGTATATCACTGTCTCAGTTCCTTCCTTATGTTGCTTTTTTTGGTAGAGGGTTTTATGTTATTTTTTAGGCAGCTTTTTTTCCCCCGTTTTATTTTTTAAAGGGCTTCTCAGACTGGAACCCTGGTCAATTGACTATTATTTCTCTGGTGGCTTGTGCTGCTCAATTATGACATTTCATTTCAACCTTCCTCTCCCAACACCTTGCATTAATCCACCCAAATAACTACTGGCAACGTTTTTGAGATGATTGATTTTTCACATCTGAAAGACATTTGTTCTGGTATGCTAACAGTAATAAATGAGAGAGGGGCCTTCAAGAGTACAGAATGAAACTGAATGCCAAGATAAATGGTACATTTCAAAGTATAATGACTGAAAAAAATTCAGATAAACATCCTGCTTTTTTGGAAAAGACTTATTTTCTTCCACAATGTATGCATCTGTTTGTTTATCATCAAGGATTTGAATACAACATTATCAGCATGATTAGAAACACAAATTGGTCTATTTGTCATATAAACAGAAGTTCTAGCTGGAGGATCAAATATCTGAATTTGCCCCTGCTCATCAGAGAAACCTCAAAAAAGCAAACTAATATTTCAAGGACTCCACGGGGAACACATGACAAATTAAGTCCCCAAAATAATTACAACATCCCACAGGGAAAATGTGCTTCTCTTGCAAATTACTCCTAGACTTTTACATACCTTTCAAAATACATTTTAAAAGAGTGATACTATCATAATTTATAAAATATCCTGTTTCCAGGATCTAATTGTTCATGTTTTGAAGACCTGAAATAAATCCCCAGCCCAGGCCGTACTTGAAAGTAAGATCAGGACTTTTTACCCTGAAAGGTCATTCACCTTCCCAAAAAGAACATGTATAGTGGGTTCTTCTATAGGTTTTATTTTAAAAGTCACAGTTTTGATATTTATAGTTCTTTATACTTGTGTTTATACTGAGAAATAATATTTCTGAGAACATAGAGCATGGGGTTCAGAAACACACCTATCTGTGGGGACCTGAAATACAGGGTGCAGGAACAATTCCCACAACTGGGTACAGAGCTCATGAGCAGTTCCCACAGATTAATTGTGCAGAGTGGGAAAAGAGCTGGTGGTCAGAAGGGAAGACAAAGGTACAGAAAATACTGAAAGAGTGGGTGTAATTCCTAGAAATGACTCCTACTTCAGAGGGTGGCAGAGCCACACAGAATGATGATAAGCTCTCTCTCTTCCCAGCCCCCCAGTGAATTGTGGCATGTATCTGATGCTTAATATTTACCTGTGAGAATTATATGTGTTTTTCAAAAGAGAACTATTAATTTCTCTGCAAGACAAGGCAAGCACCATTCTCACTTCTTTAAAATAAATCCAGAATAAAGAATAGAGAAACCCAAAACAAAACATTTTGGTTTGTTTTTCAAGCAATCCAATAGGTTTAATATCTATACATACACATGGAACTACAAACTGTTTTCTCTTATTCAAGCTACAAAATCTGCTGTCTGAACCCAAATCAGAAATACAAAACATGAACAAATTTTCAGTCAATCACTTCCCTAGCTTTTTACTACTTTTTACTTCAATATAGAAAAGAAAAAAAAAATCTTTTGGCAGTGCCAGAGGCACCTTTGAATCCCAAAATAGTTAGATTTGAAAACATGTTTTTCTACAAATCAAGGAAGAAAACTTAAAGAACATCCTCCTTAAATCCCACTGGCAAAATACTAAAAGCATGGAGTAGGCTAAAGTCCATTAAGTAGTAGAAATGGGCCAGAAGACAAAAGGCTGCTGTAGCTCTTGCATGTTCTTCTCTTTAGAGACTTTAAACATGTGTTGTGGTGCCAGCTTATAAAGTGCAGTGAGACAGAGTTTTTGGAAGCCATAAAAACAAAGTAGGTAAAGCAAGGAAAACATCATCACATCTGTCAAGCTTTTTAATACAAAGGGATCCAATGACTGCCAGGGGAAATAAAAGCAATAGAAGTAACTAAAGAAGCCATACCATTTTTTCCATATACTGTAGGGCTGTTATGTTCATCTCTCTCCCCATTCCCTTTAAGGACTTGGTGTTTTCAAAGAAAACACTTTTCACAGAAGGATCAAGTATGAACACAATACTCACCCCAAATAGCAGGTTTATGAATGGATTGTTTAAGTATCATGACTATATATATATGTTTTATGAAGGCCTGAGAAGCTTCTGCATAGCTTGAGCACAGTAATAAAATCTTTAAGGAAATTAGAATTGATATCAACATATTGCAGGATGCAAACTCAGCATCAGAGTATTCAATTAAGATTTTGTCTATTTTTCAGAAAGGATGACTCCTGGAAGGCCCACACAACTCAGACCACAGCGCTGCCAGCAAAGCGAAAAAACCCCTACTAAGCCCAAGCAGCTTAAGAAGGAATTTAGGAAAGCATCCTATTGAACAATAGGTCATTTTCCCAAAAGAGAAGATGCAGGCATTACAACGTGAAAGAAAATACATTTCAGAATGATTTTAGCATTTTTAACCTAAAAAAAAAAAAAAAAGTAAACAAAAAAAAAGCAAACACAAACACAAAATAAACCTATAAAATTCATAGCAAATACTCACATTTTCTGACATCTACTTCCATTCTACCCCTTAAAATTCTGAAACTAAACTTAAGCAGACTTCCCATGCTCTTAGCACAGAAGTATTTCCTAACTGCTATCCATCCTTCAGTTTATATTGTCTTAAAAACCCTGCAGACCTGTTAAATTTACATTATAAAGTCATCCAAGTGAATATTGTGTGTAAGGCTGAAAAAATCAAGTATGTTGACTCCAGCACTGTTCCATCTGCTATTCATAGCTCAAAGCAAGGTTCTTGAATTTCTTTTATATGGGCCTAATTTCATTCACTCGAGCACATTTGGAAAAACAGCATCCGATATCATTCATGCAAGAAAAGGCCGGTCACAGATTTAAACTGCCTTTTTTTACAAGTTCAAGGCTGCTTCTACACACTACCATCACTTCATTTAAGCAGATTTAAGTATTTGAGAATGGCAGGACTGAATCTGATTGGCACAGCAGTACTTTTATATAAGCTTTTTATTTTTGTGGTCGTTAAATACACAGACCATCAGCAGCAAAGCACTGCCTGATGGAGACACCAGAGAAGCACTGGGAGTCGTGATTGTATTTCACAGTTCTCAGCCAGAACTGCATCAGGCCCTTGGCAGGTCAGTTATCCTCTACCTTAACTTGGCTCTATTAACAAATGACATAAGAAATTAAACTTAGACACTTCCCAACCCTTCTTCAAGACTAGATTTCATCATTTTTTTTCTAGATGCCACATGTTCAGGGTCATAAAATTGAGACAAAAGAGGCAGAACTTGTAACAGTGCAAACTGCAGCACTGCTTCTGAGCTTATAAACTTCCTAATGCTGCTATAAATACTGCTTTGTTTGTCACAATGTGTATTGCTACCACATAGCTCAGTCAGCCTGGAGGGAGAAAAAAAAGTATCAGCAGTGAACATCATCTATTCTGTTTGTGAAAGAGTTTGTTGCTGCCTCCGAGGCCATACACGTGGCTTAATTCCCATCAGCATTAGTGTAGCTTAATGCAGAATTTATAGAGAAAAATTAAGGTTTGGTACTAGCCTGAGTAAATGGGTTGCTCTGTCATTTGGTGCCTCTTCATGAAAAATAGCAGTTCCTTCTAAGCATGCTTTGTAGTTAGACAAGTCTTTGTTGCTGCAGAGAAATGTAAATTTATGGGAATATCAAAACAAATTGATTAGTGACATGGAAACCACTTAATTCCTGCTTCCCAGATGGGAGACTGTTAAGCAACCGTTTAACCTATTTGTATTTCGTAAAGAAAATGCAAGTCAAGTCTTCTGCTGAGACACTGAACATTCAGAATTACCATCTTTAACTCTAACCTGCCTGCAGAACTCCAGCCTCCTTATGGCCCCTCGTAGGGTGAGCTGTTCTTAGGGCACAGCTCTGTTCTTAGGGCACAATTGGGCTGTGCCACTACGCAGGAAAGGGGGCCACATTCTAATTTAAAACAGCTCCTAATTGGTGTTTTACATCATCCAGCCAACTCAAGGCAGACAAAATGATTTTTTTGAGTATAGCCTATGCAAATCCAAATACCTAAGAGTCCAATGTATGAATGTATGAAACCATGTTATCCTTACCTGTGCAATTACACAACTGGGTACAGCAACAGACACAATTACCTGGTCCGTATTTTTACATACAAAAATCACACACTGGAACCACACCCTAAATGCCACATACACATCACTCCAAGTAGCTCCAGGGCAAACACTCTGCACTGATCAGAAAGGCTTCATTCACATCTAAACACTTTTTCCAACGCATCCAAATGTGATAAACATGCATCAGCCACTTTGTTTCCTCAATTTTTCAATTTCATATAAGCAAATGTAGCAGACTGAATCCACAGGCATTTTAGAGCAGAATGTAGAATTGCAATTTATAGATAATTTTATAAAATGCCAATATAAAACTGTCCCTTCCTGACTAAACTGCCATACATTTATCATTCCCCTACAAAAAGTTCAGTATTTTAAAACAGAAATACAATAGCAAAATATTGAATTGACACTTAAGATAAAACACATTTGATTAAGACTTAATAGAATAGTCTGTATAATACCAGTGAATAATGCATCAGAAGATAAAGGTAGACATAAAGCAAATAAGGGTGTCAAATCTAATTCTAATGTGCATTTTTCAGCCATATTACTTATTTTATTACCGGATCTTGAAATGCACACTGAAATTCAATAAGAGGGGTTTTTTTCTTTTCTAAGCAAATAACAATAAATTCCTTGAAGAAATTTACCTGATTTAGTCATGTTGCTAAGTTAAAATCAATGTAAAAATTTCCAGAATACTAGCTATGTTCCTTGCCTGAATTCATACTCTGAATAGCATGGTTTAGAAACAGAAAATTTCAAGAAAACTTTCAGAAATGAAGGTAAGAGTGTTTTCAAGGTTTTTTCTGTCCTGTGCATTGGGGAAAACTGAACTAAAAGCATGAGCATCAAAATATGTGACTGATTAAATGTTTTAGCTAGAATAAGTTTTCCAAAATTCTTGTCTTAATATTCAACATGAGTCTTCCCAAAACAACAAGGCATAAGCTAATTGTCTCAATATATGATATTGCACATGCTGAAAGTCAAAGCAAACACGCAATACATAAATGTATATTTTTCCATGTTGGTAGCAGGCTGGCCTTAACAGAACCACAGCAGTACAGCTAAAAAATACCTTCCCGTTAATTAAAGTTTAAAGGTATTTGCAAAGGCAAATATTTGTACACAAAGTCAATTGCATATTGCTTGAAAAATGTATTTTATTTTCAAAGTGGAAGTTTCTGAAGTGAGGTGCCCAGAGCATCTCAAATTTCACCAAGTCTCCTATACAATTCCCAACTAAAATTTTCACTACAACTTTAACATAAAGTTTACAATAGCCTGTAGAAAAACAATTATTACATTAGAAGATTACTGATACTGCAGACTTCTCTTACAAGCTAAGTAGGCACAGAAACCCCTGCCAGGGCAGCAAAGAGGCTCTGCAGCACACAAGAACTGAAAATGGACCTGGCCAGCCCAAACACTGCCCTGCTGCTTTCATGGGTTTTGAAACTCTGCAGCAATAAATCCCACACAAGGAACAATCTCCATGGCACGGATCAGTCACATTTCACCTTTAGGGCCTCAGGGTCTGGGGATGGGGGTGACATAAACATGCCAAAGAGGGAACCTGCCCTTGGATCAGGTAGCAGAGAAAATCAAGACAAAGCATGGGCACTCTCAAGCATTAACACTGGTAACAAGGCTTCAATTGCTTCCCAGTGTTTTAACTCTGGAGAGGTTTCCCTTAAGTTTTCCAGCACAGCAGGCTCCCTCCCTCTTGTTTTCAATCAGTGAAACTCTATCCCTGCCTTTCATCTTCTTTTCCATTTGTTAAGTCAAATTTTTACTTTCTCTCTCCCACACATACAGAAAAATACAGGCAGTAACCGTGAATGACCACTGTGGTGGTGTTTTAAAGCTCCTTCTTTCACCCTGTGTTTATCTTCCTTACTATGGAGATGCTGGCACCACTCACACCCTCCTGAACCCACCTTCAACAAACAGAAGACACAAACAGCAGTTTAGATTTCAAAAATGTCACAAAGTTCCAGGAAAAGCCACAAGGCCTATCTATACTGCTGCTGGACTCAATTATTCTTTTCACTTATTCTAAAACTTTAATGATTGCATTTGATGTCCTGCTAGAAGAGGTTCTGATGCACAGCAGCAAACCTTCCTCATAATAACTCAAAGAGCTTTAGAAGTGCACCATTTTAAATGTCGAAGTTTTGTTCAATAGGTTATGTTGCCTCACAAAATACTAACTTCATTTTTCTCTGAATAAATCCTAGAGTATCAAAGGCAGGTTATTGGAAAAAAATTATCTGTGTCTCTACTGCCTGCTTGCTCATTATTTTAAGCATTCTCTTCTACAATGTGTTTCTAGTCATTCTTGGTAAAAGAAACCCTGTCCTGTACTGAGAATGGCACTAAAGAAGAGAACACTGGAAAACATTTCTGCTGGGAACCTGAGGCTCCCAGAGAACAGGCCTCTTGACCTAAATGAGCATGGGCCACTTCTTCTCCCTAAGCCCTCTGCAGTCCCCTATTTCCAGCTTCCATTTGATTCCATGTACAACTGCAGAGAAACCCCCAATACAACACTTTCCCCAAACTGTGTTGAAATGGAGGCTTTTAGTGATGAGCAAAGATCATGCAAAGTAGTCCTAAAAAATTACTATTGCTTCTTTCTAATCTACATAATGGAGGTGTAAGAATAGCCCAAAAGCATGATTCATAAACTGTTAGTCCTGTTAAACTCCAAAGGAGCAACAAAAGCATCATTGTTTGGAATGTTTAGCCTTGAAACAAGTATAGGGAAATTTGCTTGTGACTGTTTGCAAGGAGTGGAGCACTACACACAACTCCAGCCGTGAGTCATTGAGCCACATCCTGGGAAGTCCTGCTGAAGTGACTATTGCCTGATTTTAATGCAAATTTAAATTTATTGGCTGAAAACCAGATCAGCCCCCTCTCCCCTAGCTGTTTTTCAGCAAGCTCCTACATAAGTGAGACTTAGCTGGAAGAAAGAATGGGGTATCAAAGAACTGCATGAGAGGCTGTTTATGTAAACTAAACTTATTTAATCTCAGATTGGTTTGGGTTGGAAAGGACCTTAAAGACCATTTAATTCCAACTGCTCTGTCACAGGCGGGGACACCTCCCATTAGATCAGGAATCCTCCTTCCATTATTTTCCCCAAGCACATGAACATGTTTTAAAACATGGTAATATGTTACATTTTGATCATGAAGCTCAGCCTTTAAACCCATAAACACAGCCTCTTTACATAAGCAGCTTTCTTCCCATCACCTCAAGAGAGCAGGTACCAGTCCAGGAGAGCAGGAGGGTGTAGCCTGAGGCTTCTCTTCCATTTCCATGCACAGCCCCGTGTTCTACTTCAATCTCCAAGGCAAAAAAATTACAACAGACTAACAGATTGTAGTGCCTGCAGCTTAAAATGAATTTCAGTGCATTTTCTCAAGGACCTACCACAAGAAGTAAATACTAATGCACATTTCAAGTCGCTCTCTTGGCAAAAGTAAGAAAAGGAATCACCAGAGGGTCAGAGAAATTTGGAGCTGGAAGACATTATGTAGTCTCAAGCTTTCTATGCAAATACATTTCCATATAACTTGTACAGAAATAATTTGCATATCTACAAGGCTGCTTTAGATCAATAGATAAGTATATATGAATTCTCTGCTATAAAGGAAATTCCATTAAAATTATTTTCAGTCTATGACTTAGAAAAAGGGTTTTGGACATCCACGGAAAACCATCGTTGCTTCAAATAGAACCAATCGGTTCTTGAGCTCTCCCCACAAGACACAGAAAATTAATGACTACTGTATTTTTAACCAGAAACCTTATAATATGAAAGACCTACACTCTATACTCATCTTCTTCTTTTTTTCCTTTTCTCTTTTTTTTTTTTTTTTTTTTTTTTTGTAAATTGAGACGATTCCTACCCTTTCTCCTGTTAATTAATGATTTCTACATCTCCTACAAAGTCTCTTTTCTTCTTCAGAATAGGCATTTTAGCTGTGAGTGAGTAGCCTCAGCACTGATACAAAACTGTTGCTCCACACCACAAACTCAGGCATGCAATTCCTATCTCCATGCTCACTTGGGCACTTTTCCCAACTTTATCATCCTGAGGACACTATGGTCAGCAACATATAACTTCAAAAACATTGTTAATTTTAGAAGCCTTTACACACTCTCTCCCTGATGATGATGAGAGAGGCCTTCATGCCACAGTAACCAGCTGAGAGTTCACTGGACATTTCTACACTTTGTATCCTTGTTGCTTTTGTCCTCACAGCAGTTGCTATGCAGTTCTACAGCTCAGTCAAAATTGCTTCTTAAGAAATTTTACTTTATATTTACTACAAAATCATAAGGAGATCACATTTCGTTCCCAAGCCTGTCTTCAGACACATTATTTGGAATCTCAAAGGCTGCACTTTTTATGGCCTCTAAATTTTAAGTTACTTATGTGTAGCTCTTCATCTTAAATGGTCTGAACATAGCATATTACTTGCTGGACAAGATGTATGCTAACCCACTGGTAATTCCTTCAACCTAGGAATTTTATTCCCAAAAGCAAACTTGCCTTTCCCATTCAAGATGACAAATACCCATTGGTACTTATCTGGCTCACTCATCTTGGAAAGCCAATGAAGAAGAGTTATCCTAGTAAATATATATATATGTATTTTAACTCTAGAACAAAGAGACTGTACTATTTGGTTCACTTACAACTAAAGTACTTTCCAACAGGCCAATTAATTTGCTTAGCAGAAACCTTACAGAAAATGACATAACATTTTCCCATAAATATGAAACCCACATAAATATGAAAAAAAAAAAATAATCCTGGCACTTCTAGCCGAACCCCCATTCATTAAAAAAAAAATAAATTTTTTTTAGATAAAGGTCATTAACCTCTTTAAGCAAAACAATCAGTATTATTCCAGGAGCTTGTGCTGAGAGCTGCTTTAACTCCCAGTAGTTAAAATGGAGCTGGAGCTGGCAGAGTGTGTGGACACCCCCAGGTTCTTACTCTTCTAGAAGGGCAGTAAAGCTGGCCATTGATTTAAAACCTTGTAGTACAATTTACAGTTAATATTTCAAACATTCACTAACAAGATCAGACAAACAGAATATTTAATTAATCCCATTCCTAACACAATTTCTTCTAAATTGTCAGACACAACAGCAAATGACAAGTTCTACATCATTAGTCTTTCTTGTGATTATTTTCAAAAATACTGAATTGTGATCACCAGAGGCCTAAAGTACTGCTGGTCTTATTGATTATTGCTGTGCAAAGACATTTTTCTTTCCTGTGTTCTCATTCCAGCTTTGCACACAAAGATAACTAATCAGCAAGACAGAGCAGTGCTGCTGAAACACATCCCCAGTTGGGCAGCAAGGAGCCTGGGTGAGGCCGAGCACCTTTGGTACCTACAAGTGTGAACTCCAACTGCCACAGCTCATTCAGAATCCAAACCACACAAACCCATGCCATAATGAAAAAAAACCCCAACAGATTAAATGACTTCGATTGGAAATAGCACTCTGTACCTCCAAAGTGTTTTATGAGCATCAATCTGTAAGGTTCTATATTAGATTTCTTTAATTTAATTTTTTTTCCCCAAACAAACCCTGTTTAAAATGGTAATTAATGAATTGAGCTTGAATATTCTGTGAAATTGCAGTTTTGCTTCTGAACTTGCAGTTGAAATGCAATTTCTGGCTAGGCACAGCCATGTTCTTACTCCTTTGACTGGCAGTTGAAAAAAAAGTTGATTATCTACACAGAAACGTCATTGAGATGTTCCTTATGCACAACAAATAAAAGAATTACAGTGCAATAAACTAAGCAAGAAAACACGAGGTCCCAAGATAAAAGAATGGCTTTTGTACAAAATATTTTGGTGGTTTGTTTGGGTTTTTTTTAATGAGCTTGGGCTACATTCATCCCATTTATCTTCTGTTTTCCATTGCAAATTCATGTGGGAAGTGCTTAATGCTGCCCCAGCCCACAGAGTGGAAATGGAGATTCCACCTCAGCAGTATTCCCATGTGTAGGAGTCCCACCAGGCTCACTCACAGCATTCATTCTGAAGGTCAAACAGCTGCTTTTCCCCATTAGCAGAAAGATAATTAGATGGAACCCCAGCAAGATGACCAAGGAGGGTTTTGGTTTCAAACATGTCATTATACAAAACACTGATACGTTTTGTGCATTGTGTGAACTGCACCAAAAAAAGAAAAAAAAGAAAAAAAAGGCTCTAAACAATTCCCCTCATCTTTGCAAACACAGACCCAAACCAGATGAGAAATCTCCCCTCCAGTTCAACTCACCCTGGATCAGGGAATCTTAACAGGTCCCAGATATGATATGGGGGGATATATCGATAGTCCACATGAAAAAATCTGCCTGACCTCTTCATCTGGGCATTTTAACTAGCAGCTAATCTAAAACGTATTTCTGTTGGCAGTACTAATTCTCTTTGGAATCTGTGTGCATAAGCTATTAAAAGTTTAGATAATTTACAAAAAATATTCTCCTGTGCATTTAACAAGCAAATAATGTAACTGAACAGGGAATAAATGTGATTAAATGTAAAACTGGAAAAAAACCCTATCTACTTAGCAAACCTGATTTGTAATTTTCTAACCTCCACAATTAAACAGACTTCAGTACAATTTCAACTCTGTTTTATTTAAATTTCACACCAGCTTTAATAAGTTATGAGCATAATTTTATGCACAAATGTTCTTCAGTATGGCACCACCAGAAAAAATTCTGCCTCTTTCAGATTGCTGTAAACATCATTAAATTGAAGCTTCCTATAATGTTTTATAAAGTAATATGCAAATTTCACTCATGGTACTCAAAGTTTCCTGTGATGTATAAAACAGTAAAAGGATTTGTCTTTACCTGTAAAGGATAGCAACTTGTTAGTATGTCATGATACAGCATTAAAAATTAAACAAATGTGCGTTTTGCAAGACCTGCTCATCTGTAAAATGAATTCATATACTAAAATATACAGGAAAAACTGGGTGTTTCATAACAAATCCTTAAACAGAACTATTACTTGCAATATTTCAACTCATGAAAAAGACATGACACTTCCCACTTAATGCTTTTCTTTAAACATGATCAGCAATTTCAGAGAACATACATGAAAACTGACAAATCCAAGAGAAATCCAGACCAAAGGATTATGCAACCACTGAAAAGCAAATGTACCAGACCTGTTCCATACTTCCCCATGCTTTGTCACTGAGCATCAAACCCAAACCAGAACACAGGATAGCCTGTATTACATGGTGACAGGCAATGCAGTGTTATCATTCCTGCTGTGTAAAGGATGACCAGGATAAATCCCATTTTTGCATGCATATTCTGAAACGGGACACATGCAGGAGCCTCCTCCATTTAATTCAGAGGCAACAGTGAAAAATCTTGGCTCAGTGATAGATGCAAAGGGAATACATACAAGACATAAAATACTTATTAGATAAATCTCTTCTCAAGTGGCCAGAAAAGTCTGCAACAGCATAATACCCTGTTTAGCAGATGATTCAAAGGATTAAGCACATTTTCTGCCTCCTTTTTTGCTATTTATTTTCTTCCTTGGCTCAATACCATCTCCACATGAAAGGGCTGGAAAATACACAATTAGGACAATAAACATACACATGTTGATGTAAACAGCGTTCAGTAACGTGCTCCATAGCACATCTCTCCTTGCAGCAGAGACCCAGACATTCTTGGTGTTGTTTTTACTGTGTAGAAAAACCTACATGGACACAACTCATCTTTTCTAAACATGTACAAACATATATGCTTAAAGGTCCTGCAACCCTGTTCTTAAAACCCCCCAACATCACCAAAGTAAAAGGATGAAGAAATATGAAACAATGCCTTGATGTCAAAAAGAAAACAAGATCATCCATTAAAAGGCAGACCTACATATGAAGGTGCAAAAAAATTAATGCTGAGAAGGAAAAGTGGAAAACAAGTCAGTGAAGAAGGAAACAGAATTCTCTCAGGTAAGAGAACATCCATGGCATCAGATAAAGGACTACTTTGTACAACATTGGTGCTATCCTCCACAATCTGTACATTGGGACTAGTTAACAAAAAACAAAAAAAAAACCCAAGAAATTTACTGCAAAGCCAAGAGAAACCCTCAGAAGAGAATTCCACCTTGAGTTATGTCTCTGAGTAAGAAACAACTCACAAAGTTGGGTAACATTAGCGACAAAAAGTTACACAGCAATTCTTGTACTATTCTATTTAAAATACAGACAGTATTTTTCAGACCCTTTAAGTAAGTTTGAGTATTTTACTCCTGGAACAGGGTCTTGTAAGGCACCAAAACTTAATCCACCTTTCCTCAGTTATTTTCAAATCTGTCCTGAAGGAAGCTGTGAAGCAACTGACTCCACCTCACATGCAGCAGAGTCAAGAGCCATGTGCAGACTGGATCACCTGGCCATGCTGCCAGTCAGGAACAACCATATGCTGGACACTTCAATTATTATGCCTGCCCAGAAAAGCTCAACTAAGAGGAAAAAGAAGTAAGGAGCAGTGAAGAGAAGAGAAGGGATGAAATTCATTTGTTTTCTGTCAATAAGCCTATAAACCCAGAAGCCTTGCTAGCATCTCTTTAAAAGTGCAACAGAGCTGATACCACCTGTTTTTAATTTTCATTCCTTATGCAAACAACTGAAATAAGTTCTTTTTAAACAAAGAATAAAAAAGACATTGCTACAACTAAAAGTTATTAACTCCATTTCATTTTCCTAAAATAAAAAACACAAAGAAATGAGAAACAAAACACTTGAGACATGAAAAAACAACCAACAACTTGAAGCTCTTTACTTGAAGGTTAATGTGAATGAAATTTACTCAAGTTGAACATCACACCAATCACAAAAGCAAAAAAAACCCCACTAAGCTCTGATTTCTAACAACAGAGGTATACACACGGTTTCCAGAATGCTCATTATATACAGATTTAGGTTGCTCCAGGGACTGATTAAGACTAGAGATATTCTATCAATACCATTAAGCTCACTAAGATGCAGTTATCCCCTCAATGCATTTATACCATCATAAATGAGGACACAACTACAAATGTTGTAAAGTATCACATAATGTCATGATTGCTCTTTGGTCTTAAAACTGTAAGGTAAACCTCACACCAACTACAACAGACACCATTATCTCAGGTAGATAAAAACCAACACAGAAAAAAGTCCTCTGCAAGTCCCTGATGTAGCCAGTCCATATTTTAAGGGTTTGGACAGAAACCAAGAAAAATGTATCAAATTCTACTGTATCTAAAAATAGCATCTTCAAAAAGGCTGTGCTCTTTGAGAATGTTACTCAGCCAAAGCTCTTTTTTCAAGTATTATTTCCTTCTACACTGATAAGGTGACTTTTATACCAAGATTGACTATTACAAGATTAGCCTATGAAGGGGCACTTCAGATTAAAAAGAAAACCTGTACAAGGTATGACCTTATGCAACCTAAGATTAGTTCATCTTCAAATGCAATGTTTTCATCACTCCTTTGCAATGAAAAATAGTTCTACAAGTTTTTTCTTTCCAAGAGATAACCATAATGCATTTGAAGGCCATGATGATTTTGCTGGTGACAAAAAGTATTTGCCTTTAGAAAACAAATCTGTAACACCCAACTTTGAGGGTCCACAGTTACATTTACAAGTCAAGGTATCATGCCAGCAGCCTTCCCAGACAGATGTTGTACTGAAAAACTGGGTTAAATGTATTTGCCAGAAACTACTGTATGATTCAAAAGTTAATGCTGTTTTTTTAAAGATAAAGTAATTTATATACCTGTGACTAAAGCTTTCTTGATTAAAAAAATACTAGTCTTTTCTTATTGATAACTCTTCAAAAGAACCTATAGACCCATATATGAAAGATTCAAAAATCACGAGTTCAGGTTCCTTTCTCTATTTAACAGATCATATTATTAGATTTGCCAAATTTGGACCAACTTCTTTTCATTTCAGTGAAATTATTTGAGGCTACCTATTTTGGAGTATTTGCATCCATCAACTTTGGGAGATACCTCTCTGGAGCATTTGCCTCATTAATCTCCAGGTACCAGCACAGGCAACAGCAACAAATTTCATGTTTATTTGCTAATCAACCATGAACTACCATCCACTACCATGAACTAGGTGGATAACAGGCTACTCCATCTACATGAAGTAGCCATCCTAAATTGATCCAGCAAGCACTAGGTAGGGATTTTTAATTTGCACAGCTGGAAACATCTGTAGCTCTGAGCTGATGTATACGCTGCTAGAAGCCAACAGCTTCCAATGAGAGTCAACCAACTAGAAACCCCCAAAGAAAACCAGACCACAGTGGGAAATCTTTGAAATTTCTAGTCAGACTACACATCATTCCTTTAATCTGGACTGTTTAAGCAGGGATGAGGAGCCACACATACCTGCTGCCCTGCATGGAGAGGGAAGAGATGAGCTCTTTAATGGGACACAAACAGGAGGGAGATCCTTCCTGTTTGCTGCTGGAAAATGCACTATCATCAGTCTTGTAGAGCAAGACCATCCCAGTCCCAGCTGATCCAAGAGCCATGACCCTGCAAGTTACCTCCTGCTCAAAGAAATACATAGACTTTTCTGCTCATGGCTTTGTCATAAGCAGAAATCAAGCCAAAGCAAAGGTCACTCCCCCCAAAACTCGGAAGCTCTCTGAACACCAAAACCATGGTCCACAATCTGGAAACACATAGTAAGAGTCCAAATGTCTCACTGCATAATAATGACATAACGATGCCACAAAATTATTTTCCACAGATCTGAAAAATATATTCAATGTTCACGCTCATTCTGACCCAAGAAAGCACTGCTGGTAGTTTTAGTGGGGATATTTACCCTTCCTGGGTACAGACGATTGTTTATTTTTATTTAGAATGTAGAGTATAATTTCCCTGTTATTCTTCCAAACAACACCATTTTAATCTTTATCAAGCATGTGACAAAAGTAAGTAGGTGCAATAAGGCAAACTGTACCAAAGCAACTCTGCCATGGGATCCATTCCAAGCCAAAACTTTTGAGTGCACAGGGGAGAAGCAAAAAGAAAATCTCATTAAAGTAAATGAAAATATTTTAGGCCTGGAGAATGGTGCCGTTAAGTCTTCCAGTTTAAGCAAATAGTGCCTCTTCTTAGAGAAAATGGGAGCTATCTCTGATGAGCTGTTTTCCATTATCCTTGGAAAAAAAAAAAAAAAAGGATCACTCTTTAGCTCCCGCTATTACTGCTATCTTCTTGGGAATGTTTAGCTTCTTTACTGAAATCAGATGTCTTCTTAGATCCCAAATCACTTTAAAGACATACAGATGGTCTAAATGCTTGCTTTTCTTTTCATCTTTCTGTCAACTAAGAAATGGCAGCCCTTGTGAAGGCCAGACCATTATCAATAGTATCAAGCACTTAATTCCCCTGCATTTAGAGAATCTTTCCTGGCTACCAGTTTTTCTACCCTTTTTAGAGCCATAGGGTTTAGATGATCATTTGTTAAATGATGTGTTCACAAATCATGGACGGGTGGGCAGTGGGGAGAAAGAGCAGTACTAAAACATCAAATAGTTTTGGACAGCATGGTTACAGCCTCTAGGAAAAAAGACAATTAAAAATCTTCTGCCACCAGTACCTACCTTCCTTCAGACTGTCAGGTTTCCATTAGGTAAGGTGGGGTAGTTAGCAGGCAGCAGATGTTAATATATTTAAATAAAAATTATATTAATTTTAATGTGGATACAGTAAATGAACTCATTTTCCTTGAGTTATGCACTTCACAAATTAGCAGATGACCTTCTAGCACATCAGGAGGGGCCATTCCTATTAAGAATTAAAAAAAGCTAGTCCATTAACTCCTCATGTAAACAACCAACACAGAATTCCTAAAATCAGGGAAAATAAACATAAAGGAGTATGTGTGTTCTGAGCAGTACTCAGTGCTACAGACATTACAAACATATGGGCCAGTAGGATTTTCACTCCCTCACTGAATTTTACCCACCAAAAGAGGAAAGATTATTCTTCTGCAAAGAGATTGTCATTAACTCATATGAAAACTACTGCGAAATGCTGATGCAGTCAAAGAAAATTATACAATAATTATTTTCTTATTAAGAAACAAATACATTCCTTTTGGCCTCTTACCAAACCCACTAATTAATGTAGATGCTACATTACATTATGAAAACTGCAGAGGCAGCTCAGTCTTGCAGGATTTTTAAGAGCTGCTCAGGTGAGATGAACGGATGAATTAACTGTTTCTGGGTGTTTTCTGTTCTTCACCTCTGCATCTGCTGACTAATATGAAGCAATCCATTAGTCATCCACCTGCCAGTCCACACAATGTGCTAAATGAATACACACCAGGCATTTACACAAAGATTTAACAAATCAGTGAATATACTCCTGCATTTTTAAACAGTGGAAACATCTCTTTTACATTCTCAATTTGCCAGAATCACTCATCTCTCATGACTTAAATATGATCAAGGCAACCATTCTTTCAGGGCACTAAAACTGCAAAAGAGCAGCCAATGATGCATGCCTAAAAATGCACAGCCTACAGTTTCATCCTGCATTTGTTTAAAATCCAAGTGTAAAAACCAGGCACAGGAATGCACCCACTGAAATTCTTTTCAATTTCCAAGGCCTTGAGGGAAGGGACAAGGAAAAATATTCTTATGATTTCATCACCAAAAGGCATCCCATTTACCATATGAAAATTGCAGTCTTATTCAACAGTCAGATGCAACTGCCATAGATTTTCTCAAAATCAAAAAGTATGTTAAATCAAATACATTTTGTGTAGAATTTAGCATTTTATTACCATATAAAAGTGAAACATATATTAAAAAAAAAAAAATCACATTCTAATACCAATGTATTTCATTAGTCACACACAGATTTTGTTAAAAACTCCTAGAGAGTAAGCTTAGATTGGGTGTTAGGAAGAAGTTCTTTACTGTCAGGGTGCTGAATGAGTGGAACAGGTTGTCCAGAGAGGTTGTCAGCACCCCATCCATGGAAGTGTTCAAGGCCAGATTGGATGGGGCCCTGAGCAACCTTGTGTACTAAGTGGAATTCCTGTCCATGGCATGGGGATTGGAACTAAATAATCTTTAAAGTCTATTCCAGCCCAAACCATTCTATGATTCCACATTTTGCCAATTTTGAGAGCTTCAGCAAAGGTATCCTGAACATAATCTCTTGCTTGTTCAATATTCCCATACTTTAAAATATTTAGAAGAAGAATATAGAATGTAATTTGTCTGACAGCTTATGAGATTTATTACTGTATATGAACTAAAGGTATCACAAACTGAATTAAAAAGTATGGAGGGAAATCAGAAGAAAAAAAGGCAGTCAAAAGCCCCTAATTACAAAGACATTCAGATTCAGCTATTTGTCTTAAGTAACTGTGAGCAGACTGGAACCACAGGGCTTGTTTCCATTAGTTTAGGATAGGGAAAAAAGTCTAAGCCTTAAAGAGTTTTTAGTTCTCCTTTCTATCTTGCTGATTTTATTAAGGCAAGCACATGTAAAGCTGAAACCTAAACACACTACCACAGGATAAGCACATATTTCCCGAGGTTACTCACAAACAGAACTGTTTCATCTTCTACTGAATTGGAAGTAGAATTTCAAGCTCAAAAAAAGAGTGAAAATACTCTGATTAAAGCAGTTAATCCTACCTTTTGGCACATCTTCACAAGAAGAGAACCCAGTACCACAGCATGAAGTCTCTACCATTACTTGTCTTCACAAATATCTAGAAGATTTAATACATTACAGAGCATGGAAAATTAAATAATTTAAACATGTCCTCGTCTTAACTGGGGGACAGTTGTGACTGTGGGAATGTTCCAAAGCCCTGTAAATTCAATGCAATGAAGAAGAAAAAAGCTGGAAATTATCAGCAGCTTCCAATGGACTTCATATTACGTCATTTTTAGAATCATTAGTACAGGATATTACCAAGTCAGATCTTGTTTATAAATAAAATGCTACTTGGTTTTCCATAAACTTCAGAATATTTAAAAAAGAAACACTGGCTAAAAACACAGCCAAAACCACAGATTCTGTGTCACCAGGCACAGCCAACACTTACCTTGTGCTGACCCAACTGTAATAAGTATTCACTTAAAAATCATCACTCAGGCAGAATTTTAAACACTTCCTCTTCCCTCTCCCCATGGGAAGCTCAGAAATCTAAGTCTGGTGCAAACCTCGCAGCGGGGCAGAGCTGTTGTTCAGCCACTGTGCAGGGGTGAAGCGACAGAGCAGGGGTGGCACTGGCACAGCTCTGTCTGCCAAGCAACAGCCAGAGGAACCCATCTGACAGTTTTGTTAGCGTGAACTTTTCAAAAAAAAAAGACTATTTTTTCCTTTTTCTTTACCAAATGTGAGTTAGCTTCATTATTCCCAGCTGTTACCACAAGAAAAAGGCTACTTTTTCATGGGAGCTCCCCTCTGTTGCAGGAACACAGCTGAAATATTTCGGTTTGGATCATAACAGATCCCGAGAGCTGTATTTCCTTCTCTCTCTCCTCTATTTAACCTTCATCTCTTCCCATATACCGAAGAAGACAAGACCCTTGTGATCCCAACTAACTGAATCACTCACCCTGACACTTCCCTTATCCTGGGAAGTGCTACACATACTAAATGAAGATGGTGAAAATTAAGAGGAAAAAAAAAAAAATCTGTAAAAAGAAAAGACCCAACAAGTCAACATGCCACCTTTCTTCCACCTTCTGAGGCAAGCCAAGTCATTCAGACTGCATCAGAGCCTCCCTGTCAGTACTGCACTGGGATGGACTTGGCCTGAGGTGGCCAAAAAAGTAACAACCTTGACAAAAAACTTAAAATTTTTAAACTTAAAAAAAAAAAATTAAAAAATTATGTTGTGATTTTCAAATACCAATATAGCTCAGGTATTACTCAGAATTCACTCTACTGGTATGAGGAAAGCCATAATTAGTGAGCATCATTTACTGTCAGAAACTAATATCTCCAACCAAGTATATTAAATTTAATATATTTTCATTAGTTGTAACAGACAGAGATTTGGCTTCTAAGTGACATTTTTTATTTATTTGATATTATTGTTATTACCATCACTGTACAAGGTATTACAAAAGTGGGTGGGGTGAAATGGAAGATTTACAAAACACTGTGAAAGGTAGGTGTCAGTTTTTCTATGTAGAAATCTGACCAAAAGCTCTGTAAAGCACCTCTCACAGTCTGACAAGCCCTGTGCATTTTTAATCAGGCCTCCTATTAGTTAGTAAAAGACATACAAGGAATTTGAATATACTGTAAGCCAGAAAACTTATGTTTTAATGAAAAAATGTTATATTTAGCAGCTTACATAAGTAAACTTACTTCAAAAACTCTCATGTAAAAATAATAAAAAGCCAAATTCATTTGTGACTTGAACCCAGTAAGCTCCAAAACCATAAATACAAAAATATACCCTGACCCAAAGCACGAGTTCTTTGGCACTCCTAATACAGACCTGGAAAAAGCCTGCTGCTGCTTCCTCACCTAGAAAGCAACCCTTCATCTGCCTTTTGCTCTTTGCAAAAAGTCATTTTTGTATGGATCTATTCTCTTTAAAGAGCTAGAGAATTTGCCATTTATAGTTGCCAGCAACCATACAGAGTATCCATCTTCTCATATGATATTACATAGTAATGTAATTATTGGAAATTAATTATATTAAATGGCTCCCATGAGAATGAATCTACACATAACACAATTATGAATATTTTTGTATTGCCACTAAATATGGAAGACACTCTGTGTATGCTGATGTATTTTATATAATAATCCCTTGCCACAACCCATTTCTTTCTAAAAATCTCTTTATAAAAGACAGTGCTGCACTTAGAGTGTTTCGGCACACTTCCATTACACCACATAATGATTGCAAAATAGGACAAATGATTGCGTGCAGAAAGAAAAATACAGAATTAAGGGCATAACAAAACACTTAACTCTGCTGGAGTGGTTGTTGGGTTTTGGGTTTTCTTTTTTAACTCAAGACTTGTTACATTTAATGTTTTGATGAGAACTTTAGGTACAATATGAAAAAGCAAATAAATCTGAATAACTCCACTGAACTAGATTATATATAATTTACTTCCACCACTATATCAGAAAACAATAATCAGTACCTAACAAAATAAACAAATGACCATTCTTCACAGCTGTTCTTCCCTTGCAAGAATGGCAGAGACTGAACTAACTAAACACTCATGCAATGAAGAAACCAAACTTCTTTACATGCTATTAAAGATAGTAAAACCATCTTCCCTTAATTAGTCAAGGTGAAAAATGCACAAGCTCAAAAAGGAAGGACTTTTATCATCATAAATGTAATGTGATAAAATATGCTGTATTTCCAGTTTCAGAACAATGCCCCAGTTGGATGCACTCCTCGGACAAACCAAAACCAGCCACCAAAATAACACAGCCAAGGCTACAAACGAAACAAAATGAGACCTGGTCCATTACTCTGAAGGGTGCTGGCTTGAAAATGGACCAGCCTGTACCTGTAAAGTTGAGAAAAAAGCAAATTCTGCAACAGTAATGCCAAAAAACCAGTCTACAATTCTATTCTGAAAAGCCATTCTTCATATTAGCTCCTTCTTCTGTATCAGTCAGCTCCTAGGGGGGTGGGAGGCCCACAGTCAGAATAGCCCTACTCAAAAAACCATCTGAGCAGGAAGTTAAGCACAGACATGCTTACATGCTATTGCTGACTGGAAGCCATTGCTCAAATTAGCAAAGTAATTAAGGACATGATTATTGAGACGTTAACTTCTATCCGAACCATCTGAACCTGCCTTATGCTTACCGTTGAGTAGATCTTAAAGAAGTTGTGTGAAAGAAGTCATATGGGTTTTCTATAATTTACTTCCAAGCAAGTGTGTAGGGCTAGCTGTCAAAACAAAGGAAACCAACACGTCTCATGTAAATAAATCTAAAAAATGACAGTTTTTGCATTCGGAACATAACAAAATTCACATCATGAGCCAGGATGATGAAGTTTCACATGAATACTGAGGTCATCTTTTGACAAAATCATCATCCACATAAGATTTTATTTTCAAGCTGCTAAGGATTTTGCTGTAGCCTGAGTAGTTTGTGCAATATGCAATACCACCAGGTGTGTGGCAATTTGAAGTGGTAATGCTTGGATTGTCTTCAGGTGCTTATCATTGCCCAAACAGATCACACTGCAAATTCCTTGCACCAGGAACAAATCAGCTGCTTACTGCTAGGAGCAGTAACTAATAAAAATCTATACTTCTATTTTAGATAACTTTTCTATACAAAAGCTTCTATTGCTGTTGGTAATCTTTTGTAACAGTTTCTCATTAATAAAGCAAAACGAGTGCAAAAGATGTTCAAAATCTTCTACATATGGAGAGTTTGATAGATGAGGAACCCAGTTTGAATCTAACAGAAAATGGCTTTGGATACTAAAATATCATTCAAGTTGGAAGCCTCTTTTTTGAAGACGGAAGGAGGTAGGACATGGAATCTGTGGAAAATCTGTTTACAGCTCTACCCCCAGGTGTCTCCTTCTACTAAACAGAAATGATAAAAACTGCGAAATAGCTGTGGAGGATAAAGTGTTGCTGCTCAAGTGAAGTTTAAAAGCAGCATTGGTGGGGAATATGGACACAGGAAGAATTTTAAGGAGTCACTATGCAGCCTAAGGAAGTTCGGCTGGGTGTGGCCATGAAGACCTACCATAAAGGGAAGGTGTAGCATAATTCTCCAGATTCTGTAGGCTGTAGAGTAAATCAGTTGGATAGAAATGCTGAGGAGTTTAAAGAGTCCTTTGCATTTATTATTTCCTTCACATTTATTGGTAGAAAACATCCTGTCATTTTCTTATCACAGACTTAAAGCCTGTGTTGTTTGTTACTGGGTAATTCTACAGTTTTAATGGCTTGAGTCAGCTGGAATCTTTAGTAACACAAAATGAAAATATAGCAACAACAGGCTCCTTGTTTTACTGTAACACTTCATCTCATAGGCACAGAAAGCCTGTTCACTACATCAGGCAATAGAACACACAGGATTTATGCTGCATGCCTCCTGAAATTAAAGGCATCTCGACAGGGAGGTCAGTTTTAAGAAGACTGAAAAAAGAGAAGTTAAATCTCTTTCTTTGCTCCCCTCCAAAAGCCTGTGTGGAAATTTGGTCAGGAGAGTTACACAGAGGACAATCAACTGGGATAAGCTGGCTTCAGTTCAAGACCTGGTCACATTAATTGGGAGAAAGCATTTAAAGTTAAAAAGCCAAAGTCACTTAAATTTTAAAAGTGCCAATAACTGTTAGGTGTCAAATAGGGTAAAACACAATAGAGAGGACTCAATCATCAATATATAATGGAGGCCTCTTCAAAAGCTTCTTTTAAATTCATTTTCATTCAGCATTTTGTACTGAGAGAACAGACTAGAACCAGGGACTGCACCAGAAAAAAGGCCACTTTGCATCCCCCTCACTCCCTGTGAAGGAACAGCTCGAAATACTCCAAGCATTTGCACATGAGCAGGGCACTGTGGGTCTTGGAACTGAAAATAAGCACACAGTCAAACTTCCAGGAATTCCTAATGAGCAGGGAGGGGCAGGGGAGTCCCACAGCCCACTGTGGTTTGGGATGGCCTTCCATCTCTCACTGAAGTCCTAAAAGCACCTTTCATAACATGTGAAAACCTTTGTTATGCCGGGTAAACCCACACCAGGCTCTTGAAAACCACCTGTTCTCACTTCTCTTTCACAAAGGGCTCTCCTCCTCCAGCAAGGGAAGCCCAGCTCTGTGGCTGGCAGTGCCCTGCCTGATGTCAGGGAAGCTCCTGCATCTTCTTAACTCTCTCAACACCCCACCAGCAATGCTGTTCATCAGGGATCAGGAAACTCAGAAACCTTATATGGATCAATTGCAGGTATTTTCACTCCATTATTTACGCTCTGCTCCAGGCAAAGCATGGCAATAAAGAAAAATTTTCAAAGGCACCATGTTTGCAGGAAACTTGGAGGGAAATTATCACTTAAAAATCCTGTGTCATAAGCACTCTCCCTTTATCTGTGCTTCTCCATCCAGAATACAAGAATGTTGCTAGTTGTTTAGCTATTTTTAATGATGCTTTAAGAAATAATGTATTACAGTGTTATTTAAGTGTTACTAGAGGTAAGAACAGGCCATGAGAGACAAAAGAATACAGATAAATATGTAGAGACCAGAGTAACAAATTCCTTTGAAAAAGAATCATTTAGACCATGTAGTTTAAAGCTGGCAGAGCAGAATCACCAGAGAAGGCTGAGCAAAAAAACAACAAAAATATCTGGAGAGGAAGCAAAAGACGACAGACAAACGAATAGCACCAAGACTGTAGCATTTACTTTTCAAAGCAGTGAAAATATTGAGAATAGGAAAGACAGGGGGAAATTAAAAAGTAAAATAGGCAAGAAAAAACAAACATAAAGTATTGGATAAACTGTATTAGAGAATGGGGAAAGAAATAAAGGAGAGAAAAATAAAACTAAGCAACATGCTGCAAACAGAATTCAGTATAAATGTGCTTCCATGTGCTGAACTTCCTAGGAAGTGAAACCCAGGAATCTGGCTCTGGATAATAGAGGGTGCAGTGAAATTCTCCAGTGTGAACGATGCTGCCTATGAATATGAGGATAGAAGCTTTTGCTGCATCTGACTGAGATTAGGAACTGGCTTTACATCCAATCTGAAGTTAAAAGCAGGAAAATGGAATCAGATCTTCAAATTTTGACTTTTTCTAACTCATACCTCTTTCTGAGGCAGAAGCCCAGGTCCATTAACAGGCTGTTATTGTCTCAGTAGAATCTCTTCCATAAAAATTTGGAGCAAAATGCAAATTAATCAAAAGATGAGAACTTGGTAAAGGGACAGGAAATGGCTGGGACAACCTGTCTTCCTGCATCCTTCTCTTACAAGGAAATCTTACCACAGATTTTTGCTGTAGGTTCTTTGACAAATAACTGTGATCTATTCCAAAATTATCTTCAAAGAGCTATCTATGCAAGGAAAAAATCTGTACTGGCTTCTGAGGTTCCTGAACTTGAGATTCTTTCATTTTATTCACTTCTACTAGACTGGAATTTTAAAGGAGCTTGAATTCAGACTTGCAGAGCACAATCTGTGTTACATGAGTCAGGAAGCCATGCAGGGAATTTTTTATGGAAGCAGTGTAAACCTGAATTTTGGCACCTTTGGGTTGGCTGGCAGGCTTTAAGAGAACAGTGGCACACTTTAACCCTTGGATTCTGGCTTACATTTGATGCTTACATTTCACCTGTGTAGCCAACATTTAATTTTGCTTATTTCAGCTGATAATATTGGTGTATAAAGAAGCCAACTACACTAGGATTTCCAGCTATCTGCCACAAGACATGTAGGTCACAGAAACTCAGTGTCAGATAAAAAAGAGCTAAACCTGATCTCTCTTTTGTCTCACAGATTACAAGCTATTCCAGAGTCTAGAAGAAAATGTGTAAATCCTGAATATTCAGGACTGCCAGGAGTATCGGTTTCTTGCACAAAGAAACACCTGGCACAAAATAAACCTGAATAAGTCTGATGTGAATATTCTTAGAGGACTTCCTGAGGAATGTCTTCCCCATCTGTTCTTCTAGAGCGATGGGAAGCTTTGAATCATACTTAAATTATTATTTAAGATGATAGACTACAATAATTGCCAGCAGAAGGCTTCTCTCCAGATTGCCCATGGCTTAAAACCTGATCCTTTCCTCACAGACAAGGTCCCCTCGATGGTGATTCAGACATGCACCATCTGGATTCTCCTGCCACATAGAGGCACACCAGGAATTAATACAAAGGGCCAGCCTTGTGCAAATGTGGCTGCTCAGAAACACTCAGGAGCCTTTCTGCAGCTAGAAGGGAATAGTTTCACATTCCCTCATGGATATTACCTTACACTCCTGGTAGATTCCAGCCCACATTTATTCAAGCTGAAAATCTCAATCCTCATCTGCAGGGCCATCCAACAAAAGAAGTCCTATCTTTACCAACCAAGGGCTGCAGTCTGTAAAGCCCTTGGGTGGCTGCCAATACCACTCTTGTTTGGAAGGATTCGCCAAAGGTATTTTTTGAGTCTGAACCCCTTTGCTGCTTGCCCAGCCAAAAGTACACTCTCTCAATATGTGGCATATACAAAATTATTACTCTCCAAGCTTGGATTTCCTTACCTAGGAAACAGACCAGACTCAAGTGCTAATAGCAACTGAGAGAATGTAATTTCCTGAACTACTACTTAAATAGAGCTTTGCGTGAATAAAATAAAATTGCAGTGTTTTAAGTTAGATGAAAATAACCTAATTACACATTTAGTTTACAGGGAAAGTTTTCAGCTTCTGTTGGTCTATTACATGTGTATGGACATAGAAATCTAAATGACCTTTACATTAAGAGAGAATTTTCAACAAAACACAATTTACCAAACAATAAAAGCTGCTAAATTCAAAGGGAACATTAACCATACAATTGGCTTAAATACACTATGCAATTTCCCTTCCTAAATTTTGCCTTGAATACCATTTGACATATTTCCAGCAAAAGGCAACAAAATTAATTCTCTACTTGTGCCCTGCACAAGCTGTGTGATTTACTCAGAGGAAATAAAAGTTTTCTCAAAGTGTTTGATAATGGACCACCTCTATCAATCACCATGGCATTCACCTCCCGTGACCTCCTGTGAAGTCTCTCAATGATCCTACTTCCTCCCCATCTAAAAGGCAACATGAGTTTTGTTTAACCTCCCTAACCATAAAACACAGCTCTTCTGTTAATCTGTCATCTACTAATCAAGACTTCATCCGGAAGCACCCTGCATATCCATTAGCAGCTGGAATACTGCACTGAAATCCTGGTTCCTAGCAGCAAAATAACAGGTTTTGGAACTATTACTGGTCTAGGATAACTCTTCTTCTGCACCTGCAGGTGGCTTGTGTGAGTAATTTTTAACAGTTGTCATGTAAAATACAGTATGAATCCCAGAAGTGCCAATGTAGAACCATGCTATCCATCGCCCTGATAAGAAAACATTCTAAAACACGATCTCTATTAAAGCCAAAACTTTTCAAGGAGTATAAAGGGTATTTATAACGATGTTCTGACAAACCAATTGAAAATATGGTACATTCTAGTTATGGACACAATGAAAATACTGCTTTGGAAATGAAAACCAGCTTGTTTTGCGATGGTTACGGATAAAATATTGGAGGAAGAATGCTGCTGTGCCTACACAAAATGACAGCTAAACCTTAAGATGACAAATTACAGTTCTGCAGGTAAACAAGATTTATCCATATTTTTTAGAGGAAAGTGGTGCTTCTTAGGGTGGCTCAGCAACTACTATTATTTTTCAAAATCTCTGCGTATTTCAGAAGTTTCTGAAAGATGGCACAAACTTGTGTATTCTATATAATCTTTATGATCAGCATGTTATTCAAAAGGTACTAATTTGCCTCTATCCTGGCATACAACATACAAATCAGGGACAAGTTTTGCTCAGTTCATACTTCTCTAATTTTTTCATTTGTCAAGTGAATTCAGAACTTCTCTGCTCTCAGTTTTTTAAAGAGAGAAAATTCAATTTTGCATAGACCTTAATCTAAAATATGCTGCACTTTCTATGCATTTTAAACTCATTTTTTGACAGCATTCTTTTTCAAACCTGTTTCACAGAGTTATCCTAACAGCTCATGCTACTTCACAATGGAGAAGCAGTTGGGAATAGTTATTTTACTACCTTACATAAATGACCATGAAATGATGTCATATACTATAATGACATGAATATATTAAATGTTCTTTCATTTCAAAAATGTAAAAAATCCACCCAACCCTTTCTGTCCCCTCCTTCTCCCAAATGCTTTCAATTTCATCAGGAGGTAGCAGGCTAAAGTACAGAATATACAATAAAGTGCACGTAGTGACTACATTAGAGTAATTTTACCAATATGAACATCCATGGCTGTCACTTTACCCTGAAATTCTCCCACATCAAAGAGTGTTGTTAAAGCACAAGTGACAGCCAAGGCAGCAGCTGTATGGATAAAATATGGTTGTTTTAACACCTTCCTTCTTGATGCAAAGAAGGTCAAGGGATGTTGCTTTCATGCCACGATGTTCTGGGTGAGTGTAAGTGCATCAGCAAAGGCCACCTTCAGGAAGGGAGGTTCTGAATAGTCACAGTTAACTGCAGAAAGGGGTGATGAGGGGAAAAAATAAAACCTGAGCTTCCCTTCATTGACACTGTGAAGATTAAATATTGGGGGAAAGCTGCTGTCAGAGGTTGCTGCTCATTGGGATTCCACACATCAAAACCAAGAGCTTTCTGGAACTCTGGAAACTTACTCCCAAATTCACAGACAAGCACACAGTATCACAGATGAAAGACTGCTGACTGCTGTGCAGTTAAACCCTCTAATTTACTTAGCATATTCTCTTTCTGAGATCTCCTTGCAGCTGTTCATTGCAAATGATCCAAGGCAACATTCCCGTGGTTGAGACAAGCATAGCAAATTTGAACTAAGCAAATACTTTTAGGAATAGGTGAAAAGCATCTGAACTCAAGAGAAAAAGATTAACACCTCCTAGTTCTAAAGCATTCAAAATGTATGCACAGATTTTGCAGTTTCTACAAAAGATAAAAGCTTTTGCATGAAACTTGAAATTAGTAAGATTAAAGAGTAAAGAATTTATGCCTCTCTTTTAGAAACAAGGGCAAATGTCAGCCAGTGAATTTATACATGTTATTTTATCCTTGTTGCATTTGCATTATACTGTTACACTAAGTTCAAATTTACTTTGGGAAACAATATTAAATATAGGTGAATGCCATTATGAAATGGGTGAACAATTACTGCATCTAGTCTAGAGAAAGTGGATTAAAAGCATTTTTATAAACAGGCCAAATTAAAGGAATACGAGACTGGAGGGAATGGGGATACTGGGAAGACATCTGGGAGCATATTCCTTTTTTTTTCAGTTCCTAATCAAAGGCTTGGAGATATCCTGATCTGCAAGATCAGTCAAGATGTAGACACCTTAGAACACCCCTCCAAAGCCCACCTGGGACCAGGGAACTCACTTGTGAAATGGGACTGAGAGGGTCTCAAGTCCCCAGGGCAGGACCTTGGTGAACCACAGTTGGTATCTGCAGACTTCCTTGACCTGCAGGGCGTTGAAGGAAGCTGTTTTCTGGCACTTCCCGACCTCTACATATTCTGTTTGGATTGATAAAGTTTTGGTAACAGTTTTGTTTCATTTTGCTTTTGTGAGTTACAATTCAGAGACTCAGAACCAAAGTAAATAATAACTAAGAATTTGAAGCTGGAATTCTCTTTGAGTTTTGCTCATTTCATACTGTAAAATCTACCTTTCCTATAAACCAGTTCGTGCCCTCTTGCTTCCAACTAATCTTGTTTGTCTGGACAGAAATAATAACAGGAACAAAAGATAAAATGAAATATGGTGTGTTGAATATTAAGAGTCTGAAAATCTGCTTCAAGCAGAAATTGGTACCAATCATTTTATTTAAATATAATTCCATATGTGCATACAAGCTCCAGAGCCTCTGTGTATGTCTCATGAGGAAGACTCATAAAGGCACCAATGCAATCAGCCATGCAGCTCTTTGTACAGTGTTTCTTTCTGCTCTTTTCCACTCTCCCACTGTTATTTCAACCTGCCAAGCTGTCAGGGAAGCAGTGTCAGTTGGAACTAAACATGGTACGGATCCAGGTGCTCTCAAGTTTCCTTTGGTGTAAGCAGGTTACCAGCTCAGTCTTCTGGCAAGCGTTACTGGGATAAGCCCCAGCTTCCCTTCACAGCATCTCACACAAAAAATCACTTACCTGATTGCTTAAATCTACTTGTTACTCACAGCTCCTTCCTTCTGAGGACCCTGGATTATGGTACCTCACTCTTCTGCCACCAGGGCTGGATGATATTTGTGCCATACAGCTTTGTAAAGGGCTCCTATGAACCTCTACTTTGGATGTAAAAAGAGACAGAAGGGTCTGTGAAAAAATGAAACAAACACCCCTCCATCCCAAAGCCTTACTTTCCTTTCCCCTGAATGGTTTTGGAATTTAGCAGAACCTTCTAGTGATTGTCCTTTGGCACACTGTTTTCTGTCCCTCTCTCCTCCAGCCACATTGCTCCATCTCCCCAAATATCTCAGGCCAATCTTGACTCTACCATTAATCCTGGTTTCTTTGCTTTGCTCCAGTTTTTATCAAGCTCCCTTTCTTTTCAAGACTCCCACCTCTGCAGGGGAAGAGGACACAGGAATCTCAGCCCATGGGTTATTTTGTTCTAAGTGAATTATTACCATCAATTGAGAAGACACCTGTGAGTAGTAAACAGCTCAGAGGCTGACGGCTCAGGCCTGCTCTCTGAACCAGCAGCTACCACAAACTCAATTTAAAAGCAGTCACTCAGCCCAAATTAATTATATACAAGGCAAGGAGCAAAGAGCAGAATGATCTACTGGGATCTCCTGAAGGCAACCTGGCTGAACTGAAAAGTACACTGGTAAATTTTCTCCTGCCCTTGCCCATTCCTTCTGACCATGCCATAACTGCCAAAGATGCAGTGCAATTAAACACCAAGCACCCAATCAGTGCCATTGTAAAGGACTAAAGAGGAGGAAAGAAACATGTTTATAACACTCGCCCACAAGCCTTGCTCTCTCTGTGTGAAGTAAGGCTATGAAAACAAAATTCCTACCTTTTCAGCACCATTTTAAAAAAAAATCTATTAAGAACTAACATGCCCTCAGAGATGCCAATATAAAAAGTAGGATAATTGACTCTCTCATAGTTTTATGATACTCTGCCAGTGGTCCTAAATGAGAGATTGTTCAAATGTGCACAAAGCTAACACTGTAGGGCAGCTCCCCAATCAGCAGATGTCCTAACATGCATTAGATTTATTTTCATGTTGTTTTTCAGACCCAACATTTAAAAATAATTTTGTCAAATCTCACAAATCTCATAGAGATATCAGGCCCTTACACAGTGAGTCAGCTGCCTACTGCAAACATGACTCACTCACAATGTGGAGTAAACCTCTGCTCTCTTAAAAAATACCCAAGAAGGAAGAAAAGGAGGTAGAGCTCCCACCACCATAACGCACAACCTGTTTGCTCTGTGCCTGTCAGGTACCTTGGGAGGTCCTTGGAAAAAGTTCTGTGTTCAGCTCTTGCACAGCTCTGTGCAAATTGTAGGCACACATCTAAAACCATCTCATTACTGGCACTAATTTATTGGCAGCAGGTAGTTCACTGGAGATGTCAAACCTCAGTCCATCACTTGTCCTGAGGGAAGACAGTCAGAGAGAGACTTATCACTCTCCAACCTGTAATAGCAACAGCTGCCAAAAGAGGTACTTCTGGTGATCCATAAGTGTCTGGTTTTGTTATGTTTTCCTGAGCTAGCTGCTCTGTTGCTTGGCAGATCATCTTTACTCTCCCCTCATTTAATTCAGTTTCACTGTTTATTCATGTCTCCCTTTACAGTATCACATTTCCTTCCAACTATCTTGCATCCTCATAACCAATTTTTCTTCTCCCTTTTCTTCTCCCTTTCCTCTTCTCTCTCCTGTATTCTAACTGGAACTAGTCTGATACTTGCTGACATCAACACTGTGGATTTTAACTTAAACTTCGACCAATATCACTCACCCCTGGCTACTGCAAGGGAACATAAACCTATCTCCATATGTTTCTGCATTGCCAATAGTAGCTGTTTCCTAAGCATTACCAAAATAAACATTATTAGCAACAATTTGATCTGCTTGATTCAAATCCTCCAATGTATGGTTACACCATAAAGTTACTTAAATGATATGCAAAAGAGCACAAAAAATTTCATTACTTTTGCTGATTTAAAACCTCACACTTTTTAAAATGCCATTGAGGGAAAAAGCCATTGAGGAAAAATCCCACAAACACATTCTGAGGCTAAATATTGCAGTTAAAAGCAAACCAGGCTTAAAATAAAAAGTTGGCATTTTAAAGGCCTGCAAATAGGATTAGATCTACCGAGACTATATAAACATTAATAAGTGGAGCTCCATTCAGAGCTAATGTATCAGCGAGTCATGTGAGGACCAGCATGAACTCTTTTTAATTTGCAGCCAGAAGGTCTGGAGGTTGAAAGAGGTAAAACAACTCCATGGAAGGGTTCACTAGGACATAGATTAGGATCTTACACTTTCAAATGTCTGTTTCTGTTGGCTGCAGCTCTGTCTGATCACTGTTGAGACCTTGAGCGCTCGCCCACTTTACGTCTTTAGCACTCTAAAGATATAAAAAATGGAATTCTTTATTCAAGCTGGTTCTCAGCCTGGCACCTCCAAAGCAGCAGGCTTCTGGGCTTGGGTACTTCTCCCTCCCAACCCACTCGCAACCCCCACCAGTGCTGAAAAATGACATGACAGTAGTGAATTAAATTATAGCCTTGTCCAACTGTTGCTGTGTTTCAGAACTAGAGACTGTTTCTTTCTACTGAGTAGTCCCGGTGAATGTTTTCTACAATTCCCCACTGGTGCTGTCTGGACTGCTATCCTCCTGTAACCTACTTTTTTGAGGAGCCCTTGCTCCTCTGTGTGAGCCACTGGCACCATAGGTCATTGGGTGGAGAAAGCCATTCCTGGTGGAGAGCTTTGTCTTTCCTGTCTTGCAGAGTGGATGCCTTTGAGATACATCTCCTGCCCCTCAGGACAGAGCTGAGAAAAATAAAAAAACCCCACAGTTTTCAAAATAAAAAAAAAAACAGTTTCTCTTGTATCTTGGGCTTGTTTGTCTGGGACTTTGGCTTTAGTCATGACCCCCAATGAGAAAACCTGCAGTAAAGATCAAAATCCCAACAGTGGTTTCAGTAAGGACTCATCCTTAGAAAAAAAGAGCAAAAGTTTCGGAGTTTAAAATTTAGTGGAAGTTTAGAGAAGGAAATGCTAAGTGTAACCTGAAATGTGATGTGAAAAATGACAAAGGGATGGTAGCAATACACCATCAAATCCGTTGCCAAAGTAAATGAAAAAGTCACCCAGCCAGATAACATCTGGATATGTGCAACCTCAATTTAGTCGAAATCCTAATGTAAACAAGTCCACTGATAGCAGAAGGGTAGTTAAACATTCCACTGCCTTTGGATAATTGAAACCATCTTCCCTTCCTAAAAAAACCCCAAACCTTTCAATTATCAAACTCTAAGGAAGGAACTGACAGCTATTGGAAGGATTCCATTAAAATTTCATTTTTTTTTGCTTTGCAAACATCTCTGTAAGCAATGTTTTGTTTGTACAGAAACTACAGGAGCGCTCAAATTACTTAATACTTGTAAGTACTGGTAATAGATGGTACAGTGATTATATATAATATAAACACTATGTATTTTGATCTGGTTTATTAGACTGAGTCGAGGCTACACATTCTGCTAACTTTCTAACGTATTATTAGTTTCAGTGATATCACAATTAAAATAAAAATTGAAAGAAAATATATTTGCAACTCTGTAACACGGAGTTTCTTTAACATATGCATACCTTTTTCAAGAATCCTAGGAAAAAATGGTAGGAGTCACTCTGGGAATGGTAACAGTGCAGCGAGGGAATTCAGTGTCCAACAGATTTCATGTAAAGGCTGTGGAGCACCAGTGGATACACATCATATTACACCAATCTAATTGTATATTGCAATAGTTGTTCAGTCAACTCCTCTGTAAACCTCTTGCATTAATATATTATCACTGATAATGAAGTTTTAACAGTAATCTGAAACATCTGCAAAAGGTACCATCAAAGCCATTGAATACAGAATAGCACCTGTGGCTAACAACTTAATATAGTTCTGAGGTAAATGCCACATCAGAAATAATTGTAATCACATATGAATCACTTTTAATGCATTTTGCTGGAATGGATATGAAATGGAATAATCTATATATTTCAGCAGAATCCAAGCAATTTTTATGCAGCAAAGCTGAAGCCAATACAGCAGCTCAAACTCAAAGGCTGGAGAACACTAACAAGGTTAGGAATCACCAAGGAGTTACAAGATGAAAAAAATTCCACTAAGTTTCATTGCAAATGATAACAATTAAAAGGAAAATATCATCCATGTGTGCACCACCAAATCCTAATGGTAACTAATTAAATAATAAATTCTAAAAATTCTAAAATTCCATTTTCCTGTACCTAACAAAGCTAAAAAGCTTATTTTTAAAAATAGGTCAAGTCTCTCATCTCCATGCAACAGTGACAGAAGTATTAAACCGGTTGATTTAAAAAGAAAGGGATTATCAGAACCCCTATTCCCACATAGTTATGCAGAGAAAATCACCTCAAATGAAATTCAAAAGAGCCATATTTTATGCTGAAGACACAAGTAAACCTCAGAAGCAACACAGATAATATGAAAATAGGCTAGGAAGTTTCTAAAAAAAAAAATAAATCAAAGGGGAAACTGGATATTTAAAAAGTTAAAACATGCAGAAGTGAAAAGCTTGCTCACCAACAACTGTCTAGTTTATCTGAAAATAAAAATGCTGTATGGTACATGCAGTGCTCATTGATAACTTCATTTTAAGTTGTACCTCATCCTGACTGGGAGATCAGCTGGCTTACTCAGCTCTCATGTACTGTGCAAGGTAAAACAAATATGAACTAGCTTCTGGATTAGGGCTGCAGATGGAATTTCAAAATATGGAACCCCTGGATCAATTTGCACAGTAAAAATCACATTCCAGTGATATTTAATAATGAAGGAATCTGGAAGAGTTTATGTGACTTTTCTTGAACACACCATGCCCAAATATATGGACAACATTTTCATAAGTGCAAAGATAGAGGGATTTAACTTTCAAAATAGTCACCAAGACAGCCTCAAAATGAATCATTTTGAAGGTTTCACTCTATTGCTTTGCAGTTAGTTTATACCCAGCCTGGACATTCCGTGTAACACATGAGGATGTTTACAGTGCTGCAGTGCACATGAATGACAGCATTTCATCAATCTAAGTCTTTGTGCTTAGATCCCATTTTATTCTCTTATTCTCTAATATTGGGATGTTTAAATATTTTCATCCTAACAAACAGATACTCAGAAAAAGATCTCAAAATGTGTGTTTGAATCCTTCATACTCCTGCTATATTTTGGTAGGGCATGACTCATCACCTGACATATATTGTGGCTGTACTTGTGATTTTCCTTCTATTGAAGAAAATAAAATTCATGCTGAAGTTATTTGATTGTTCACAAAGATATTGACCATTGAAAAAGGAACTACTTATTTCTGCTAGAATGTAAGTTTTCAAGCAGAAAAGATGAAAAAACCCAGCAGCTCAAAAGTAGCTCATTAGCAGACCTATTGCTCTCCTTGAGCCAGGTTTTGAGAAAGAGAACATGTGCAGAATCCATGCCTTTTTCAAATATTACAATTAAGATCTTTAAATTACACTGATGTGGATATTCATCCTTAGTTTTGTGTTAATCCAAAGACATGCTGGGGCTGTTAAACTGTGCATCCTGCCCTAATTCAGGCAGCCAACAAAGACTTTCATTCAAGTGGCACTCACAAAATAACACTGCAGTGTACCCCTCCAGGGGCTCCAATTTTGAGAATGCTCAGTGTCCTCTTTCGAATGTACATTGTGAAAATAATACTTAACTTCACCCAAACTAAATGCTTCCATTTAGAGATTGAACACTCCAGAAGAGGAACTTCAGATGTCACCAGCAGACAGACACTGCACCCCTCCCTCCCTGAAAGTTTTCAGGAAAAAAAAACCCAACAAAATTCATGTACCACAGAGCTCATTAATATCTTTATTATAGTCTCCACAGTTGCAGTGCTCCCTTTCAGAAATAATATTTCTGCAAAGTATTTATACAGTGTTAGACTTAAACCCCCTGAGCCATGCTGAAGGTAATCACAGGTACATCTGTTTCTGTCATATTTAAATTCATAGCCCAATTCAATTGCAAATAATTAGCTATTTATCACCATGAAGTTCACATTACAAAATCAGAAAGGGTCAATATGATTGTAACCACTTAACAAAAGACAGAGACCTTAAAAGGAGGAAAGGGGAGAAAAACAAAATAAACCCTAGTAATGAATCCCACAGTAAACCAAATGCAATCAGTTCTGCTTGCCCATCATATCCCTGGACAGCTCAATTCCTTTGCTTTTCTTCACAGACTTACAGAATATATTGTCATACATATCATTTAAGTCCATCTTTCACTTTTGTAGCCTGAAGATGAGAATTATTTAGTCAAAATAACATGAGAACACAGCTCTTGTAATTCTGTTGTGACCATGGTTTCTAACACCTACACTGGAGCATTACTATAAGTCACAAAGTTTTTTCACCTGCAAGGACATCTTAATTATCCCACCCATGACATGAATGTTTTTGGAAGATAAAGTCTGTAATTAACTCGTTGCCAAACAATATGTTTACTGTCCCTGAAGGTCAGTTCCAGCATAAAGGCATAAGGACACTTTATGTTGGGAGAGGTGCATTGTAACTGCCATCAAACATTAACCAAGTGGTCATCCGTTATCTCTAGTAGCAGCAATGCAGAGTAGGAAAATACTCCAAGCACCATAAAATAACTGTGTTAAAATAAACCTCTACTGCAACACACAAGGCTTGTAGTACATAAGTACAACTAGAGATGTGGTGCTTGACCTGTTGGAACCAGACTTGTTCAAAATTCCACTTAATCTCAGTAGTCAGCCGGGAGTGGGAGAATTTGCTCAAGACTGTCAAACAAGATTGCTCCTGTACTATGGAAATCTGTCTTTGCTGATTGTCCTTGTTGGGAGAATTTAGCTTTTGAAACTGTTTTGAAAGATGGTACCAAAACAATTGTAAGAGCTCCTCGCCTTGTTTAGTTTGCATATCCCAGTCTGAGTAAGAAATCTGTCCATGATCTGAAAGGGGCAGGGTGAGGACAGAGCAGTGTGGGTGTAACAAGGGGTTTTCATTAGCCCTGCACAAAGCCAGGAAGGGCAGCTTGGCACTCCTGGTACAATTCCTATACCAAAGGAGACCCTGGCAAATGAGAAAGTAACCGTCTTTGATTAAAGATCTCCTTTAATACATCAATTAGTTATGTCCATGAACCAGGAGAGGTACAGGGGGAAAAAAAAGGCAAACTATGGGATAAAATAAAGGAAAACTATAATGCAGAAATATACATAAAGCACTTTTATGCTGTTGTGCCCAGCCTCTGACTCACATCCTCGTATTATTCTTCTGCCCGAAGAGGCCACCTACAAACAGAGACTAGACAAGAATAAGGGAATAAAGGTAGGTATTTATTGGAAGGGCCTTTAAAGGTACACCCTGGGGAGCCAGAGGCTTCTGCCAAGATGGACCCCAAGATGGATGGCAGGTCACGAGTTCTTCACACTTTTATAGGTTTGGTTCACTTGCATATCAAGGTTAATTTTCCAATTAAAGATTCAGTTAATGATGTCATTTCCCCAAGCTTGCCTCCTCCTTTAGAGGCTTTGGTTGATACTTTTTGGGCCTAGGATGGTCTGAGTGTCCTTGGAGAGCAGGCCCGGAGAGGCTTCATTATGTCTGCCCAGCACGAGAGAGCAGAAATTATCTGGCTGCAAGAAACTTCAGAGTTACACACTGGGCAGTACAGGACTTGAAAAATATGAAAGTTAAAACCTAAGGCATCAGTATTTTAACAATAAACCTAAAAGAAACTTGTCCCTTCCTTTGCTTTATGCTCTGCTTACAGTCAGAGACAGATGGAAGGAATGGAAGGCAAAGAAAAGCAGCGAAGAAAATCGCGGAGGAATAAAATCAACTTTGCCCAACAAGACCCACTCTTTCATCCCACGCTCACAGCATGCACTCCTTCATGCAGAGGAATAGGTAACAACTGAGAACTTGTGTTTTCCTCAAAGTATTGGACAATATGGGAACAACTTGTGAAGAAATGGCATATGGAAGAACCTAAACATGGCAAACAGGCATGAGTGAAAAAAGTAAACAGGAAAAAAAAAATTTGGATGAGAAAATAGGAAAGATAAAAATGTTGACTATTCAGACAAAGGAAGGAAAGATTCAGCTAGTGAAGGGAAAATAAGATGAATTTAGATAGGGAAAGAAATGAGAAATCTGGAATGCCATAATCAATGAATGTAAGACCTGGAGGAGGAAGGGGAGTCTGGAGACATACACATCTAGGTGTGACCATTAACACTGCACTGCCATCGAAGTTCTTTTGGCATATCCCAGACCATTAAAGAAGATACTTTGAATTTGTACTTTGATGCAAAACTAGTTGATTTAAGTCTGCGTTGCTTTTGAAACTCTTGTATTCCAGCACTTAGATACTGGAATAGCTTGTCTGTGTTGAAACATGGACTATTTGCTGGTTTTCCATTGAGAAAAGATTGGATTTCAAATTCCCCCACTTAGTTACCAGAAGCCTTTCCATCAGCTGGAAACACTTTTCAATTCATCTTGCCAACTTTTGACCTATGCTAGTTACTTTTGGAAGGTGAAACCCATCAGGATCAGGCATGGATAAGCAATTCTCCACTGAGAGCATGTCAAATAAGACATGCAGCCTCCCCTGAGCCAGAATGCAGCAAATGTGCATTTCTTGAGAAGGGACACTTAGAGCTGTTCATATGGAAGCAAATAACAAGAACTTATGTCAGTCTGCATTTCTCTCGTAGCTGATGGCAGGCATCACACATGCTTTTCATTTTCTGAAACAATATTTGAGAGTGCTGTTTATGTGCTGCCTATAGACCACCTAATTAAAGAGCATAGCACATTAAAGCAACTGAAAAAAAAGTCATTTGTTTCTACAGCACAAAATAAAGAGTGTGATAGGCAAAATAACTGATGTACTGCTATACTGTACATATTTGCCTGAATAGGATGGTATAACAAGCTATTATATGGTAAGAGAAAGCTTCAGCTAATCTCGGCCCAGGAACTTTCCATGTTCTTCCTTAACTTACTGCCAGTGGTTTCTTCCTTAACTTACTGCCAGTGGTCTCCCTGAAGTGTAAGGCAGCTGCAAGTTGAGTTTGGACTGAGCCCTCACCTTTGAATGTGAAATGGAAGACAAAGATCTGTCCCTATGGATGGCTGGCAGCTCATGGCAGCTGATGCCATAGCAGTATTATCCTACAATACTACAGATGGAAGCATACACAAGTCCCTCCTCATGTTCTCCCCATCATTACTCCTCACCAGCCGTCCACAATCTTTTTTTTTTTTTAAACAAGTAACCACAAGTCCAGCTCTGATGTCTATTTAATTTCCCAGATGATTTCCTGACTTACTTGTTGCTTGCAGGAAGGAAAACTTCCTGCAGGCTGGTTGCACCCAGCAGAGAATACAGATGCCTTGTTGCAGCAGGAGGAAGAGAATCAGAGCCGAAGTCATTATTCCCTTCACCACCTCCACTCTCCATCCTCTATGTAAACTCCCTGACAGCATTCCCCTCTTATCTTCTTCAACAGCGTCAAGCAAAATGAAAAGGTTAGGCTTGAAGGCTTGAATGTGGCCTTTAGATTAGACATCCCATTTAAAAAAAAATAAACTTTACACACAGCAAAATATTTTTAGAATCACAGAAACACAGAAGTTCAAGGACTAAATTTGCTGCCTTAGCTGAATTACACATGCTTTAATACTCTTCCACAAACACTTAACATCATGCTTCACCAACTGACTAGGGAAGCCAACCACAGGACCAAGGTTTTGCTCCAGTATCCAACATCATATCCCAGATGCAAATCCCCACACTTTGGAATTCCATGCTCCTTTACATTGCTCTTCATGCAAAAAGGGATGCTACAAATGGAAGAGGTAAGAATTCTCAGCTCCAATCTGATCAGGGTTTCCCCTCTTATTTCTTGTATTTGGCATCCCTCTGTTCAACTGCCTTTCCCTCTTTCACATATCCACAGTTCCTTTTCTTGTTCTGGTGGAGAGTCTTTGGACAATTACACAGCAAGAAGTGCAAACAGTGCTGTGAAACCCTCTAAAAAGCTTAGTGCAAACCAGAATCACGGGGATCACAGATTGCCATTCAACTTTACTCACAGCAAGAGCCACAGGTAGTTTCACATGAAAAAAAAAGGAATGTTACTAAAGCTCAGCCTCCACTGCTATGTGCCAGGACATGTCCACTGGATGAGGGATTGCCCTGTACATGGATCAGCAGCAGTTTGTTACCCCACACCAGCTGAATGGAGTAACTTTTAGAGTAGTTTATAAGTCTTTGCACAATACCAGCTTTTAGGCTTTCAGTCTTTTAAACACAATTCAGAATATATGGGCCTTAGTTTTGCATCAACACCATACATGATCAAAACAACTCGTTATCTAAGATTCATCTGTTTGTCTAGAAAATAAATGTCAGTACTGTCAGGAAAGGGAAAAGTTTATGATTAAACTCCAGCTGTACCATCCCTCATAATATTCGCCTGAAGACAGCAAAAATTCAGCACTTGATTTTTCATCCACCTCATTGAAACGGTATTGCAGAGAAGCCATAAAAAAAGAACACTTACGTAGAAACACGTACCTTTACAGACAATGTTGTTATGTAAAAACCATTTTGCAATTAGTTTAATTTTAGGGTAGAAAAGCAGTTCAACAGACTATGACACAGGATGAATGGACTAAGCACAGAAAGCAATTGTGTTTAAACACATGTAGACATCAAGCCAATGATCTGCAACAGCTCAATGGAAAGCCAATGTGCACTTCTCTGCTGTCCTAATGGACTGTTTCAAACATGACAGAAATTCATGCATTTCTGCTCCATGAAATCTCCCCTCGAAGAGGAACAAGGAAACAGTTTTCCAGCATGTACAGAGGAATTAAGCAACTCAAATCATAACCCCTGGACAAAACCTCCCCATCAATCCTACCCATCAATGAAGATCACTGAGGGAGCCACACCTGAGAGTTGTGGGATGCCTGATCTACATCAGGTTCATCTTCAATTGTTCAAGCCATAGCACAGTAATAAACCTGACAGGGCATAGCACAGAGACCACATTCCTGTCTCATGAGTGACGCTCTCAAATGAGGAAAGAGCTGTTACACTACTGCAATCTGAGTTAAGAATACCAATAATAAAATACTATACCTCTGAGTATTTTAAACACGGAATTAAGTTATTTATTCAAAGTATCATGTGACAGCATTAAAAGCAACAGGCACAGGCACTTTACTTTTTTCATGTACAAATGAGTTTTGCACGTAGATAGTTAAAGTCTTGCCATGTCATGACTGCAGAACGACAGCAGATACTTATCCACTCAGCCTTAATTAATTTACTCCCAAATGGATACCGCATTTAGAAAGAAATAAATTGTAATTTCATCCTGGAAAACCACTTCACACAAATGGGATAAACTGTTACCTCATCTGATTTGTATCTATTTTCTAATCACACAAAGAATTCAAAAGTATTCTAAAAATATGCAGCTGCTATTGCACATAAATATTCCATCTTCCTCTCTGGATAAAATCCTTCTGAGGGAAATAGCAGACTTGCTTAAGGCTTGTTTTTTTTACATCTCACATTGACATGCCTAAAACACTCATATCACTTTTCCATCAAACTTTACATCACCTATGTGGAAATACCTACAAGTTCAACAATGTTCTGCTGCTTGTGTTCTGCTATTTTGGTGTTTTAATTAAGTTACTTCCCATGGCAGAATGAAGTTTGACATTAGTATTGAATCTCATAAATCATCACTTTAAGAAAATGCATTCCCTTGAGGAGAGGTAATACAGGTCATATGGAAGTCCCTCTTTTAGCTTCAAACCTTGTTAAACAATCTTAACTGTTTTCAGAAAGTCAGCAGTAGGATTGCACCTTCTGAGGCACATAAGAAGCAAGTTACATGTTAGCGCTTTTTCTAATTTTTTTCTATTTGTGGTGGAAGTTTTTAAAAAATAACATTAGGAGTCAAAAATTAAAATTAAATTAAATGTGAATTCAACATTAATTCAAGAGTGCTGGCTCTGGAAGAAAGGCATGATAACACAGTGTCTCAGATGTACATTTAATATAGTGCTAGAGATGAATAGTCCCTAAAATCTCCTTTTTCATTTTGCTTCAGTCTTTCAAAATATTTTACCAAGGAAATGGCTGATGATACAATGCAAAACCCAGTGTACGGCACATAAACATGAAAAAACAGTTTCACAATGGTATTCAGTAATTCAAGATGTCAGAAGCTTACACAGACTCCACAAATAACAAAGTTAACCATGTTGCAATAAATTCCACTAGAACTAATTTCTTAGAATGCTAGTTGTTGCTTTTGTAATGGTGAAATCATGATCCCATAGTATCACTCTCTAAAGGGAACCAATCAACATGGTCTAACTGTTAATTTACTAATGAAAGCTAAGTTGGAAGTTGGGGCAGCAGAAATTTTGCCCTTGCATGATACAGTTTCACAGTACCTTGAGCTTGTGCTTTGAATCCATAGGGATGCACACAGACAGGGATTGATATCAAACACTGTGATAGCAGCAGATATACTGTGGTCATTTGCAAAGACTCAGATATTTCTCAGTTTCTTATTCAGAGAGCTGCAAAAACGAGGAGGTGGAAGTGTGCAATTCTTTAAAAGGAGGAGGTGGCAGTGCACAATTCTTTAAGGAAATCTGTCCAACTCTTCTGCTGCTCTTGCCAATTCTCTCAGTTTGTTCATTAAGGATGTGCCAATGAGCCCCTCTCCCAGAATGCCCCCAGTCAGCTGAGGAGTGGCAACAGCAGTGGATGCTCAGTTTCATAAATGAATTATCTCAACATTCTGCACTCCCTTTTCCATGTTTTCAGTCTATTTATAAAGGGAAGGCTTGGCTCTTGCTAACCACTCTACTTTTGCCCCAGTGCACTGTGAAAAGGATTTCTGCATGCTAAAAGTCTGCACAGCAAAATGCAGATCTCTGTGTTTCTCCAAAGGCTGTCTCTGGAAGGCAGAGCACATTAGTACCCATGGCCTCACTCAGACACTGGGGTTTAAGGTACAAAACCACTCAGAAGGGGGTGGGAAAAAAAGCAAATCGATGCCACTACTTTTTGGCTGAAAATGAGAAATCTGGGGTCCTATTGCTACAGGCAAGTGGAACACGAGTCATTCTCTGCTCTGCTGCAGGAGACACTCTCCAAAACAACCACCATGTATGTGCTGACCGAGGGGTAATGAAGCCACTTCTTGAATGCCACAGACCACTGTGGCACAGGTTTAAGTAGCCTGTGGGGTCCTGAGCTGGTCTTACCTCACCTGGGTGCACATAACACACACTAAATTAATTTTCTCGGATAGAGAAAAGAGAGAATCAGTATTTACTCCGGGATCAAAATGCTTTCCATTTGAAGAACTCAGCAGTGTAGAAAAACGAGGAGCAATGATTTTGTTCCCATGACAAACAAAAGCTTCCTCACCAGCAGACACTGTGTATTGACAACAACCTGTGAGCATCGTAGCATGCTTAGTAATAAGATGGCATTTTGCTGCAGTGGATTTCTATCTTGTGGATTGCAGGGTTTGGCTCTAAGCAGAAATATTAAAGAACCATAATACAGTATTTTCCATTAAATAGCAACATTAAAATAATTACAATCAACAAACATTTATTTCCACATCCCCCACATAAGATTTATTTAATGTGTCCTAATTGAAATACTGAGGCTATAAATGATGACTAGTAAATCACCCAGTGATTCCAAATGCAAGGAATGTGAAGTTTAGGGGTTTTTGGAAACTATTATTTTATTGTACTGCAATTAAGTTGGTAGTGCACCAAGCTACCACCAAAAATGTCACACCAAATTAACTTCTTTTTTATTAACCATGGCAGGTCAAGTAACTAAAAAAGTGAAGGTGTCTTGGTAATGAGACTTAATTCAAGGACACTAATTTATAATGACATGGGTTCCTCCATTCTGTATTACCTCATGTACTTAATAAAACATCCTTGAAGGGTCAAATTCTTATGTCATCTAAAACCGATTTTGATCACTCTCTATCTGAACTGTATTAATTTTGCTTCTAATAGAACACCCAGTTTTCACCCTGTCACATCAATGTGGCCTTTGGTGGCCTGGTTCTGTTTCAAAAGATGTCATGAGCCATGCTTGTCATCACCTGCTGCATCACATGGGCTTCAGCAGTGACTCTGTCGCAGGCCAAATAAAACCAGCTCCTTTTGGCCACCCACTGACTGCACCATGTATGAACAGTTCTGGACCTCCACTTTAAAAAATGGACTGAGTTGGTATTTAATCAGTCAAAACCATTCAAGTGAACACCAGCTCTCCATCGTTTTTGGCCCGTTTATGTATTTTAAACACTTGGGTTTAAAAATAGCGTTTCCCAGAAGATACTGATTACATACATTTCTTTCCAGTGGTCTTTAATCAAACCAAATCAAATCCTGAATGTTGCATTTCACCATCATGCAGAGTGTCTCCTATCTGTTGGACTCTGCAGTTATTCCTGATTGCTATTAATCTCATTTTTCAGAAAAACACTACTTGTAAGAGTGGTCAGAGAAAATAAACAGCACCAGTGATGCAAGAAGTGGCTCTTCAGCAAGGACAAGACCAAGTGTAGGTTCACTGTACCCAAGGTACGAGGGAATGCCCAGTCCTAAGCATGATAATCTGATTTTACAGTATTGGACATTACAATATAGATATTAATACAGATTAAGAAGGCAGAGAAAACAAGATTAAAATGAAATCAGAAGTGGTATTTTATTTTATTTTATTTTTACTGGGGTTTTATGGAGACTCGGGAACTCCCTGAGCTGAAAATTGGTGGGAATTAAGAGAACACTGTGGAGAGGCATAATCTATGTTTGCTCTGTTCCTGCTCTTCCCTTTGCACTCTTTTATGGTCATTAAGGGACTTGTTGCCTTTTTTTCTTTTTTCTTTTCACACCATTCTAGAAACACAGCAATAGCAGGCTTCACACATGGAGAGGATGGCGTCAGCTCCTAGAACATTTCCCAGTCCCCAAACTCATTTACTATAAAATCCTCCAGTTGAGGACATAACAGATATTAAACTGATAAAAACATATGCTGCACTTGATCTTTGCCAAAAGGTCAAGAGGCAAACAGGAATGAGCAGACTCGATGGTTTCTTGGTGTGACTCAGTGCGCATGCTGAGACTGAATCATCCCAAGATTTTAACACCCTGGTAACAACAATTATGCAGCTTTATCACTCAGATTTATTTCAAAAAGCTGCAGACAGACTACAGAACCCAAATAACTCACTCCAGCATCTCAATGAGCTCATGATTTCGCACACACAGCAACTGTTTCAGGACAGGAACTTGGGAAAGTTAACGATGCCATGTCCAGCCTCCCAAAATATTTCAGTCTTGATCTGATTGTTTCCTCTATGGTAAACTAAATAAAAAGCACCTAGCTCATGCCTCTGACCTCCAAGTTCCTGCTGGACACATGCCCCCAGCCCCAAACAATTAAAGAATCTTCTGCTTTCTGAATTATAAAGGGGTTATTTTAGAAACACATCTCCCCTACAGAAACTATTTCAAAAAATTCTAAAAGGTTGAGGGAATTTTTAAGAAATAACTTATTAAAACCATAATTACTGCAGTGGATTTTCTTAATCCTTGCTGGACTCATTAGAGCATCTTGCACACTAATTCAAAGACTATATCTCAGTCTTGCTAAAGCATGATCACTCTGTATCAAACTCCACCATAAATTAACAGAGAAATTGTCCACACATAAAAAGCACTAAGTCAATATTGCTAAAGCTTCAAAAATCCTCCCTGTGCATGGAAACAAAAAACATCTTTTGAAGTTAATGAGTAATAACAAAAGACGTTTTAGTAACTTGGAAAAAGACAACAAATTCTTTAAAATTATTGTTATTTTCAAGAACACTTTTTAAACAAACTTGGAAGCCCTTTTATTACCGATAATATTTTCAATCCCTCATTATAATCACTAATTATTTGTAAGAATGCAACAGCAGGTCATAAGCAAAAGGAAAGGTATTGTCACAGCAATACCCATCTAATATCCTGATGTTGGTGCTCTGAACTGCTCAAGACAGCCAGCCACTTATAAGGCAGTTGTTTAACTTTCAATACAGAGTTTTCAGTGAATCAGTATCAGCAAATCCACTGGATTTTAATGAGTTAAAATATTTTAATAGCATAGCTTTGTTATTTAGTTTAATCATCTTTCTCTAAGGCTCTGAAAAACATTTAAGCATGTGCTTAATTTGCTATTGAAGTCAACAGTGAACAGTGAATACTTAAGTTAAGCATGTGCTTAATGAGATTTACTGAGTCAGAATGCGTAAAACCCAGTGTGAGCAGAATCAAAGCCCTGAGGTATTAGCCAAGTCCACCCTGAGTTTCCCTAAAGATACAGGTCCTCCAAAATGTGCATGACAATTTTGTATTATTATGACATGTCTACTGCACATCCGTATGTCTGAAATATTTGTGTAGCAAAACACATACCAGACTTTGTAGGTCTTTAAAGTAAGAAATGAAAAAACTTTGGATTTACCCTAAAATACTAACCAGAAGATTTTTAAGAATTCTGTATGGTGTCAGTAGTTCAGCCATACCCTTTGACATGAAACAACTGCTGATTCATCTCATGTTTCCTCCAGAAAGAAAATGTAGTATAATTTAAGTGTTTTGATTTGGGGCAAGAGGGGAGGGAGTAATGGAGCTAACACACACACTGCAGTTATCTGTTCCTCTATGAAAAAGAAGGAACTTAATCCAGTATTATTATCTCACTTCCTCAGTCACTCAGGCAAACTGTGTAATCCTCTCACACCTGCATATGGACATCTGCATTGTACCAGTCAATACTTTTTCCCTGACTGAATTAAATTAAATCACCTGCATGCCTTTAGGCTCCCTTCTTTACTGCCAGACTACCACTTCTTCCTAGTGCAGGGGAGTTCGGTTTAACAAATAGCAACTCAATGAGCTTTGAATGCAGCATATAAAACTGTACTTTTACTATTTTCTGTGACATTTAAATGGCCTAAATGAACATTTAATTGCAACTAATAAATATTTTTTTGACAGTAAATGTTAAAAAAAAGGATTTGTTTCCATGAAAAAAATTCTTCAGATGCCATACTCACTCTAAATGTTCAAATCTGACTTAGCAATATTTTAATTCTTTCTCTTAGCTTAAATCAGCAAATCTTATAAAGAAATAACATTTAAATGTTGAGCATAATTGTTACTTCAATATGGCAGTCATTAGCATGGAAGGAGTTAATGTTCCCCACTCTTCTTCTAAGAGTAAAAAAGGAAAGGAACAGCTGTCACTCAGGTGATGAATACAAGCTGCCAGCCTTTTAAACAGCAGGTACAGCATTTGAGCTCTGAATTAATTAGCATTCAGAAAGCCTAAACACGGCTTGATAACTCTGCAAGATGATTTTTGTCCCTTCCTGCAAATTAATACTGCTATTAAGATGAGCAAGGGCACAATGCAGTTCGTAATTGTACCCATTAAACAAAGTTTCACAAGAAATTACTTGGAGGCTCTTGCCAAGAATGCATCAAGTCAAATAAAGCCTTGCTGCAAAAAACAGACATACAGGAATCCATCTTTACTTTTTTATGGCATTCACAAAACCACATATAATATGGATTCCTGTGTAAATGCATGAACTGTTTTCTGCACACAAGCACAGGCTTCTCAAAAGTTCATGTTTTTTAATGTTTAAATAGTGGCTTTGTCTCAAAAGCATTCGGGCTACTTCCATACAAGAGCTGCTTCTAACATACACATATACACTGAAAGGGAGTTAAGAAAGCCTCGGAGATTATACTTAAAAGGTCTTAAAAAACAAGGCCTCCCTCCATCAAGGGCTGCTGCAGCACTGCAGCAAAGTCTACACAGTCCATGTGGAAAATCTTCCTCCTATATTTATCATTTCCTTTAAACGATGAGCATATTTTATAAAGCACAAAAATGATTGATATTAGAATTTAATGATGTTTAATAAGTGGCCATCTGTCAACAGTCAAGGAGTAAAAAAGAAGCACATTATTATTTCTCAAAAGACTAGAAATATTGATGCTAATTAAAAGGCACATTATCATTATCTCAAAGCAATGTCTAAACACTAATTAGAATTCACATGCAGGGCAGAAGAATGAGGGAGAACTACGGGTATGAGTGTTCCCCAAATGGGTCACTGGAGTTGAGGGTCTCCAAACTGGTGTCATGATAGCATACTGATTGGAAGTTGGCAAGTAGTTGGTATCTCCTGACTGGGTGGGCAAGCAATCAAACCCCGATCTGATGCAGGAAAGATCATTCACTTTAAACTCAGCTCTTCAGAAGAAACCTTTAATACATTTCTACAAAGAATTGTAGAAGAAAAGAACTGTGCTGAACATGGCACTTCACTATTTTTTAATTCCAATTTTCCATCCTCCTTATTTTACAACAAAATAAAACTCGTGGTGCCCAAATACATGATTAATTGCACCATACTAAACTGCAAAGTACTTGGTAATTTTAGCTTAGAAATGCATCAATGTCACATGTACATGAGGGACTTACATGGTCAGACAGACGGAAACCTACCCACAAAGGAACAAACCCCATGAACATAGTGTCTGAAGCACTGATGACTCTTTGAGCCTCTAGGAAAACCCTCTAGGGTTCAGGATACTTCAGCCTCTTCTGCTGAGTGCTGTGGAGGAGGAAGATGCATAAGGGTAGGTGGTTCAGTCTGCTGCCCATGTTTGCCTGGAGCTCTGCCTTAAACATTAATAGTCAGTTTATTACCTTTTAAAACATAGTATTTATTGCTGTTTTCATAATTCATCATGATCAGAACCGCTTTTAAGCAAGCAAACCTCTACTAACCTCAAAATCCATGCTTCATGTTCTAACTGAGGCCACCAGCAGCCTACAACATACTTTTGCCTCAGTATGTAAAAAGCTGACAAGACTCTTGGCATTTATTGCTTGCAGAAAGGCACGGTTATAGGCCACTGGCAAATGTTTTCCTGCCCTTGAGATATGAGAGATGTGTGAGCAAGATATGACTGATCCCACCTCCCACATCGTGGAAACTATATGTACAGTCCCAAGTTTAGCAATATTGACTCTGAGCCAGGCTCAGCAGTTCACCAACTTTATGAGGTTTTAGCAGAGGAATACAGGTGAGTGATGCAGAATATTCCTGTGTTGAAGGTAAGCAAAGCATAGGCAAACACGAAGTAAAAGGCATACTGGGAACAGGTGGAATGAAAAGAGGGATGGGAGAATCACACTGAAAGCATGAAAAATGGCAAGCTGAAAGTATCCCAGGCTGGAGAAAAGCACAGCTACCCTGGCAATTGAGGCCTAGGGGCATGAGTACCATACCTAATTAAGACCAGGCATTTTTCCCACCGTATTTTTACTGGCTAACTTTTTCACCTATAATTGCCACTATCAAATTACCATTTCCACAGTGCAAAGCCACCTCTAGTCTTCCTCCTCAGGTCAAGGAACCCATTCATCACTGTCAAGTGAAGCATACTTCTATTTTTACTTGTCATTTTCAAACCATCACTTCACACAGGTGTGACCTCTGATCCTGACTTTCCTTCTAACACTCCCCTTGCTGTACTCTGAGAGTCCTCCATTATCTCCTCCCTGAGAAATATTAAAAAATTTAAAGGAGATGTCCCTGGTTTTGATTATCCTATTGCAATATAACTCCTTGATCTTCAGCATAAACACTTCAATCATTCTGGCATTTTCATTGACTCAAATTAAATGCAGAGCCAGTAATTATTTCACAATCCCCTTGCCCTTTCATATACAAGTCTTCTGCCTTATACAATGACAAAGCATTACCTCCCAGACTCCTAAATGGTTCAGATACTTCAGATACATTTTGGATATGAATCTGGCATGAGGGGACTCTTAAGTAAACCTTGTGAGGCTTACCCAGTACTAATCGTTTGCAATTACAGTGCTTTTCTCATGTTGAGCTCCAGTGCTCAAACATGATGTGAGCCATATAACCATACAATAGTTCCACTGATTAACAGGTTCCTTGGGGCGATCATGAGCACAAGGTTCAAGATCCCCTGCATCTTGCAGCCTCTACAAGTAAACTCAGAAATAGGGAAATTCACAGTACTGTTGACATAAATTGGAGACTGGCTGCTTAGACAGACACACAGAAATGAAAAAAACACCATCAGTATCCAGTTTTACTTGTGTTATTTACTTCCATATTCACTGCCTTTGTTTTAAACTGGCACCAAATTCTTTATTCTTGGTGCCTGCCAGATTTGCCTTCTGACTCTGTGCAATTGCTGTACATTGTATAGCTGTCAGAGCAGAAGTGCAATGCACCAGAAGCTGGATAATTGTAAGCTGGGGCATATGGTACTACAGAGAATGTAGGGGTTAGGAGGAAGAAGGGGGTTTTGTTTAGATTTTTTTCAAGAGTCCGGATATGACTAAAGCTTTTTCCGGTAGGCAAAGAAAATAACCCTTGTTTATCCATTTCTCTGCAACTTGAAAAGTTGCTTGCCTTTTTTTTTTTTCCTCCCTTTTCTTTGGGGGTGTGGGGTGGGGAGAGAAGAAGAACAGAAGTTATCCTTAACATTAATTCTTATTTACATGCCAAATAATAGACCTTCCTTCTGGTTGTCTTCTTGTGTCCTAAGAAAATACATTCTCAAACAGCATGCATGACACTGAGATTTTCACAAAAAGAGCACTGAAATGAGCTGGCTGCTGTGTAAACATGTCAGGCTTCATACCTCACATGCATTGAAATGACCAGCACAGTTCGCTCTTCTCAAAGGTATTGCTTCAAGCTGATTGCTGACTCAAGACAAGAACACAACCCTGGTCACAGTGAGTTTCTGAGTATTTTCTCTGCAGCTGCAGGGTATAGAGGGTTTTCTGTTTGTTTTGCTTTTTCCCCCCTCTTTCATATGAAACCTCAGATTCTGGAGTACAGTTTGGCAGCACCAGGCTGAAATCTCTGCCAGTTTCCTAGGGTACAGAATTTCTAATAACACAAAGCCCTGACTATCTTCTTTCCCAATAAATAATCAAAATTTTGTACCACGATTGTCCTTAAAAAATATGACTTGTTGTTTTTCTCTCTCGGTTGCAGCTAATCCTTTCTGTCAGCAGGGTTTCATCTATAACAAGCCTGCCTGTGACATGTTAGGTCCCAATACATCTCTCAACAAATCCCCCGTGCATGGCGTGGTTCATAAAGCGCACAAGTTGCATAAAAGACCACAGAGACAGAGCCTCTCTCCTCTAATGGGATCAGAAAGGCTGCGCTTTCCGATGGAAGACGCTCATCAGAGGAGAGGCCAGGAGAGACAGCACACTGTCAGGGAAGTCCCAGCTCACATATCCCATTTCTGGTGCACAAACAGAACAGAGTATTCGTGGTATTTGTATTCCTGAATGGCTCCTCTGTCGGGTTGAATTATTGGTCACATGTTTATCACGGGTATGCTGGAAAGCTGATCCAGATGATGCTTGCTCCATACTCAGCAATTCTGAACAGCATTTATCCAGCTTTAAGGGCTGCCATTGTATGACTCGCTTTTTAGGACTTGCTCTTATTTTTTAATTCCCCTCTTCTGTCCCTACTTCACTTTTACGCTTCTTCACTTAGACCAACATACCAAAACAAAACCCACGAGGTAGTAAAAACCGGACGCATCATTTTTACCAGCAGTAAATTATCAGAGGCTTCCACTGGTTTTGCAGAAAGGATAATGGGACTAAACTCCATAAGAGCTATTTGTTCTCCCCACTCACCCAGTGCCTGGCCCTCTCTACCCACAACAGCCTGTGCTTAACGTGCAGCTGTGGAGGGGAGGAAGGTGACAGACACCAGCTTGCTCTCCTGCTTCCCGTGGGAGAAGATGTTACCCCTCCTGCAAAATGCTGTAACATAGTGTGGCTGCTTTCTCCCATTTTCTCAGGAAAACAGCCCCATTTTCATTTCACTGACAAGGACATGAAAAGTGCCCTCAAATTCACTGTAGAGACACTTGACACCTTGGGGGTTGTTCCTTTATCTTACCTGGGATTTTAGACCAGTTCCCACAGTTCACTGGACTTCTCTGAAATCTGTTGTCAAGCCAAGAGTTTCAGTTCACTCAATGGCCTAAAGTACTGCAAAAGCTCGTCTTGATGAGTGTCAAACTGCTAATAACTGAGAGAGACCACAATGGCCATGAAATCAAAAATTACAGAGACTCTGGTTTTGTCTTCTGAGACGTCCAAGAACCAGTGTGCCCGTGTCTGCATATACACATTCTCGAGTAGAAAGGCAGAAAACATTTAACTGAGGGTCCTTTGAAAAGGATTTCATCTGCTATTCAATATTTATTCTGTTCTTGGAGTGATTAGATGGGGCAGCAGAATGACACAGCTCACCCAGTGACATATTAGCTGACACACTACACAATTCTGTACTCTCTCAGATTTAGCATCTCATATCACCTACACAAATACTAATTATAACAACAACTTACCCTTAGTAACTTCTCAAACAATTCTATTATTTACTTTTGACAATTCTGTTAATTTCTATTATGTCTGATGTAGTTAATAGTTACAACCAGCAGAAACACCCGACGTATAATTTATAAAATTTCACCTTGGGCACTCTGCTGAAGGGCTGGCATTGCCAAATCTCCATGGGACATCTGTACTTAAGTAAATACTGTTGCAGGCACTTCTGACAAATTTTCACACACCAGTATAGTAAGGTTGTTTCCTACATATGAAACTCCCAAATGAACCAGAGGCATTCATTAATAATGTGCATTAATGGGAAGAAAGTTCTTCACATAGACTCTATAAATCTTCAAATACTTGCAAGATAAATAGTCTGCTTTTGTGCAATAAGAAAAGACAAAATTTTGTGTTTGATGAAAGACTTGGACCTTATTTTCTTTAGGAGTATATCAGCACTTGTACCAAGAACAGATGGGAATAAGTATGTATTTATTTTATGCTCCCTTTGCTATGTTCATAGCAATATAAATTTGCATTTATTGTATTATTGTAACTAAATTCGAGAACCATTCATCTGGGGAAAAAATGCAAGGAAGACCCACATTTCTGAATGGATGTTAATTATCTGGGTAAAAACAATTAGGCCACAGCCACCCTACCAACCTAGTAATTAGGTGAGATCCTAAGAAGAAAAAAAAAAAACAGTTAAAAGGAAAAAAAATAGGGCCATCTGAATAGATTTTCCCACCAGCTTTCAGCATGGCTGGTCAATCAGCAGTCAGCTAAATAACCCAAAAAGTAAACAAAAAAAAGTTATCTCAGATTATTTACTAACGGTTCAAAAAGAACGTAACAGCAGCAGTGAAACCACACAACTCTTCCTCTCATTCAAGTAGAGAAGCCAGCATATGCTACTATTTCAAGGGTATATTTTCTCCTTGAAAAATAACCCTGCCTCACCTAATAACTGTGTGTATGTGTTTATAGACAGTAACTGCAGCTGAATACAGGCACAAGTTTACTTTTTTAGCTGAATATGAAAGTAAAAAGTTCTACTTAAAGCCACCTTGTAAGTGAATCAGATTGGCTGGAAGAAAACAATAGTACAAAGAACAAACAGAGAAATTGCACAAATTCCTTAGAACAGTCAAAAACTTTAGCTTTTCAAGGCATCTGGTCATCTAAGCAAGTCCAGTGGGACCACATGGCATGTAAACAAATTAACATTTTGTTTCAATGTCAATCAACAAGATCTTTCCATTCAAACTCAGGTCAGCAGCACTGGCAGCTGTTAAAAGTGATGACACTCCTGGCTTACACAGATGCCTAGGAGTTGGTAGAAAAACCATTCTACTTTTAAAATATCCTCCTAGAAGCTTCCAGTTTAGGCTTTTCAAAATCTATACCAAAGAATATTAAAGTAAAATTTCTGGGGATAACCCCAATTGCTTCCCCCATCCTCTTCTCATTCAGAATATTGGAGGTTAAAACCCCAAACTTTTCACTCCAAACAGCAACAGTGCAATTTTTATACATCACTCTCTACTACTCATCATCATTCCTGTAAAGGACTTTAGACACAGTTTTACAAGGCAGTGACATCATGGAAATGCTCCAAGAAAAAAGGGAAAATACTGGCATAAAATGCTGATCACCTCATCAGAGGAAGCTTGCAAAGAATTCTGTCGGATTACTCTTTTAAGTTGTTGAAATTTGCAGAAAGGTGGCACCTCATCACTGCCATCCTAGGATGCCAGGCAGGTAACACCATACAATTCCAACAGGTAACACCATACAATTCCAACAGGTAACACCATATGATTCCAACAGGTAACACCATACAATTCCAACAGGTAACACCATAGGATTCCAACAGGTAACACCATAGGATTCCAACAGGTAACACCATACAATTCCAACAGGTAACACCATAGGATTCCAACAGGTAACACCATACAATTCCAACAGGTAACACCATACGATTCCAACAGGTAACACCACATGATTCCAACAGGTAACACCACATGATTCCAACAGGTAACACCATACGATTCCAACAGGTAACACCATACAATTCCAACAGGTAACACCATACAATTCCAACAGGTAACACCATACGATTCCAACAGGTAACACCACATGATTCCAACAGGTAACACCATACAATTCCAACAGGTAACACCATACAATTCCAACAGGTAACACCATAGGATTCCAACAGGTAACACCATACAATTCCAACAGGTAACACCACATGATTCCAACAGGTAACACCATACGATTCCAACAGGTAACACCATATGATTCCAACAGGTAACACCATATGATTCCAACAGGTAACACCATACGATTCCAACACCATATGATTCCAACAGAACAGCAAAGGCCATCGGAATGAATCACCAAAATCCTTTGTTGAAAGTAGCACATGCAAACACAGGCTGAAACAAGCTTTGAGGCCACACTTGGTAGGAATATGGGGAAAGGTGGTGGGGTGAAATGAAGAAGAAAATAAAGCCACAAAGCCAGGTAAATACTTTTCTTGGTTTTATCTTTAAATGTTTGTCAAATTTTCCGGTAGTTTAAGTTTCTTTCAGTATGGAAAAAACAACACTGAACTTTGCCAAAAACAGTCTCTATTTGTTATGAACTGCAAAGAGCTCACATACAAAGACACTCCTATTCTTCCTCTTTGCCATGTAAATATACATGATCAAATTGCAGGTGATACGCAGTAAAGAATAACAAAATCTGGTCTACTCCACTGCGAGTGAACAAGTTATGCACATAATCTCCTTCCCAGATATTCTTCAGCACAATGTACAAGAATTTAAAAATGTGTTACCCATGACGGTTCTTCTAATACCTTTAATTAAAACACTACCAGAAGTTATAATGAAAAAGGATTACTTCTTTTTTAATACACTAAAACCTCAAGCTCCTGTTATTTTACATTCTGGTAAAAAGGAAGTGAATAATGAAGCCACATTTTGGGATTTAGCATAATTGTAAGATTCTCAGTTAAAGGGCAGGAAAGACGTTTCATTTTAAAATTTCCTTTTAACAGATCCAAGCTTTATGTTCCTTTTTTATTACAAATACACTAATTTTAAATGTCACCCTTTTAAGCTCCCAACATTTGTTAACAAGCTGCATCTTTCTTCTGCCCCACTACACATGACAAACACAGGGTCTCACTGAATTAAAAGATACTAGTTAATAATTTGCCTTATTGTGATTTCTGGCTGGCTTGTAACACCCGTCTGGATTTCACTCTGAATGCAAAATTCTTAATATCATCAAGTTTTCCTGGTGATCAGCAGGCTAACACGTGACTACTTACAACAAAGCTATTTACTGTTTGCAAACTCTCCCACTCCCTTCTGACAAAAGCATTTTATCATTTCCTGGATAAAAGCTGGGATACAAGGTCAATTGACTCCAAGATTCCTGCATGCCCATGTGAAAAGCCAGCAGGTCCACCCACTGTGGGTATTCAGCAGTTGTTAGCATTTTATTGGGTTCAGAGCATCTCCCTGCTGATTTCAGTGGCAGCTGCAGGAACCGTGGTTGCCCCAGACTCCGGCTCTTTGCTCTGGGAATGGGGATGTCAGCTGGTGCCATCTTCCCGAGGTGAGGACAGTGGCCATGCAAGGAAACGATAACAGGTTTATCTCTTGTGTTTCACACAACTCCTACCTCATGATTTCCACAAATAAACCAGACACTGAGCTCCTTCACCACAAAGGCCTGATTCCTGGAGCCACAAGCCTGATTCCTAGAGCCATATCCTCTTCTGCAATCAAAAACTCTTTTGAGCTCCCTGATTACATTATCAAAAACTAAATTATGACAATCATATACAAAGGCAAAGACTTAAGCAAAACTCTCTAAGTAATTGTAACTCTCTGAGCTTCTCTTAATGTATAGCTTCTGTATGTAATTTCTGGGATTTGGAAACTGCAAAAATTTGGAATTGGTTTGTTTGCATTATTATTTTTTGAGGGGAACTGGTTGTTTGGATTCTTGCTTTGTTTCTGCTAACTAAAAAGCCAAAGTGATATCCCACTATGAAGCAGCACATGGAGGCTGACATCCATATCATCCATTACAAGATCCACTTATCAAAAATCTGGTACCTAAACAGTTGAAGTAAAAGATAGAGATAGCAGATTATCTTCTGTGATAACAGGGCAAAAGTATACATATCTGCTACTTATTTCATAAAGTATTTGCTAACAGAAGAGAAAAATCCGGAGTTTGGTTACAGAGTATTGATAAAGGTGCACTTACTACAGATCTATCCCATCCAGTTCCTATCTCCCTGCAGAGCACAGCTCACCTCTGCTGAGCATGAGAAAACAGGGGTTTCCAGAGCCTCACTGTAACTTTGAACAATTTAGGCAGTTGTTTTACAAGAAAAAACCAAAACCATAGCCCCTTAAGAATTTTTAGACCCCTGCTCAAAGCATGAGCTCTGCTTCCTAATTAAAACAGCAACAACAGCAGCAACAACAAGAAGCCACAAGGAACTGTGGGAGAACAAAGTCACTGTTCTAAAAGGATTTATTTATGTAGACTTTAAAAATCATACCTTAATAATACTGCAACGCAACTCCAAAGAGATCTTGAGTATAACTGTGCCACAGGAAGACCCAGGTCATACTTGGAGAAACAAAACCTGATTTAAGATTTAGCAGATCAAAATAAATTTGGGATCTAACTGCAGTAATGATGTAAGACAGAATATAAATTCATTAGCACTGCCAATATATTTTGCCCAATCGCTCTGCCAGGTCATATCGACCTGGAAAAAGGAATCTGCATATGTGTGCATCTCTGAGTGCATTACACATGCACCTCTTGGAGAAAGAACAGCTAGGCAGGATTGATGGCTACGGACAGTATTTCTAATGGCCTTTTTAATTGGCACTATGATGATTAATTGAGGCCTTCACAGAACTCCAGGAGTGCTCATTAGCACACAGCATGGTGTCCCAGCACACTGTGTGGGTGACCGTTATTACTAAATAGTCATCAAAACATGAGACACTGATAAGATAAATTTTACACATATCTACAAACCCCAGAAATTGAAGCCTACTACTGAGGCAGCTGGAAAATTCTGCTTCCTCCTTAATATATTATTTTAGCAGTGCCCATATGCTCCCGAAGAGCAGAAAAGGACTTGAAAAAGGTACTGAAAACAGGCTACGTGTTTAATAAGGACTAAATACCTCATGCACTACTTCCTGCCTTTGCAGAAGTTTACACTCACTTGTGGCTACACACAGGATATTGTAATTACCCCCTCCAACAAGAGCCAACCACAGGGTTACTGCACACCTGCAATTGCTGGGAGAGAAGCAGAGGTGCTCAGGAACAGCCATCAAAAACCTCAGCCACACTGGACCTGCATGACACTGCTGCTGCTGCCACCACCACCCCTGCCACCACCACTCTTCCCCTGGGGAAATGCTGATGGGCTGCTCAGTGCCCAGCACCCAAGGCAGGGGTTGGCTGAGGTGCTGACCCACTGCTGGTCTCCTGACAGCCATGAAACCACTGCAGCGGGAGTGTGGAGCCAGGTGGGAGGCAGCAACTTTGAGAGGACCTTGAGGGTTTCTGCTGTCTCTCTTTGGGTTTATGCAGCCCTGGAAAGGGACCTGGGGTCCTGGTTGACAGCAAGTTGAATCTCAATCAACAGTGTGCCCTGTGCCAACCATGTTCCAGGCACAGCATCACCAACTGGTAAAGTGAGGTGATTGTCCCACTCTGTTCTGCACTGGTGCAGCCTCACCTTGAGTGCTGTGCGTGTCCAGTTTTAAGCACCACAATATAAAAAAGACATTAAGCTATTAGAAAGCATCCAAGGAAGGGCCACAAGGATGGTGGGAAGCCTTGATGGGAAGCTGTATGGAGGAGCAGCTGAGGGCACTTGGTCTGAACAGCTGCAGGAGATTGAGGGAAGAATATTGCAGCCTACAACTTCCTCTCATGAGGGAAAGAGGAAGGTCACACACTAATCTCTTCTCTGTGCTGACCAGTGACAGACTCTTGGGACTGTCCTGTGCAGGGCTGAAAGTTGGACTCAGTGATCCTTGTGGGTCCCTTCCAACTCAGAATATTCTGGGATTCTGTGATTTCTTTAACCTGTGCCCTTCCCAGCACAGTGGGCAGCCTCCATGCCCACACAGCCCTCCCCAGCTCCTGCTGGATTACCGACACTCCCTTTGCAGTTAGAGGGGTGTTTGCTACCTCAGGGCTTCCAGAGCCCAAGAGTATCTCCAATACACAACAGAGAACCATTTAGCCATTTATAAATATTCTGTAAATAATCTTGGATAACACTAACACCATCTTACATTCTGGGAATGATTCAGGATTTTGTCGCACACTGACAAAGAACTCATTCTCATTAGAATTCTGCAAAATCTTCTTACACAAATCTCCTGTCAGCTTCAATCCATTAAAAATAATAAAGGTATGCTCAAAAGTGGGAACCAAAGCAAATTTTGTTTAGACTTAACAGATTCAATTTACTGTGCTGTTAATCAGACAACAGCAACTCATGTCTTCCTTTGCCTTGACAATGGGATCTAATAGGACATTTGGCTGCACTTCCATCACGCCAAGGATGTGTGAAACACTGGCCACAACACAGAGAAGATTCAGCCCTGCCTGCAGGTCACAAGGAAGGAACTGCAGAGTTCCCAGGAAAGAGGTACTCCCAAAGTGTTATCCATTGTGCTGAGCATCCCTCCTGGGTTCAGGCCTTTGTAATATCCCCTTCAAATCAGAAACATGAAACAGTGATCGCCCACCAGCCAGCGCAGGAGAAAAGCTTAGATCGTCTTTTGCCTGATTAACTGGCTTTTCATTGCCTTCCTTTCTCATTCCCACTTCAAAAGAAATAGAGGCTTCCCTGCAGCTGAAACAGCTCCCTTCCTAACTGGAAGAAACCAGGGAACAGATATGATGTCCAGGCAAATATAAGCCCCATCACGAGTAGCTGCCAAAGGTACTATCCTTTACAAAAAAATAAAAATAAGGAAAACTTTACTCTCATGATGAGCTCAGGACAGTTTCCTCAGCAGGGCCTATACAGCTAAATCCAGCCAGAGACCAGTTTGGGACCAGGCACTATCACACACCCCAGAGAGGTGTGTGGAACACAGGTGCATATAGGCAAGTTTGGAGGTTTGCTCTTAGTTGCAAGCTTTCTGTTAAAAACCCACACCTATTCGCTGAGGAATCTACCTTCCATATTTTATCTCCAGCTGATTTGTACCAAAGGATATATTGCAGGAATTTATTTTTACATCACATTTTGTGAGCTAAGAACAGGCAACATCAAGGGAAAAAACCAAGCTGACCAAACAGTTGCCAGGAAGTTGGGCTTTTTTAGCCATGACAGTAATTCTGGAGTAAACTGGCTTTGAAAGATTTCTGAGTTTTGTGGATTTGAATGAGGATTTTATGAACCAGTTTTAAACGTGTTTGGATCATTAAGAATTAGTTTAGGTTGTAGTTCCCTGGAAAAGAAACTAGTGTAAATCAATCTTAATTTAAACACACATGAAATGCTTATAGTTGCATTGTATGCCATTGCTAACATGCAATAGCTTCCAACTCCAAAGTAGATTTAAGTGTTGCTACAGAGCTGAAGATATCATTTGGAACCAGATGTTAAAGTGTCATGAAAAGCAACTATCTTACTGAATAAATTAACTTCTTTATAGCACTTTAAAAAAATTAGACAGGTTAAATAATAGATGGCCTATTCAACATTTTTAGATGGTGTAAATAGCCACCTTTATGAATCACAAATCATAACAAATTGCCATGTTTCTGGAAATAGATATTAATCTCCTTGAAACCTTGCACTCATGATGCACAGAAAGTTTGCCCAGTAAAAGCTCATGGAAAAAAAAAAAGAAAAAGAAAAAAAAAAAAAACCAGAAAAACTGACACACGTGACACATTTGTAAGAACAATTAAACTGGTGAATCACAAATCCCAGCCCTTCTACAAAGAGACTGCTTCTACGGGGAAAAAAAACCAAAGAAACCAAAATATATCTCTGTTTTCAAGTGCTGTAGGTTTTTTCTTTTTAAACTTGAAAATTATTCTATTTTGCTATTCTAAAGAAACATGGGTAGTAACGCTCTAACTGTGGTTAAAACCAACTTTGATTTAATGAGGAGTTTGTAAAAATACTGCGACACAAATGAACTCTATACGTTCTCTTCCTTGTCCTCCAGTGGAGAGAAAATGATATTTTCAAAATCCATTGACATGACTCAAATTGTTTTGCCTCTAGAATTTTTACGGTTTCAGACATATCTGACACATCATTTTTGCTACCCTCTTGTTAACTCTCTCAAATCATTAGCAGCATTTCAGTGTACAGGAAGAGAACGTTAAATTAAAGAGTCAATTTCAGTTTTTGAGCCCCAGGGCAGAAAAGGTTGAGCACATCACAGAGAAAATGTATTTTACTTCCAACTTGGATTGCCTGTGCTCTCATTACACTACCTCAGCACCCCTTCAGCTGCTGTGTGAAGCAGAGGTCTATTAAGCTCTGAAGGGAGCTCATTCTTCTGTCCTTATAAGCTAAAGAAAGACATCTCTGGAGTGATGAGAACTGCTTGAGCTGCATGGAGAAGATACTTGAAAATGCCTCATGGGGTTCCAGCCATACAAGCCAAAGCATAATAGCACTGAACTGAGGGTGTGGCACAGCAGATATTTATAACTGCTGTGGACAAAGCTTTTATTGCCTTTAGAAACTCTGAGATGAAAGGGGAAAACAACTCGACATTGAGGGGGAAGGGTGAATGCATACAATGGGGTTTTTATATATTACCCAGCCTAGCGTCTGCTGCTGGGGGACTTTTCTCATTCACTGAGCTAAGAGGATAATTTTGCTGTGTGTCAGCAGATCAAGTGAAGGACGTCACTGCAGAGCAGGCCCGTTGGTTCATGCACACCTTGACAAATGGCTAATTGCAGCTGTGGGCTGTTTTGAAATTCTGAGCATTCATATGTCAGCTACAGAAATTACAAGTGAAATCTGGTAGAACAGGAGAAGGGAAAAGCACAGCACGGCAACGGAGAGAGAGGGTTCGTTACACACAGTGTAATAACAGGAGGATGTGCAAGAACACCAGTGTGCAACTGCTGCCAGTCACAAGAGGTGTTGAGGGACATTTGGCATAAAAAGCAAAAATCAACAAGAAAATTAAAGTGAACATGCATATTTTCTTTTTCCATTGTTCCTAAAGCTACAGATTTTGTTCCAAGAAAACAAAACAAAACAAAAAAACCCCAAACACAATTAGAACAAATCTCATGTACCAAACCAACCAACTTCCTTCCCACTCCCATCTCTCTTTCACTTTTCCAAAACCAACCATTCTAGAATGAATGTAAAAAATCCATCATTTCAGTTACATGAAGGCAGGGACAGAGGAAGAAGCTTTGGACATGAAATAAAAATAAAATAACCATAATCACCATCATCTCATTCTTTAATGGCTGAAGATGCACTGCATAATTTCTTTGGGGATTGATACATTACAAGAGGGGCTATGAAAGAAAGCCGCCCAAAATATTTTAAATTCGTTTCAAAAGATCCATTGAATACACTTGCTTTTCAAAATCCTGGCTTTTCATGCAGCATTTTCCAGTCTAACTCCTCTGAAGAAATAAATTCAATTTAGGAGGGAAGAAAGGTACAATTTTCTGTAACTGGAAAAGGCAAATCAATACTTCATAAGTATGGTATGTGTTAAGATAATTAATTTTCCACAATATGCTCAAATCTCAGCAGTGAAAACAGCATAAAACCAAATTAATGACTAAACATTCTACATACTAAGAGCACGAAAACGTTCTTTCATTCTTTTAAAATAGATTAAATGGGAAACTATTTCTATGGCTGTCAAACTGCAGCCAATCTGAACACCTTGAATTCTGAACCCTATGGATAGTCCCATAATTGTCTTTTCTTAATGGTTTGTTAGAAGCTTCATATTGTATCAAAAACCTTTTTGGAAGGGAAAGGCAACCTTTAAAGGTCTCATTCATTTGGGCTGTGCCTCATTTCCATTATTCCCAAAGCTCATGTAGATTTTATTCCTCTCATTCTTTGCAAGGTCATATTTTTCTGTCACTTTGTTACATCCCGAGCTTCAAGATCAGCAAACACAGCCTTAAATGCACTTCACCCTCACTCTAAAAAAAAAATAAGAATCCTTTAGAAAAGGCGATTTTGACATTGGCTGCCTGCAGTTTGACTCCTACTGCTTCACAGTGAGATCAAGAATAATACTTCACTTTATAATGCTCACCTCGAGATTGCGTCAGTAATGAAACACTCCAAGCAGGGATCAGTTAGAACAGCAAATGGCTTTAACATTTCCAGGGAGCAAAGGAATTGAAACATACCACACTTCACATTTGCAGAACAAAGAGGGGACTAAAAGACACTGAAGTAAAAACAACAACAAAGTCCTTCATGGTGTAATGTCTCGAAAGAGTGAATGTGCATGGCTGGAGGAGCTGCTGCGCTGCAGAAGGCACTAAGATTTTGTTAACCACTGCTTAAAATCTACACTAAGTGCAAGATGAATTCTCTCATATTTTCTCTTAAGTATTTCAGCCTATTTCCACATTTTCATAAAAGCAAAGACAGGACCAAAGAGCTTTCCTGAAGGAAAGAATTGCACTGCAATGATTTCTTGAAGATTAATTGCAAATTTATTCCAAAATTTCTAACACTGTACACAGACATACGTAGGGAGTTCAAAAATATATGGAGCAAATGCACAAGCAGAAGCAATAAAATACAATCCAGTCATAAAATTTCCCCCCTCTGAGTGGGATTTCACAGGATCTCAACTGGAGGAAAGAAAGCAATAAAAGCAGATCCGTGGGTGTTCGCACTGTACACAAGGATGTATGCAGGCATATCTCACTGTTGGATATACAAGTTATTTCACTGGGCATTTCACATCTTCTGACATGTCACGCTCAGACAAAGAATCTGATCTAATTCTGATAAGGTATTTTTATACAGGGATGCAGGGACAGAATCCAATACCAGCCTTGCACCATTGCAAAGCAGGGAGAAATTGTTACATGCACCTCTTCTGAGGTCAGGTTCTCCCTAAGGGACACAGGATTTCTACCCTTGTTTGAATCAAAGAAGAAACACCATTTTGATACTCAGTTTTTAGAATTTTCTAAGTGCAATTTTATCCTGAAGGGTGACAAGTTGAAGATAGTACCTCCTATGTTAAGATCTCCTGCATGTGCCTCCAGAGTTTAGTCTGAGGCCAGAGAGGGAGATGATATTTACCTGGTTAGAAAGGACAAAGCCCTGACTCTGTCACTCTTGGAAGAACACCTGGCTACAGACAAATATTTTTATTTGTACACATGACATTTAATCTGTGTCACTGCGACAAATGAAATGCAAAAGCTTTACATCTACGATTACATCCCCTACATTCACTTTTCAGAGCATGTCTCTGAAAGAAAAAGGCTTAGGACTGTGCCTTCCCATGCAGGCAATCGTTACTAAGCCAGAAGGGGCTGTGGGGATGATGGTCTGGGTGGATGGAATTAGCCCTCACTGCGCTGAGGCCCAAGAAGATCACAAAAGGCTGCTGGTGATGCTGGCTAAGGAAGTCACTCCTGCAGCTCAGAGGCTTTGGCACTGCCAGCCTTGCACTCAGTCCTTGCTGAATAGGTATTGCTTTAGATGTTAAAGCTGCCATGTGTGCTTTAAGCCTGCTTAAGGAGAAAACTACAGTACTAAGGGTTTGGGGGAGTTATGTAACAGTAGCCCCGAGAAATAAAACCAACAACTCATTTTCTGAGAAACTATGAGTATGAAGTAATTCAAAGAAATCACTGGACCCCCAAAAAACCACACACCTCGTTTCTTGATTTTTGGTATTTGCACACTTAAGCCAATGCAAGCACCACTATACACTGTCAGACACTCAAATTTGTCAGTATTCTTAAAAGGCATGTAAATACTTCATATTAAAGCATAATGATTTAATACAGATAAATTCTCCATCTTTTGAATATCTCTGGTTTGTAATTACAGCAGATATTTTGCCATATGCTAATTTTCAGACGCAACTGAACGTACACTAGCAGGAGGGAAAGTTTTCCATTAAAGAACATAACTGCAAAATCTAGTAAAAAACACTTTTAGAAAATCCACAGGGATTTTAGCTCGAGGTTTTCTTATTATACTAATAAATGATTTCATGTCCACTCTGTGTATGAAGCAACATTATTTATTGCATACCTTCTTCCAGAGGAGCACTTCAGTATTTGCAGAGAAGTACAAATACATCATAAATTTTTCTGTAACTAACATTAAAAATGAAAACAACTGCTTTGTATTAAAGAATTACCCACTGCCAACCAATGAATTTGAAAGAAAAACATCAAAATCACTTAAACTGGATCTTGACTGGTACACTTCAGTTGAATTTTGTCCCAGGGTTAATGTCCACTGTCTAGATTATTTAGAAGTGATGAAAAGCTACATTATTTTCCCCTGATTCTGTGCATCCATTCCCATCATTGTACACAAGTACCAAAAATTTCTCAGTCTATTGAATACAGTATGCTAGACTCCCATCTCACTGGTTTGGGGCACGTGAAAACAAATATCTGTTCAAGGATTTTAAATTTCTCCACTGGCATCTTGGGAGTTTGGTTTCTAGACCAAAAGTGAACTTTAGCATAACAAAATCCATCAGTTCATATCCTGGAACACGGCTGAATCACACCAGCATCATTTCAGAGTCAAAACTCAGCTTCCTACAACTCAGACATGGTATAATTTCAGAACAAGGAATAAGCAGAGAAAGCTCAGAATTGTACAAAAGATTATGACTAACAAAAGTAACAGGAATGTCCTAAAATTACAGAACTGTGTATTACAGCCTCAAAATCTAAAGAATCATGTGTCACCTTGCGAGGGTGATGAGCACCTTCACACAGAGCCTGCAGCTCTTGAAATTATTTGTACTGTTGTGCAACACCAGAAAACAGAGTGGGATAAACAGCAGCCCTGGAGAGCAGAGTTGGGGTGTCAGCTACCAGGGACTTTAGGAGAAGGCATCAGTCTTTCCAAAACTTCTGGGTGTTAGTGGAGTATTCCCATTACATCAGAAATTCTTCTGAGGAGGTTTGCAAGGGGCAAACCTGCTGTGAGAGGAGATGGATTTGGGGTCTGAGCAGGAGCCCAGCCTGATGCCCAGAGAAGCAGTTTGAGTTGACTGACTCAGCTTGGAAGTGTAAAGGGGCTGGGAAGGACAACTCAAGCAACTGAACTGAGCCTGAACTGAGACTTTCCAGGGTACAAATGGAAATCAGGAACTGCAGCAAGTGGTTCTCAAGAAAGCAGATTAAGAAGAGCCCTCACCCAGCATCTGTGGGCAGAGCCCAATAAATTGTATCATGATCCATGGGGAGTTGTGAAAGTTGTGCAATTATTGGGAAAAGTGTTACTGTAATTTCCTAAAAGGGCTCTGTCTGGTCTCTGGGCTTATCCTGCTCAGCCAAAGGGATTATTTTTCCACTCAAAACAGTCCTCATTCATAGAATTATTTCCTGATTTTTAAGAAGGTCAGGTACTTGAGTAGGGAAGGTTATCTCTGGGGTGGAGAGTAACACGCCAGAATCACTTAACCAGACTGAAGAGACTCCTACCCAGCAGAGGTATCAGCACACAAACCCACTGTGAAATGCATACTGGAGGATAATATTCACTTATAGATGGAAATATTTACTGATAAGGGATCCTTGATTATTCAGATTCTAAAATGCAGATTTTTGGGCAGTTTTTCTCAATATACCGCTTTTTACACTGATTTTCAGAAATACAAATTATAAACAAGAATACACAGAGTCACTGGAAGGAATCTTTTTAAGAAAAATTAAAAAAAAAATGCATGAAACTTGAACTGAGAATTTAGGCTGCAATTATCCTCTTGAAACTCAATTCCACTGGCATCCCACCTCAAAAATGAGCAAAACACAACATGATTCTATGATTGAAACCTGTCTGCCATCACCACATAACTGCCTTATACTTCACATGGACCTGATCATCTTGTCAAGCAAAGAAAAATCTCATAATCAGTTTTAGCACCCCAGAGTCCTTCCAGTTCTTAAAGTAATATTCCAAACAGCTCAAATAGAGCACAGTAACACAGAATTTGGCAACCAACCCATTGTAATGCTATGAAAGAGCAGAACTTTGTATGATAGAGGCCATAAATTTATAAAATCCTTTTAAGGCCATCCATACCACAGTATGAAACTCGAATGACAACTTCTCCCACCTGTTTCTTACAGGCTTGGTTTTCCCATGAACAGCTGGGAAGAAACAAAAGGACAGGCAGTTACCTCACATTTTAAAACTGTATGTTTAAAAAATATATCATGTACTCCTTTAGTCTACACAACATCCTACAAGACGGGCTGGAAACAAACACAAACAGCTCTCAAATCCTGCTTTGCCTGTGTGCATGGATGTACAGGAGCACAAAGGTGTCCTTGGAGTGGAGATACACCTGATTTCCTACTAACCAATCCCAAGAACAGCATCAGAAGTAGGAAACCAGAGCCTATACTTATGCTATGCAAGCCATATATTTCCATTGTTTAGGAGAAAATCTGCTAGGTAGTAAATGCTAATGGACTGGAATCTGATGTACTTATTATTAAATATATGTATTTTTGATACCTAATAATAATTATAAATTACTCATACAATTTGAATACAGTCTGTAAATTAAATTGCCATCAAATACATGCAAAGAACAACTTGTCCACAGGTTTGGGAGAACCTGCACCTAGGAAAACTGTGAAATACCTGCTTTCAATGCTTCTGATACTTATTAAATCATCCTATACGAAATTTTTTAATTGAGGTTCAAAAGCATTACTATGGCAAAAGTCCTAAAGGCACCTTAGATGAAGTGTAGGGGCACAGCAAAAGGTTGAGTTCAAATTGCAAAAGAACTGGTAATCTTGAGTATAAATGCAATCATATCAAAATTAGGGTGCTGGGACAGGGCATTACTTGCTTTTGATGATGTTCACAAATGCATAAATCATATCTTAGAGGAGGAGATGGAGACCAAAAGAGAAAGAACTGAAACTCTGCGGGATGGCAAAGAAGCCGCTCTGTTTTAACACATTATCTCCCACATCTGGAATCCAGCAATGGCAGCCTCAGGAACAGATTAGATATTCATGATTCTAGATCAATATTTCAGAGTACCAACAAGCTATATCATCTGGCTAAAGAATGCTTCGTTTAGGAAAAGCTTAAACATCTGTTGCTAACAATAATTTCTGCATATATCTTGTAAAGCCCCTTCAAAGTTTCATCTCAAAGGAAGTTTAGCACCAAAGACTTTATATATTTTTCTAGAAAATAAGCTAGCAGCTCTCTCAGGCAGAGGGAGGTAAAGGCTTGGGAGTTGGGGTTTTGTGAAGGGTTTTTTTGTTTCCTTTTCTTTTTCTATTAAAAATAAGGCCACAAAGCAGTGCTAAAATGTGTCCTAAATGATGAATACTCTGTACTTCATGTCTTACTTGGGTTCCCCTGCAGCTCACCTCTTACAGATGCTGCAGGCAGAAATGGATTTGCCAGGTCCATTTGACAGTGACTTGTGTGAGCTTTGCACATGAAGACAACTCGCTGAAGTGCCACTCCATGTCCTTGCCAGGGCCAGTGTCACGTGCAAAGCAAAGTCTGCTGCGCGTCGGAGTCTGCAACACGGGGTTGCACATCAAAGTGGAAATCAGCTGCAGCACGGGGTGAAAACAGGGCAAAAGGAGAGTCACTGCTCCACATGTTACAGTTACAAAATGTGTGCAATCAAGTGTTATAAATGAGAAGTCAATTTCGTCGGATTAATAATTTGCGCAAGCCAAATTATTAATATAAAAATAAATAAAATTTATTTTAATCAAATTGACAATCTTAATCAGCCACTATAAAGGAAAACAGGGCCAAGCCCAGGTTCTTGACTCTGGGTGACACATACACAGCTCTGACCACCAGCAGTTCAGAGAGGTAAGTGCACACCTTTGAGGTGTTTGAGTCCAGTTTTTATACTGTTTTTCTTGCTCTTGGCTAGGAAATCCATTGTCCTTTTCATTCTTGATGATCCTCTGGTCCAGTGCTCAGTGGTACATTTAGATGTTGATGTGTCCAAGGATTCTCTTTGTGCTCTGGTTGATGGTTTCCAGTAACTCATCTCAATATATGATGATCTTTCAGGAAATCCTTGTATGATGACAATGAGGTATCTCGAGTGATAAGTCCATTCATCAGCAATGTCCAGAGAGCAGCAGATCCTATCTATTGCTTCTTTCAGATGGAAAAAGATCTTTGTTGGGTACGGTGAAATCATGGGTCTGAGGTCATCTCTTGAGCTTGCCTGCACTTCTTATGTTAATTAGTACCTTCCTTGAGCAAGATGTCATGAGACTTGCCAAGGTGTACTCTGAACACAATTTAAGTTTAAACATATATACAATTTGCAGGATATAGTTTATATTTTTAGATCTCACATAAATGACTTATTACATTTGTAGTGTTTTAATTTCTTATGAATTTTGACCCATCTATAACACAAGGAAGCAAATTCAAAGACAGCAGAAAAGGTGAAAAAGAGCAAAACAGAGACCAAAAATCCCAAGAAGTGAGATTAAAGAAAAAAAAAATTTACAAGTTTTGTTTCTTGACAATATACAATTAATTAGATGTAAAAACATTTCAAAATATTAAGTTTCCCATTTGCAAGTATCCTAGTCATCTAAAAATCTGCATTTCATTCCTATTGATACACTTAATCTGGCTAAGAGGTTTACACAAAGTCTGGAAAAGGAGGTGAAGGAGACACAGTGGGGAAATGAAGCTGAACATTCCTGTGGTCCCCATAGGAAGTCACAGCCTTTTCCCATCGAGTTACACTGAAAGCACAGATTATCCTTATCCAAATAATTCAGCATGTGCTTAGTCCTTAACATAGGTGTCATTTCAATGCCATTTCGTAAATAATTACACTTCATCTTTGTTAGCAGTGCCAAACTCTGGATTACACCCTGAATTGAGGCTCGTGCCAGTGAATGAATTTGAATCACATCTTCAAAACCGATCCCCATCACTAACTTTTCTCTTAGCAAAATCAAAGATGAGAACTCATCTGGAAGGCAATGTTTCAGCTTACTTTTATAGTTCAAATTAAAAGCATGCATCATGTCTTTATGACACGATGCTAAATTTAAGTTTGTCACAATAAAACAAGAATGACACTAATATTACACAGCCGTGGTATCTCTCCAAAGAATTACTGTTTACATATTAAAATAATTGTCTGAATTTTTTAAAGGAAAAGCCTTTTGTGGCATTTCACAGCTGAGCTATGAAATGAACCGTACCAAGCCTTGCAGGTACTCATTTAGCAAAAACATAATTCTATTTTTAAATATGTGTGCAAAAGACTCCCTGGTCCAGTTTATACTGAAGCTTTACCTACATAATCACATCACCCAGTAATGCAAACGTGCCCTGACTGGAGACAAGCCCTCATTAGATTATGTTGCATTACAACAAATTCCTAACAGTTCCTAATGAAACACTTGCCATCTAGCAAAGTAAGGCGATTAAGTAAACAGCGCTGTAGCATGACACCGTGTGGTAAAATGCCATGGGGAAGAGCTTAATTGCAGTAGCTTGCACTAAATGCTGAGCTCCAAGAGAGCTGATTGGAATCCAAAGTGATAGGAGAAGAAATGGAGCACTCTTAAGTATTTCTGGACTGTACACCTAATTACTTGTGGATGGAAGCTAATGAAGTCCAAAATACACACAACAAAGCAGGAAACTTGATGGTGTGCCTACGTGAATGTGCTTGTAATTTTTTTAGCCCATATAAAATTCACATCTCAAGGTTGCCTGTAGTGTGTGTAAGGTAGGTCAGAAGCATGTATTTTCACAGCTGTTACCCTTCAGATCTCCTGTTTGCATATGCAAATACTGAAAGGCTGATATGATGAAAATCTGCACCAAAATAAATAAACACTGGCTGAGCCCTGCTCGTCAGGCACCGTGTTTGGATGCAGACGTTCTCATCACCATCAGGTGCACACTGGCTCATGGCAGGGGATGCTCTTTGCTTCCTGGCAGAAAACAGACACGTGTATGCCTTTCCATCCTGGTCTTCATGCACAGGAGGTCTGTACAGGCACGCTGAAGCTTCGATGTGGAATTTTCCTAACAGCCTAGATAACTTGGTCCCACCTTGCAAAGTGATACAGATGCCAAGAGGACTTCCAATTCTATGAGCTCAAATCACTTCATACTTTGAAATATTTGAACATTTTTTTTTGTCAGAAAAGAAGAACCTTCTCTTTTTCAAGTCATTTGATGACTTGAGAACTTGAGAGTTCATTGATCTCACCAACAAACTTCCTCCTAGCTCAGCAAAACATCAGAGTGTCTGTGATTTTATGAAACTTTACAGAACATGTTTCCCAAATGACAGCTCAGCTACTGTAGGTGCTGTATACCAGCAGCCAGGCTCTGAGTTTGTTTTCCCTGAAACTTAGAGCCAGACTTCCAGACAGACTTGGCCCTTGATACGTGCAAACACTAGACAGCAGTAAAGGGAACTGCTCTTTGTGGAATGAAATAACACAGCTTGAGAGGGATGTTTTGAAAATAAATAAAAGACTGACGGCCTGAAGAGGCACTGTGGTTTTGGAGGTTGTTATCGTCTTAACTTGGGAGTTAAGACAAGTTGGAAATAATGACAAGTTGGAAAACCTGCCTCACCTGCCTGTCCTGCCGACAGCATCTCCAGCTGGGGTGAACCAGGGTTTGAAACCAAAGGGTTTTCAAGCACCAGCTGTAGTAAACACCCAAAGAGGATCTGTGGAAGTGTCCCCACAAGACGTGTGGACAGACCACCCAGGCACAGCCCAGTGAGATAAATTTGCAATGCCTGGGCTCCTCCAGCTGCTCTTCAATTGCCACAGACACGGGCGAGTTAGCGTGGGGGCGCAAGGTCTCGGTTGCCTGAGCTCTGTTTAGTTCTAAGCATACCCTGAGACAATAAAACCTGCTGTAAGCAAAGCAATTAGCCTTCCAAGAAAAATGCTACAGGCCAGGCAGATATCACAGTGCAGCTTCTGATCTGCCAATGAAGTGGGCTGCAGCTGCAAGTCACTCCACTGAAGTGAAAATAGATTAACTGCATACATAAACTGCCTGATCTTTCTGTAAAACTGAGCAGGGGATTTGTGGGATCTGTAATCCTGGTATTCAGGTCTTCCCTTGTGCTCGGCAGAGATGTCGGAATCTGTTTCAGGCACATCACACAGCTATTTTCAGCTGACTCCTTCATTATTGGAGATTTTAAAAAATGTCTTTAAAACAATATCTAGCAACTCTAGACATTAACAATTAACAAGAGTTGTAGGCACATGCCAATAGATATCCCAATCCTCTTGGAGGGGAATATTTACAATGCAGTATATACAGTATTACATCCTATGTGGAGATCGTACTACTGTGACATTACTATTTTCTGAAAGTGTCTCTTTTTCCTTTCAATCTGCAAGTGGTCTGCCCATAAATTAAAACAGTCAATATTATGGAAAAAATACATATTTTAGGGCCATCACTGTTTTAATGTTAAAAATAAAAATAACTCTATATGGAGTGTAATGTGAATAATATACATGGTGTTTGTGTGTGTAGACAGATAAACCCAAATATGGAGGCATATGCTTAAAAAAGTCACTAAAATAATGCTCTTGTCCTAGAAACTAGGCTGGAATTTTGCAAATATTTTGCTAACACTAACCAACCAGGCTTCAGATACATATAAAAGAATAAAAAGCCAACATCACAAAACTTCACATGGTAAAGGTGCCTCAGGAACCCATGGATGGCAGCTCAAGCTCTGGAATCCAAAGAGGATCTCCAGCTCATCCTGACAGGAAAGTAGCAAACACTGAGAGAGGCTCCACATAACATCCCATCCTTCAGGTTGGATGAAATTCTAAAATACACATTATTATAGCCATAGATATTGTCACTGAAACAAAGAAAAGCATTAAAGTACATAGTATTCTTGAAGAGAACTACCTCATCAGAGTGGTTACTTAAGTCTTGCCACTGTCAAGTTCTTTTACACATAATTAACCTGACATCATAAAAAAAATCCAATTAAACCCACAAAATTTTAAGTCATGTTAAACATATTTGTACTTTTTAAATGAAACTCTACTTTAATAGTCCAAAATTCTCTCCTGGGCCTTCCAGAGAAAGTGAAACTGTCCAAAAATAAAAATAATTTTACAATAAAAAGCTATTTTCTTGAAGCACATTTTTATGAATTATTAAGTCTTGGGAAATTATAATCTAGCCTGTTGCTACTAGTATTCATTAATATGCAATTCATTATTATGTAGAAAATGAAGTTTATATTGGTATATGAATATTTGACAGTTTAAATGCAAAATCAGCATTTGGGTCAGATTTTAATACTGCTTTTCGATTTCAAAAACTATGTGTTTGTAAGACCAAAAACTACATTTGCAACCGACAATCACTAGATTTTTTTCTTACCCTGTTACCTTTCAGTAATATTATGCTTCCCAAAGCAGTAGATAAAAATGTTCATGAGAAGCTGAAAATCTGAAGCAATAAGGAATAATTACATTATTGTAAGGAAGTGACAGTTTTGAAAGCATCTTTGTCAAGTTATTTTGAAAAGTGTTACTTCCAGCTCACCATCAAGAGAGGGAGCATATACTTTTGTGCCAACAAGGGAGAACGAGGCAATGGAAAATAATAAAATATTTCATCCTTAGACCTCCTGCCTGTTTGCTAAAAATCTGTACATCAGAGAACCTAGAATTAGTCCAAAATCTAACATCAATATTGTTTTGGCAAGTAATTAAGAATCCATTTAGGAAATTAAATGGAGTTGAGTTAAAATTTAGCTGTCACTTTGCATGTTGAAGCACGAGCCTGACACTTGCAGAAGACACAGATACCTAAATTATCAGCATGTGATTTGAGTGAGGTATAAATCAGCCGTTCTCTTGGGTTTTCCCTGAGTCTATAAAAGAACTTCTTAAAGCCAATTGCCTTTACTTCACCATCAGTGTCAGCTTTAGACATCTTGTTACACAGAACAATAATTTTCTGATTGAAAAAAGAACGGAAGATAGGCATGTTTTAGGAATTCAGAACACTGTCATGCCACAGCCCCTTGTTTAAAGGGATATCAAACAAACAAACAAACAAACAAACAAAAAACCATAATAATCACAGTACATTTTTTTATGTCCTAAAGCAGCCAGGTCATGGAAAGATCAAACAAAATTGTATTTTCTCTCTGTTCTCAGTTAATGTTGGCAGGGTTAGGTAAATGATCGGCACTGAAACTTGCAGTAAATTATTCTGTGTGTACTTTGAAGGCAGCAGCAGGACAGAAAGATGCCCAGCAACCAAGCAGATCTGCCAGCATCTTCCTGGGTCAGTTTTCATCATGGAGGAAAAGCAAATCATTTTTTGACCTAACCAATCTTTTTGTTATTTACTGTAACTCATGGAATATCTCTTTCTCCCCCTCCTCCATGGTGTTGCTGGTACACTCAAACAGGACACCGTTATCAAAAAGGACTCATTTGCTTTCTTCCACCTCAGCCTACCTCTCCCAATCCCTTCTGGGTGCTTTTGCCAAGGAGGCCTCTCCCCTCCCTGAGTTCCCCCCTTTCTGAGCTGCAGGAGTTATTGGATCAGTCACAGGCAGGAGAGTTGTTTCATCGGCAGGGATGTCGAAGTAAATACAGATCCTTAGCTTTGTTCTGGAAAATGGATGGCAGAAACAACAGCAAGATGGGGAATTCCACATTTCCTGTAGTCTCATGTAGGACCACAGCCAAAATCCCCACTCCACAGTTTGATGTGCAGGTCCCCATTTGAAGCACCCCAGTAAGAAAAGTAATTCCTTGTAATTGCCTGTGACATTTCAGATGATTGAAAAAACCCAAAACTGAAGTATTTTCATTGAAAACTACTTTATTACTTAATTGGATGCACTTCCTCATTCTCTGTACTTTCTCAGAAAACAAAACAAAAAAACTATGAAAACCAAATTAAACAACCCAGCAGCTTCCCATCTGGAAGCCCAACCCAGGCTTCTCTCAGATCTGTAATTTGGGCAAAATGACACAGTCCAAAGGAAAAGAGAGAAGTCAGTACAACTCCGGAGACAATCAAATCCTTACAAAGTACTAATGAACTTTTCAAAATCTTTTGGGGCCTACCTAAACCAGAAATCTTTTCAGATTAGGAATAAAATGTGGAGGCTTTTTCTGCTTAGTGGGAAGATTCAGAAAGACAAACACAGGAAAATCATAAATAAAACTCCATGTGAAAGCACTGCTACTATATAGTACAGCAAAACAACAGGCAGAAATCACAGGCATTGACATGAAAATATACACAGTAGAAGAAAAATATGTTTAACCACTCTTTGTCTAAAATGAAACCTGTTTTTTTCTAAGGGTGATACTGATGCCACAAGTCCATCTGCTTCCTTGCACGTCAATCCAAAAATTAAAAAAAAAACAACAACTCTGTGAAACTGGTACATGTTTTGGCTTGAAAATTCCTGGGCTAACCCAGGAATTGTGCATTCAGATGTTTTTCAGCCCAGTTTCATATTTTTTTAACTATAGTTTGGTTGTTCATTTAAACAATGTACAGGACCAGTGTATGTATGTACATTTATGTATCAGAAATGGCAAAGTATTAAAAAAATATTTTCTCAGTTTTAGTAAGCCTACAGTAACTACAGTAAATAAAATCTTATTAGTTGTGAAATATAAGGTCAACAGCTCTGGTCTTAAACAGTTGCTCTCCATTTTAAGAAAAGTTTGATGAAAGTGAATATGTCAGTTCCTAAAACATAAATTGCCACCAAGAGACTACATCCACAGAAAATATGTAGAGTTTCACACAGGGCAGATTTTGCTTTTAAACAGAGCTCTTGCTGAGTTGGCTTCTACCATACACAACTTGTTGGATATGTTTTAAACCAAACCAGCTGGCTCCATCTTGATTAATTATCATCTATACCACAGAAACAATTAGAGATGCAACCTTCCCCTAGATTGGCATCTTGATGTTTCTATGCACACACACCTTTTATGTTCAGTCAAGTTGCTGAAACATCCTCCATCACTGCTGGTAGCAGTTGGTGTAATCGTTTTCTTTGCTTCTTCATCCTGCCTAACCCCCGAGGCCTACTCTTTCATTCTTTTTGTATATAATGTTTGCTAAACTGTTTTGCAAAATCTCCTGACACTACATTTGTTTAAAAAATTAATGCTAATTTATACAATTACTACTACTCAGCAGTCAATTTCCCAATAACAAGGTGCTCCCTTGTAACCGGAGCAGTTTATTCACCTGACCCAAAGATTACTGGAGGTCCCAGTTTTCAATAACCAACCCTCAGCAGCAAAACCACTCAGAATGAATTTCCTACATGCACAGGACCTGATAGGACCCTGCCAAGGCCTGAGCTGCAGCAGTCCTACTCAAAATGCAGAGTTGTGAGGCAAAGGTCTCAGCTCACAGTGTTGGGGAGGGAGCCAATGGACCCAGCCCTAGATGAGAGCCCAGTCCTACATTAATTCATACAATGCACATATGGGCTCTGCTTTGATCCTGGCTCCCAAGAATAAACAAGGCTCAGGCAAATTTCCTCCCATCTACCTGCCTCTCCTTCCTTCTCTATTTTGTTTGAAATTGTCTTCAAACTCATTTGGAAACCATTAGTCAGCCTCAAACAGAGCTGGAAGAGCAGTGGAAAATGGGAGGCAATTACTTTCCCTTCAGTTTGGGCAATCAACAGGTGGGCAGAGGGGAGGCCCCTCTGGTCACACCCACACAGGAGGGAGATGATCCTGCAGGGCTGGCCCTGCTGGGCAGATGCCACAGATGCCACACAGCTGGTCCTACTGCTCCCAGCTTTGAAGGAGCTGTGGAATGCTGAAGGGGGTCAGGAACTAACAACAGAAATTTTGAGAAAACACAGGGATTTTTTTTTTCCCCCTGCCATCCACAGGACTCTCTCTTTTCCAACAGCTGTCATGATTAAGGATGCTTTCTGAAGCTGGAGGTTATGGATCATACTGAGCACAAGCAACCACTTCATCTACCCATGCCCACCATTCATCACAGTCATTCCAACGAGGGCTGTGTGCCCTCCTGTATGTGACATGCCAATCCATTCCCAGTTATTTCATTAGCTTACTTTATGTCTTCCCCTGTCAATTATAAAAAGAAAAAAGCAGGTTGTTAAAAGAAAATACACCTTGTTTCCCACAACACATCGTACCTGCAATACCTGGACAAGGGGTGTTTTTGCCAACAGGTTTAACAACATGAGAAAAGGTGAATAATTCAAACTGTAAAAACATTTTAAATAAAAGTGCTTCTAAAACAGTGTTTTAGTGGTTTGTTGCCTTTATATAATTGGGGAAAAAAATCAATTCTCATTTGGCATCTACTGCTTGAGGTTGGATTCCAAGTTTTATAGTTAAGTAACTCTCTGTTCCATTGCACATGTGTGCATCTATGAAAAGGGACATTTGTATATCTGAAGAGATAATAAGAGCAGATAATAGATTCACTTTCATACTAAAAGGCAAAAGACAAACTAAATATTAGACAACATGCTGAGTAATATTAAAAGTGCCTTTTGACAGTATTCTAATACATTCTTTACAACATTAAAGCATTTTGGCTGTCAAAAATACAAAATCAAAGTCTTTACATATTGTACACATTTGTAAATGGAAACTTCGGACTTTGCCAGCAGGCACAGAATCAGTTTAGTTTTGCAGTTGAGAACACCAAAGTTCTTTAATAGGCTTCTAGCTGTATTTGAGTGATATGGATGCAGTCCTTATAATAAACAGCAAATCCCTCTAATGTCATAAACAAATGTACTGCAATATATTGTTAGCTATTGCCTCCAGATAGAAGAAGCTGAAGAACAATTTTTATTTTTCCCTTTTGATTATGTTGTGGTGCAAGCTCATTCTAAAAAAATAAATAAATAACCCTTCAAAATTTCATAGTATTTTGTAAAAAAACCCAAACCAAACTGAACCAAACCACAACAACTTACCCACAGCATTCATGCTGCAGCAAACAAATATATCACATTCATCAGGCTTCCCAACAACTTCGCTGCCATTAGCTTGGTTTGAATAATTACTGTTATTTTAGTAAACACTTCACACTTCAACTATTTAATACACTGTTCACTGCAAATGTTCCCTTTCTGCTCTTGTCAAGTCAGTATCAATACTCAGTAACTATTTGGAATTCAGTTTTACTTGAAGAGTATTTTTGTCTTATTTTCTATATATGAATTTCTCTATCTGTCCTTTTCTCTACAATATTTTTGTATGAAAAAAAAGAGTATGTGCTGATTTGAAGGCTTCTCATGAATTCATTTGCACAATTCTTAGAATTTAGATGACCACAAAAAGAGACATTTTTAGTCCCAGATCCTAGTGATTCCCAAATTAGGATTGCATTTCTAGTATGGTAAAATGCATAATAACCCAGGTTTAGAAAATGACAGAAGGCTCATCTTTCTACTAGACTTGAGATACATCTTTTTCTCCCCTTCATCTGAATTGTTTCACAATTATCCTACTTGTATCCTACAGGGAAAGCAAAGCATCACATCATTCTCTGCAAAGCTCATAGGGCATTTGGATCAATACCTCAGTGCATTAGACTGCTCTCCAGGGCCAGCTTTTATCCTTCAACGTGCTTCCTTTCAAAATTCTTCTTTTATTTTCCCCTTCACCCTGTTTTATTTTCTCCAAACTGACATTCTTGGTCTGTGCTTGCCTCCACTCTGCCATACCTTCAACCTTTGTAATATATTTTATGCCCTGGTTGCATACATGTTGGGATTGGGCAATTTTGAAGAGAAATTCTCTTGCCATGGATTTGTGAATGCAAATCTAGGATTATCTTAATTCTTTTATTTTCTGTTTGCCACCTCCAGCTGTTCATACTGAATTGCAGTAGTGAGTGCTGTTTGATCCTTGCTTTTTTTATTTTTTCCTTCTTGACTTAAAAATGCAGTTTCCATTTGTCTGGCATATCTGTGGGGTTTCAAGCTTTGTGGAATTGAAAGCATGGGATGTAGAGAGGGGGAGGGTTTGAGCACTCCCCAATGTCTATCTAGCACCAACTGAGAGAAAATATGAACTGCCTGCCTCTGTAGCCATACATCTGTGTCTGGGAGAAAAGATTGAACCTTGGTTCAGAAAGGCTAATTTTCAGTGGGATAATTTAGGAAATTTTGCACACGTTATCAAATACTTCAAGAGCCATATGTAAATCCATGGAATGGGAATATTTCAGGGGAAGTGTGGAATGATCCCAAGTGGAAAACTTCACACCTTTCCCAAGCTCTGCTGGAGGCTTCCAGCTTAACAAGGGACCAAGTAATTTCCTCCAACTCAGACCACAACTCTTTTGCACACATTCAAAAAACAGCTACTGACCTTTTCGACTACAGCTTTCAGAATATTAACTTTTAAAAGTATCAAATATCAAACACTGAGACATACCTACCTATTTCAATATTCTCTTCTTGCACGCCAGTAGATATCAAATCAAGTCAAGTATCCTAGACTGGCAGTACAGTTTCAGGGAACTGTCTCAATGTTCCAGACATTGAGAGTTTTTTGGTGGGTATTTATTTTTGGTGGGGCTTTTTTCTCTGCTTGGGTAGGCTGTGAGTAAAGAAACATGGGAGCCATCTGTTTGTGGATGTTTGAATAATGTCCGAAAAGTAAGTCTCTACAGGCCTATCTCTAGGAAGATAAATTCATTTTATTTTAATTGAAAACTTAATTTCCTAAGAAATTGATGAAATGGATCCCACTTCCTATCATGCCCTTCCAGATACAATTTCATACTCTTCAGTAGCAAACTGATCTTCCAGTGCTGACATTAGTCCAGATGTAAGTCCAACTGAAAATTAAATCTAAATGAACCACAGTGGAAACTAATTGGAGGAGTTTCTTTTGCTTACCAAAATCTTTTCTTAGCAGGAATATGCTATCCATCATTAGCCTGTTCAAAATATTCCAGCATTCCTGTAACTTCAGGATCAAACTTGGAATCATACTCTCATTTTCTTTCCCCTTTGGTCTAGCTACTGCTTTTATTTAGAAGGTTCCTGTCCAGCTCTGCCAAGGACACTGTCAAGGTAAAAAAGGCATTTCAGACCCTTTTTTCGTGTTATGATCAGAATATGACAACATCTGTCTTCTCCTTCCCACCAGTCACAGGCCTGAAAAAGTCACAGTCCCTTAGGTGTTGGGGCAAACTCCTTTGCAGTATCAGATACAGGGGATTTAAAAGTGGGAATATATGCAAACTGTTTGACTTTCCTTAGTCTTTATACCTGGAAGAAAAGCAATGCTCCCAGGAGGACAGCTAACATAAATCAAATTAGTCCTGTTTCTGAACATTTAACTTTCTGAAATTTCACCTTCATCAAACAATGCGAGCACCATTTTGAAGATGTTTTAAGTTAAGAATGAAGGAATAAGAGAGGGAAAAGTAATTGGAAACTTAAAGTGACAGGAAAAAAAAGAAGGACTGATTCTGCTCCATTACTGAAAAGGGCATTGTGCTTTACTTGTTACCAGAGAAACAGTAACTGTTTTTCTTTATTCATTGAAGATTTATATAAAATAAGCCACATAACCAAACCATTTCTGAAGATGGAAGCTAATAAACTGGTTAAGCTATTGTCTTTTCAAGCCTGAATTAAAACTTGTCACATTTACATATTTTCCTTTTTTGTTTCCCCTCTACGCATACAAAAAATCATTCGGTGTCAAGTTCTGAACACCCAACAGGAATGCAGACTTTGAATATATTGAGTACCCCTCAATGTGTCAGACTCCATGCTGATCATCTCTTGGTTCAACACTGGCTCTAAGGCAGCCAGGAAGACTTCCTAGCTCTGGCTCTCAGCAACACCATCATGTCTTCATAGCACATTCCTGACTGAATTAATTTTTAATTGCTAAAATAAATTACTACAACAACCTAAGAAAAAATGAAGTTGATTTTTTCACTTTATTAGAATAAGCCTTGCTAGCATTCTTGCAGCTCTTCTCTGATTACATTGTATTGAGTCTGGCTTGTGGTAGGGAAAAAGATCCAATTAGGAACTGACCTAATCCAATCATACAAAGAGCCCAAAGGCTTTACAGAGAGGCTGGCCCCGTATCATCCATCTAACAAGAGTCCTGTGTAACTACTTCCAGTGATACAAGGCATTGAAAGGGCCACAGACTCTCAAAGTAGTTCAGGTATAAAGTTCTTCACAATCAATAATAACTTTTTGGTTTCTTAGCCCCTTCTGGAAAGCTGGCAGGCACCTGATAACACATCAAGCCATTAGGTTTGGGTAAAAGGAGAGGAGGGAGCAGAAGCTGCATGACTGCTCCTTCCTGGTCAGCCTGCAGTGTGTGTTGGGGTTGGGCAGCCCTCCCATCCCAGCCTCATGCTCTGAGCCAGCTTATCCTCCCACAGCTCTTCCAGCTGTTTCACCTTAATGTGGCAGGCAGCACAACCTCATTTTCCACAGAACAAATGAATTCAGTTGTCAGCTTGGTAAATGATCAGAATTTTGGCAGTAAATCTGTAACATAATGGCTGACAGAGCTGCATGAAGACAGAATTTGCTGCCTACGATCCAAGAAAACTTTCGTAAGGAAGCTGCTGAAGGCAGTAGCAGAGGATGACCAAGCTACACTGGGTGGTTGTGGAGGCTGTGCAGTGCATCCTCTTGCCTCCTCCTCCTCTCTTTGTGCCTTGCTAGGAAAGGCACTGTGAGAAATATGACAGGTCTTTCACAACAGACTGGAGATTACTTGGTGCTCCAGTCCAGGTGAGCCTGGAAACCACTTCACTGAGCCCTTGGGCCCTGCTGAGAAAGGTCATGCTCACACAGCCTCTGTCTCTGGATTTGGAGCAGGGATCTCGATGCCTGGCTTGGAGGACAGGCAAAGTGAGCAGGTCATCTTGCAACAGGGAGAGAAAAAAGCCACGCAGCCTGGCAAGTTCCTACAGCACTTCCAGGAGTGTCTGACGCCAGTTCATACTCTTATAATTTCTTTATGATGAAAAACCAGATTGATGCTGTAGGCATAAAGAAATTAAACCACCAGTTCCCTTCATTAGTACCACAGCCCTGCAGAGAAGGGGCTGTGTGGGTGTACACATCCTGTCCTTCCTCCAGAACACTCCCAGCTTAAGTCATTCCCTCCCAGCACCTCCCGTTTCAAGAGTCATGACCCAACACCACTCCAACCAGACAGGCTGGAGATGGCTGGAGTTGTAGAGCAGAGCTGAGTTAGGGACCTGCTGTACAACATGGACATACAAGACAATAAAATAGCTCTGCTGTAAAACATGTGGGGGCTCTGGCAGGATGGATGTGAGTCAGCACGGTGCCTTTGAGGCAATGAAGACAAACCAGTCCTAGACCACAGCAGGCCAAGGTGATTTCTGTGCTCTACTCAGCATGTTATGTCATTCCTGGAATGATGTGTCCAGTTTTGGTTGCCTCAACATTTTCAAGAGGGACACTGAAAAATTGGATAGGGTCCAGGGAAGGGCAACCAGGATGATTAGAGAGGTAGAGAACTTCTCTTACGAAGAAAAGTTTTAGGAACTGGGCTGGAGAAGAAAAGGCTCAGAAGATTTAGCTGTAACTTCCACTACCTAAACAAAACGTACACAGAGAGAAAACAGAGGTACTCTTCCCATTAGGATGTATTTTTACAAAGGATAGGTAATGGGCACAAGTTGCTGCAGGGGAAAGTACAGATAAATATAGAGGGGAAAAATATTCAGTAAGAACACCTGAACTTTAGAAAAGATCACTCCAAGAAGTGGTGGAATCTTCTTGCTGGAAAAAATCGAGGCTCAGCTTGGTAATGTTCTGAATTATCAAATCTAAGTCCTGCAACAGAAAGAGATCTCTGGAAGCCCCATCCAAGCCATGCTTTGCTGTGGTTCCTAAAGCAAAGGGGAAAACATAAAGCAATATTTTTCTTGAAATGAAGGTAATTCCACAAATAAATTTTCTTCACTCAATTCAACTAGCAACAGTATTTTTTAAATAATACATCTCCCTCTCTTCTCAAATCCCATAAAAAAGGACAGGATAGCAAAAGTCATCAGTGTAACTGTTGTGTTGTAAGGCTACACAGCTTCTTGGAGCCGCATTTCTTTTTAAAACCATTACAATCCCACACAAAATCAAAAACAAATTAAGTAATCACCAATAGCACAAATCATTGATTTATCCTAAATGTTTAATTGAAGTGACTCTGTTACTGAGAAGGGAGAGTAATACATGACTTACCTGCAGTACTGGAAGAGAAGTCAGAGAATGGAGCTTCCAGCCTTGGCTTGACTGCTGAGCAGTAATCTACAACCAGCTAAAATGACAGCAGGCCCACGAAATGGCTTACGAGAGACTTTTGATTAATTACCTTATCAAAATCAAGGAAAAAGGAAGAAGATTGTCAAGATGACTTACTAACAAAGATGAGACTCCAGGACCATCTTAATGAGAGGAAGTGTTATACATTATTTCTATATTCATATTTGGATTAAAAAAGCCCTGTGTAGAATCTCAGAAGCAGCAATGTTGAGTTATGTTACACAGTCACAGAGTGTGATCCCAGCCATCCAGCCCCAGGCTGGAAACCACTGGCAAGACATTGCTGGAATGTCCACTGTAAACACTGGCATTAAGAGCCAAAAATTAGAGCAGATGAAATATCCCTAACTCAGAGCTTCTCCAGGGACATCCCAGAGCTGCAGTTTGCCCTCTGAGCAACCTGATGTAGCGTTGAAGGTGTTGCCTGCAGGGGGCTGAGCTACGTGATCTTTAAAGGCCCCTTCCAACCCAAACTGTTCTATGAATCTGTGATTCTATTCTGTTCTATTCTATTCTATTCTAATTCTATTCTATTCTATTCTATTCCATGGCTTTTAAATCTCCAACTTCAGCTGTGCAATCTGAATGCTTATAACAAGTTGCACATATCATTTAAATACAGTCCCTGAAAACTCAGCTTGCTCTTGCCTTGAGCAGTCAGGGAAAGTCATTTGACCAGCAGAGCGAGGCTCAACTGAAATCAAAACTGGACAGGGACTTATGGTCACCAACTGACACTCTGAACTGAAAGCTCATGCAATGTCACTCTTGTTTCTCCTCTAAAAACAAAGCAGCACAATGAGCATTTCATCCTCTGAAGTCTCTTTAATGAGGACAAAAAAAGGGCAGCAGATAGCTCCTCACAGGTATCTCGCAGGGGAGATCACTTGTTGGGTCTCCCAACGGGAAACAACAGAGGAAAAGGAGACTAAAAAACACACACTGAGCAAATGCAAGATTTGGGAGATATGGAAGAGAATAAATTGTTTTTAAAATGAAAGAAAGAATAAGAGGGAACAAGAAGAGTCTTTGGAAATTAAAAAACCAACAAAAATAATTAGGAAGAAACCTGAATGACACATAGGAAGGAGAAGCCACTTCTTTGCTCAAGGGGCTGTGTTGCCAACACCTCCCTTGCAGGAGCTAGGGAGGGAAGGGAGAGCACAGCACATCACCAAGAGCCACATGATGGGGAACAGTCTGTGTGGCTGATGTGCTCAGTGGGAGGATCTGCACAGCAGCTCTGCATTTCCCCAGGTTTGATCTCTGAAAAACAGCACTAAAGTAAATATATGCTCCTGTGGATGTTCAGCAATGTCCCTGGAGCTCATTCATTTTGTAACCTTTTCCCAGCTGCTGGCCTGCAATGGTATCAGTTCACTTGAAGCCAGACTGGATTTCAAAGGAAAGGTCCCAGAGGTGACAAGCAGCTCATTAATTCACTGTAGTGCTTTAGTGCTGGAGGAAGTGCTGCAAACGCACAATCTGAAACTATTTAGAGCCACCAAATAATTATATCACAAGAAGCCACTGCACACTTCACATTCACTAATGCTAAAATCTAGCTATGTAATCTGCTGAGAGAATTAATGAAGAAAAAAGGAGGAGACTGGCAATTTATTAAGAAATGCTAATCAACCTGTTTTTGAAGTGTCCCTCATTTGCATTACAAACATTATTATGAAAATTCAGCATTATGCCTCTCTGTGCTGCATTGTACTGCTCTACTGAACATCAAAAATATTCACTTCCTTAGAGCAGGGAAAAAGAGGGAATGAAAAAATCATGATCAAAGATAACTTCAATTACTTGTTAATTTCACCTTAATTCCACTCCTGGGATAATAAGCCTTCCTCCTAAGTTCCCTTCTGTGTAACAAATTCTGATATATGCTTATAGGCCCATAAATATATTCCCACAAGAAGTACATGGATAAATATGCATCGGTGTGATTTACATAGCCTTCACCACAAACATGGCAGGCCTGTTCGTAAAAAACCCACTACCGTTTACTATGTGAAAAACTCACTAAACACCCCTTGAACACAGGAATGACGCTTATTTTTTAATTTATTTGACACACTTTCATTGGTCTTCTATCCAAAAATATTATGAGGGATGTTCAGAGACACTTTTACTCTCTAGAAAAAATAAAATAATAGCACAGAAAAATCAGAATTATATAATTTTGATCATGTATCAAAACTTCACACACTCATTCCTGAATAAACTACTTCTTTTCCTGTTGCATAGATAAGGTGGTATGAAGAAAAGCAAAATAATTTCTAAGTTGGTTTATCTATCAAGAATTTTTCCACAATTTATCACTGAATATACTTTCTTCCCTTCATCATGGACAACTGAAATTTTAACTGCAAAGACTCAGGGAAACACACCTGACTTACCAATCAATATTATGAACAGGTAGAAAATGAAGAAATTATTAAACTTTAAAAAGCAGGCAACAGAATGATACATCTCAATTACTTATTCCGGTCCATCAGCTGCATATGAAATACATTTCTTAAAAATGCTTCTCTTTTGAAGAACTGGTGAGCTCTGAAGAGAAAAACTTGATACTGGAAAATTCTTGACTAGCTCTGCCTAAAATTGCAGCCTTATGTAACAGGATTTCCAGAACTTTCAATGAGGCCAGACAAACTCAGAGTGTAAGAAATGCTTTTAAAGATACTTAGCTAATAATACAATATATCTTTTATGGCTATGACTCTGAAATGTAATTGATCATATGGAATGACAAAACATCTAAAACCCAGCAAACATACAAAACTGCTTTTAAAAACTTGAATCTTTTGAAAAGAAAAGCGATCTCATCTAAACTTTGGAATAGAAAAAAGCCTGTTAATTTTTCTCTTTTTTTGTGTATTTTTGCTTGTTTAGAAAGCAGAACCTGAGGACCAAAGGCTGCAACATCCTATTCAGAAATGAAAGCCACCAAATATTGGGTATCAAAATGGGAACAAAAACCCCCTTTTACAGACGTATTAGATAATGAGAACAAGCTCTCTCAGGAAAAAGACCAACTCTGCTTTTCCTTCTATGTGCCTACTGTTAGTCACATATTTTCCTTCTTTCTTTGGAAATAAGGTAAAACTCAGGGATAGGAAAATAAACCTGTACTAGATTCCATTTTATCTGTTTGGGAGAATATGATTGTGTCTTCATTAAGACCAAATGTGGGTGTTTCTGTAGGACACTAGAACCCACACTTCAGTGATGGTTGTCATCATTTGTAAAGCACATACTTATGGTGAAGTAGCATCTCTCATTGGCCCTTCCCATGAGCACGACTGAACTTTATAAACTGCATTTTGAAGATAGGATGGTGATTTGTGCATGACTAAACCATTGGGTATGTAAGGGTATGGAACTCCTCCCTCTCCTCCTCTCCTTGTCCCCAAACTCCACTTCCCCACCGTGTTATTTTCACCCTTAGAACAGCTGACCTGATGAAAAGACAAAACACATGGTCTTCTGCTGTTACAGATGTTGTCTCTGCACACTGAGAGTCTCTGAAGTTTTCCCCCTACCTGAAGACCAGGCCAGGAACTGCTTACCCTCAGTGTGTTAGGAAGGGGTCTCATCTGCAGCCTAATAAAGTTTCTGATTCGGCAGCACTCTGCTTTCCTGTCAAAAGGGTTAGAGATTTTCCTGACACGGAATTTCTGCCAAAGGAAAAGGTACACAGGGAAAAAGCTGTGTTGTGTAAGAGAGGGAGGGATAACCACCATCAAGCTACACCCCTAAACTTCATCCTTCTCTTCTGTATTTCTGTCTGTAGATCAAAACCTGACTGTATCCCCAGAGGGCAGGGCTGCAACAAATGATACACACATTACTCTTCTTTCTACCTGGACTGCAGTTTTAGATGTCCTTCCAATTTCCTTTTATTTTGCTAATCTGGACAGTTGAAATGCCAGCCACCTTCAGGGATATAAAACATCATTCACTCAGTTGAAATTTAGTTTCTAAACTACAAGTATTGGTCTGACCAGTCAATGTGGCTTGAAAGGCAGCAGGCTTGCACAACAAAGTTCTGTCATGTTTTATGGATTTACTTTATTTTTTTTCAGTTGTTTTCACTGCTGCATAATCCTCCAAAGGCTATAAAAATCCAGGTATTATAAGCATATGATTTGTTGAACAGATTGCATGAATTTCATTCAGCAGTTTTCATTCACAGTATTTAGATATGGCAGACCTCAGGGAGCTGTTTAGGAAGCTACTCTGTTTCCTTTCAAACATGAGTTTGTATTGTTGAAGACTGTGATTTAGGAAAGTCACGAATATTGCAGACACTTTGAACCATTCTGATTTTCCCTCCTAGGCTACCAGATTTTAAGTGACAATATTGGTCACTTATTGGTGGGCCCTTCTTCTTTTATTGGGGTGCTTGACAATCTTCACTGATACAGTGTTTTGTCTTCTAAGGTTCAGCAGCTGCAGCAGCCCTTAATTAAGTCTCTTCTGAACATATTTTTACTCCACAGCAATCTAATAAATACTAGGAAAACCAAATCTACTAAATGGCAGAGTTATTAGAAAAAGAATAAAGAGGAGAAAAACAAGCATGGGTAGGTACAAAGTAACTACTCAGATGCCTTTTGAATAAGCACCTGGAACCAGGTTTGTCAAATCAAAGGAACAAATTACATTTGTGGATGCAGTCTTCTGGGAGATACTTTTTTGTGGGTTTTTTTTTCTTTTTCTTTTTGCTAATTCACCACATTTGCTGGATCAATTATCTTAGCTTTCCATTCAGATTGAGTTTCTCTTTCAATCAATATTTTAAACCAAGAGCTTGATCCAAAGCCAATAGGGACCAGTGAAAAGTTTCTTTGACTTCAGTAGAGTGCAGGCATCAGAATTACACTGAGTAACTAAACTTCACTGTAGATGCACTGTATGTGAGACAAAGCATAAAATATTTGAAATTACAGCTTTTTAATAATGCTTCAATACCACTTTAATCACACAGACATTTGCTCTGGGACTCTAGCTTCATATACAAAAATTCAGACAGAAGCTCTCATTTTTGTCTCATTTACCCAACAGTGTAAACAAAAGAACATACATTATAGCAACTATATTAAAACTATTCCACAGCACTTCAAAAGACAAGTCTCAATTTAAACCTCCATTTCTTATAGTCTGGATTTCAATCAGGATACCTGGAGCTAATAATTAAACTCCATAGAAATTACAGAAAGGGAGCACTGGAAAAAAATCAATAAAGAAACCTTTTAGAGAAACATACCTCTGGAACAAATGGTTGCAGTTTTCATTCTGTTAAATGGTACCTGAAGGGGGGAAGACCTTAAGGCAATCCTTAGCACAATGCTGCAGATGCTCCAGAACACCTCACTAACATTTGGCCAATGCAATTTCATTTTGGGGGACAAAACAAATAGCGAGACAAAGCTCAAGTTTACTGAAAACCGTGGCACTAACTCTCCTTCACAACACTGCACTGCAGCAACCACCAGTGATGGATGCTGAAGTTGAAACAAGATGACTTTCCTGCCCTGTGTGCCCAGGAAAGTCCCATTACACTGTGATTCAGGGATCTAACACATGGCAAGTGCTGCCTCATTTCATTCTTTTTTCATTCTAAAAATAACTCTTCAAATTATAATTTCAGGGTGTTACCTCAAAGTTGCATGAAGCTGCAAGGAGCTAGGGTAACTATTCACTCCATTTATCATCCCTTTGTTTCTTGCTTGACAGGGATGATAAAGTCTAATTTTTCCTCTGCATTAATAGAACATTCACGTCACATCAAATTCTGAAGTCATTAGTTAGTATATTCACCAAATCTACATTAATAAAGCAATAACTTGATCATTGGCTTTAAAGTGCCAATTCAAAATAGGAAAAAAAGAAAAAACCAGGTGCTGTTTAAACAGCACAATCATTATTCTAATTGATACCTTAGAGTTAACACTCCAGAAGGGGGACTAATGATGAGCACTGAACTCCCACTCACACTTTAGCTCAAGCAAGTGTCTCTCACTCAGTATTTAAGGCACAAGAGTTACTGGCATGGGAGCAAGAACTGCTCCCACTAATGCTTGCAGATCTCTATCCTCCTGAAAGTATGCTATTGATTTAGCTTCCAAATGCCAAACTATCAGACTTCCTCACTGTGGGAGAGTTACAGAGGAACAGGAACTCCAGCCAGAGACTGGATCATTAAATGAACTACCTCTGAATGGACTTGTTGCTAAAAATAAAAGCACCTGCCATGATTCTGTGCTCTGTAGAGCTGATTCTGCTCTGTGAGGTTCCAAACCCTTTGAGATTGTAAGGTATGTCAAGCTAAATCCCAAAGCCTCTGAGGCAGAGATATGGAGAGAACAGGGGTTAAGAGGCTCCACCACATGCCCTGAAAGTCAGAAGGATTGCAGAAAATGTCTAAATCTTGAGAGCTTAAATCACCTCCCTCGTAATCTCTCATGGGGTCTCTTGATAAAGCCTGCAACTCCTGACAGGCTCTGGATTTGAAGTAAACATTTCTCCAAGTTCTATCAGGGAAAGTATGGAGCACAGGCCAAAAAAATTGAAGTCTGAAGTTTTCCAGCAGTGGTGAGAGATGAAAAAACAACCCAACAGCCAGACAGGCTATTTCACAGTAACAGCGTGGCTGTACACCCTGTTTGCTGAGCAACCAGGGACAAGACTGTTTTCACCTGCAATCCTGACAGGTATCATTAGTGCATTTTAAATAGGCACAACCTCATTAAAAGGCAGTGTCCATTTATCTCCCCGAAACTTACAAATATTTGGAATATTTTATCATTACAAAAATTAATACAGAGAAGACACCCAGACTAACGTAAAAATATCTTTGAAAGATGGTAGTTCATGTCCCAAGGAAATTGAACAAAAGAAGCCCAAATCTTATGGAATTACTGTTTTAAATATCTATTATGCAAAATAAATGTGCAAACAACAAGAACATTAGTACTCAACTTTCAAGCATATTCCTCTTCACACAATTGTTTTTCCATCTGTCTTTTACATAATCCCTGTGACAGGCGCTCACGGTGGAACATAAAATATGTGTTCAATGATGGTACAACTGCACAAACAGTTGTACTGAAGTAGCTCAGGTGCTCAGGCACTTCTGCTCTGCCTCAAAACTTAAAAAGGTTTCACTTTGTTTAAAAATACAGGTATATTTGTAAGGAGGTAATTACTACTGAACAACTCACTGTTCCCTAACAGAGAATATAATGCAATTTCCTAGAGATGCTTCTTAAACCAATATAAAAAGGTTAAGTGAAAGAAAAAAGCACGAGTAGAATATATGAAAGGGCACTGTGGCTTTGAACCTTTATATGAGAACTTAACTGAAAACTAACAAAGCAGAAACACATTACAAAGCCACAATTTTGCAAAGTTTGGACATAAAAAAGCAGCAAAGAATTACAGCATTGTAGTGTAATAAAAGCATAATAAAAGATTTAACAAGATTTTCCAAGATAAGGGTTTCAGGATGACCCACACAGTGACAGATCACAAGCCAGAGACTGTAACCCTCCACTCTGGAGAAAATAACTGTGGTACAAAATGGGTAGTGGCCACTGAGGGAGAAAAGTGGGGGGGAAAAGACACCAAAGACAATGTTCAGTATGGAAGCAAAAATGCCACAAAGACAAAAGATACATAACTAGCCAGAGAAATAGGTGAAAGAGCTTTCAAGCATTTTAACTTTACAGTGCCTCTGAGGTAAGTAAATATTACCTCTTTTTGCTTCATAATTGAGGCAATAAGGGCAAATGATTTATCAAGATCACATGGGAAGTCTGAGCCAGAGCCAGGAACCCAGATTTATTACCTAACCTCTACACCATGCTGACTCCCATGAACGATGGAGACAAACTGCAGGGATTCCAAAAGGAAAAAAAACCCAAAGACTGTGGGCTGGCAAGACTAAGCTACAAAATGGGACTTAAAAAAAAAACAGTGGGGTTGGCACAGGTTTGAGTTATGAACAAACTCATAACTGCACACCAAACCTAGCACGCAACTGGAGATGGAGAGGCTCATGCACACTAAAGAAAAGCAGCAGAAGACCATGCAGAAACAGAATTCTGGTGCCTGCATCTTTCTCCCACTGGTGGTGGAGGTAGAGAACAAACAAGAGTGTCAGGAATTAGTCCCATTGCTCAGTTCCATGCTTGTTGAAATGCTGGACATTTCTGACATACTTTGGTGTAGCATAAGACCCATACAGAACAGTGCATCTTGGATAAATTCCATTCATTCTTTGGCTAAGGAATGAATAAGCATTGCTGGGGCTTAACCATTTCCATACTGTAAAAGCTATCAATGGAAAGGACAAGATAAGGTATTTATCTGAGGGTATATATTATTTGGTAAAATGGGTTCAACAAAGAACTGTAAAATTTAGGCCTAATAAAAAGTAACCAATCACCCATATATAGAAGCATTACTCATATATCTACTGAGGGAAAACTTACACATACTGGACAACAAACTTGTCCTGGTAATAGTATAACCATCTATTCAGGCTTTAAATATGTGTGTTTGTTGGGAAATGGATCAATGGACTACTATGGGGGACCTGGTTTGACTTATCCAGAAGCTAAAAGTCAACAGCCCCATAAATTCCACCCTGAATGTGAGATTTTTAAGAGGCAGCTAAGAACTACAGAGAAGTGGAAAACTCCTGCTGAAGCAGCGACCTTCACTTGAGCAGGCCTGTCAACACATGAAAGATTTGAACATCAAACAGCTTTAAGGTCAACTTTGGCTGTAACCTTTTAACTATTCCTTTCGCTTTAACGTACAGAAGTGAGATCACAGCATTGACACCTATCCTCCAGGTCTGCCAGCAAAACTGATGAAAACAAGCATAAGTTTAGCAAAATACCCTGAAGAATTCTGTTCCTGGGATACCTCTTCTAAGGAGTCATTTTGCCTATTTATTTTTAATTAAAACAACACTTAACACAATGCATAGCTGAAATGGGAAAGTATGATTGGCACAGCCTCAGAGACAGGGCAGTGCTTGCTGGTCAAGCAGGATGAAAGAGGTCATGGACCTTTTCTGGTTTATGGTTCATATCCTCAGGTCCTGTTTAAGTTAGCTGGTTTTGAGAGAGTTCTAAGTAAGACAGGACATTTTCTGTCCCAGCTGACAAAGTATATGGTACACCTACATATTTTTTCAAGTGTGACCCACTCTTGTAGTCTCAGGCACTCAGCAAGATAAAATTTCATTGCTTTTGATGGCCTCCTCAGGATTGGGAATGTTTGTCAGGACTCTCTTGCATATTCAAATTTCTTTCACCCCTGTCACCACCAGCAGCAGCCCCACAGATGCTTTCAGTATCTACCCAGGCAGATCAGGATGTTGCTGCTTAAACTAAATCAATTAGCAAGTGGCAGATGTCCAGGGAAAGTAGCTTTTCCATGGAAATCTCCTTCCTTGAAATCAGTTGAAAGGTGAAGACAACAAAAGTTAAGGACTCTGGCTGAGCTCTAATGACTGCCACAGGGATGAGACGGACCCTAGACAGAAATCATATCAGGAGGGGAGAGCAAATGAAGGCAGCCCTATGGAAATTGTCAGATACAAACAGGAACCTTCAGGGCAGAGTCCAACTTTTGGCCAGATACGTCTCTAAACAAATTAGCCTATCAAAGCTGACATCTAATTAAATCTCCTCTTTAGTGTCTGTCATTCTTTTTGCAAGTTGTTGCAAAAGGGGTTATAGGAAAGTTTTTGATTACATTAAACATTAATTGTCAACTGTATTCTTATATACTCATTAAACCTTACTAGCTCCTAAATCAAAACTCAGGCCATGCACAGGAAAATCCTGTACAGAACATGGGATCACATCAGGATCTTGTGTTGTAAGCAAATCTGTAAAAATATCTAGAAAGATCTAGCATGTATTGGGAAAAGCATTTAAAATCAACGGGGGAAGGATCAAGACCTATTCTCCTGTTGAGTAATGTATGGGGACTGAGGGAATTTGAAACCATTCTGTGTTATGTGCCATACATGCTGCTGACAGCCAAAACTCATAAGGAAACCTATCCTAGTGGTATTTGATGACTGACAATGTCCATGTGGCAGTATTTTTATTGGCAGAAAAAGGAACATAAAAAGGAAAGATAAGACAACTTTAAATTTCCATTGATCTGCCAGACTAAGTTAGAATCCTTATATTATGAAGTAGATTTTTTTTTTTTTTTTTAAGTTGAACATAGAGCAAAAACGAGACTTCAACCTTTACAGGACCTAAATCCATTTACAATAAGAAATTTTAACAAATTATTCTTGACATCACACAATGAAGTCATGGTATAGTGGGAAGCTGTCACCTTAAACTGTCATCATACACATCTCTGTATATTTATCTTTGAATCTGTAAGCTTTGTTAAATTTTTTTAAAATATCTTTTAAAAGGAACTGGAAATGCAAGGCTGTGAAGATGAGTACTCAGCTAGAATTTCTTCTGATCAGCAGAGGATAGATGACTCATTTTTCCAGTGGTTTATTTTGACAGTGCAAGACTACTCTTCCATGGAAATCATGTCCAAGGATTACAAAGGAAACAAACAAGATATACATACATATATATAC